>WAAF01000833.1:0-48298 GCA_013400475.1 Tricholaema leucomelas | reverse complement strand
TGATTCTATGATCTACCAACTAAATCCACCTGAGTGCAGCTCTAATTCCTGCTTTTCAGCAGTAAAAGCTTCTCCTGCTTCTACTTGTGTGGGGGCCTAGCTGTAGCCTGTCTTCACAGAATTGTTGAGGTCCTGAGAGATGGGGAAGTCGGTTTGTGCCCCTTATACTGAGAGCCAAATCACCAGGTTAGGTATTTGGTAGCTCTGGGGGTGATAAGGCACATCGATGATGGGAGGCACTCCAGCATCTTTTGTAACTTGGTCAGAACAACATCTTTTAGGTTGTGTGTTGGAAGGAGCTAGAAGTTGTAGAACTACACATCCATCTACATTATGTGTGGGAGCTAACATAAAACCACTTAGAATGAGGTGTTGACTCATAATGACACTAATGCAAACCTGCTCTTGAAAACATTCCCTGCTCGTTTTTGCTCTTCTCTTTTTCTGTGCCTTAAGATGAAATGAGATAAATAGAGCATTTAGCTGAACTTTGTGTAAACACAAAAGCTTTCATCCACCTCACATCTTAGCTGACAGGATGATGATGCATGCCCTTTCTTAAAATCCAGTTTGGAAACACCCAGCAGTCACTGATCTGTCTCAGCCATGTTGTGCTTCTTTGAGCACCAGCAAGCCACGTGCCTGGGCATGCTTCCTCCGTCCCTGAAGTGCTGCCTCTCTTTTTGCCAGGTGAACTGATCTCTGCAGTTCCTCAGAGCCTGCTCCTGTGTCTCTGGACATCACTTCTGAACCTAGACATAAGCATTAAACCTGCTATGTGGCCTGCAGAGCACTGACTCATCAGAGCAGAGGATTTACTCTTGACCAATAATGGAGTAGCATTTCTACAAAGTGAGCCATTTAACAGAAATTTCATTAGAGAAAAAGGTCACCTCTCTAATTTCCTCTATAAATCCAATAGGACTGTAGACAAATGTATTTCTGCATCTGAGAAATGGCATTATAACTTTACTTGAACGTTAAAGCATTTGTGAACTGCACTATCACATGAAGATGACACTATGAGAGCAGAAAACTCCTTCTGCCCAGGGCTGTGATTTTCCACCTATAGTAGTAGCTAATATCTATTTGTATCATTCCCCCTCTCCCGTTTTACCTCATACTGCTTGAGCTCAGTCACAGAACTGTGGTATTTTTATTTTGGAGATTCAGGCAGAAAGGACAACCTTAGTGATCTTTAAATAGGTCAATCTGTTTGTCAGGTTTGGGATAGGCATGCACATTTTCCTGGCAGTTGCTTGTGCTGTCTTCATGCCTGTGTCACTTGTCTTTTGTGCAGGACAGCGAGCCCCAGAGAGAGGGAAACACATTTCCAGTCAAGAGCATACTGTGCACAAAACAGGCTGACAAAATTGCCTGTTCTCCCATCTCATTGAGGATTGCCTTATATTTAGGGTGTGTCAGATTGTTTGCATGAGTAGCTTATGTGTGCATTACAACAATCACCTTTTTGTATTTCTTTGAAGGTGAATATCAAGAAGAGAGTCTGTATGCATTCATTCGCCTGCAGCCTTGGTGCCTCCTCACTCCCTGGCTCCATGGTAGTGACAGATGGGGGTATAGAGTCAATGGCTCATTTTTTTTCATCTAACAGTGCTCACTTGCCTTCTCAAGGTATCTAAAGCTTACTTCTTCAGGAGTTGGGAGACATTACAGTGTAACTGATCCTCAATGCCAGAGCTGTTCAAGCCATCGCTATCAAGTGGGTATTAGCCCTACTTTCATCCAAGAGAAACAGCAAAGCTAAACAATGCAGCTGGAGCCAAAGGCAATCGATCACAGACACAGAAATTAATCTGACATCCTGTGTCCTCACCCTTTCTCCATGGTGGCTCTGATTTGGCCTAAGCAGCCAGCAAAACAACTCAGCTTGGTCTGAGTGCACTGCGGCTGGAGTGCTAACAGCCTATGCTGACGTGCGGCAGGCAGGAGAGAAAGGTTGGCTGCTGCCCGTTGCTGTAGGGTCTCGCAGCCCTGCTGAGCGTGAGGGAATGCTGCTCAGTGCAGGCATGGTGCAAAGTGACACTATGGACAAATTTACTGAGGCCTCTTTATGCCATTCACCCTCATTAGCTTTTATTTCAAACACGTCATGCTGTGTTAACCTAACAGTTCTCGAGTGCCATCTTAACTAAGCTGATTGAACTTAACGTTGACTTTCTGTTCATTGTATTTTCTTTCTGGTCTCCTTAAAAATTGGGATAAACTTTGATTCCATCCTTTCAGAAGGCAATTAGATGCCACTTAATGTTGAAAAGATGTTACTAAGCAATTGTTCATAATGAGGTCATGGCCACAAAACATTTATGAAGGCAGATAAATGTCATTTACATTTCTACAAGGATGGCAAACTGAAGCACAAGTGCAGCAGTGCTTAAGGAGTTTCTAATCCAGCCTGCTATTATGGGTCTTTCTCTGGTAAAACAACTGAGTTAGGAAGAGCAGTATCTAAAGCACTTTCTCACAAAAGTATTTTATTTTGGTTTTATGCTGGGATAGTTGACCAAGTTACAGACAGGCTTCGAGAAGAGTTATAGGCACCATTCAAAGGGTCTTACCTTAGCTCATACCTGATGTCAAACTGAGACTACAGTCTTAATAATTGCTCATCATCTGAGAAGGGTGACTGGATGAGGCACTTAGTGCCATGGTCTAGTTGACTGGATAGGGCTGAGTGATAGGTTGGACTGGATGATCTTGGAGGTCTCTTCCAACCTGGTCGATTCTATGATTCTAAGGGAACCCTTCCTTAAGCATTAGAGAGCCTAGTAGATAGAAGAGGAAACACATGTCCAGCCCCCTTCTCAAGCACTCACACCATACACTTCAGTATGTGTTTAAAGCCCCTGTATGTCTTCACTTTAATGTATATCAAGGCTTTTAGTAGTAACAATGCAGAAGGTCATCACAGAAATTCATTAAGCCTCTAAGAGGCCTGTGTATGGGGTCTTGATGGAGTAGAGGCAAACTTAGAATGGTTTATTGTTAGTATAAAAAAAAGCAATCATGTTTCCTGCTAAGTTGGTACTAAACCAGCCTTGTCCTACATTAATTACTTCTTAGGTGTAAACTTATTAGTAAGAATGTTTTAATAGGAAAATGTTCATACATCAGAGCATGTTAATGTTCAAATAATATTATTGTTTGTCTATCTTATGTGAATATGGAAGGATGTGGTTTACTCACAGAATAAAGGATACCTTAGAGTGAGGAAGGCGTATCAAAAGATCCCGGAGAATCAGACTCTTTTGCTGCAGTGCCCACACTAACTGCGTTCT
The DNA here is from genome assembly GCA_013400475.1 of Tricholaema leucomelas. Taxonomy (NCBI): domain Eukaryota; kingdom Metazoa; phylum Chordata; class Aves; order Piciformes; family Lybiidae; genus Tricholaema lacrymosa; species Tricholaema leucomelas. The sequence goes on along the minus strand of WAAF01000833.1, from coordinate 44,999 downwards.
GTGTTTGCAGACACAGGGTGTAGATGTTCTCTCCTGGAGCACTTAGCTGTTGTTGCTAACATAGTTTGCTAAAACTACCACGGGTTCTGTTTGCTGTGCAAGCACACAATGTTTTCTGTAACTTCAAATGCCAAACCTACTGAAAGCATGCACCATTAGGGAATGTAGCTTTGATGGAAGAATAGTTAATTGGAGTGTAGTCTTTCTTCTGCTAGGATTTACTCTATTGCAACACAGTATGTTTTCAGACCTTCTTGGAAGTCAGTCATAAACTAAAAATGAGAAGCCCATCGAGATCAATTACTATGTTTTCTTTCCCGCTTACCTGTAAGAAAGAAATGATTTGGCTTTGTGCATGAAGCTGGCAGAGACATCTAAGAGCAAGCCAAACCTTCAGAGAAAAACAGTCTGCATCCTTCAAGTGTATGTGCCACATAGCCATGAGGCAGCCTGTCCTGACTAGCAGATCAACTTGCTGTGCTAAGCTTCTGGGGTTAAATGGCTGTATCAACAAGTTCTTCTATGGACTTTACAGCAAACGTCTCCAAAACTACCACAGCCCAGAGATGAGCATAACAGATTGTTTGAACAGACTTTTCCAGGCATTTCTATTTGTCTCCTTTACATTTAAAACACACCTTGGTTTGTGTTTTCTTTGGTATAGTATCAACTCTCACAAGGCAAAGCCTGTTTTCACCTCTGACAGATTGCCCTTTCATGGTGAAGAACTCCCTGAGCCTGGAGGCTCACCTGTTGCTGGGTTTACTCAATCCGGATGGGATGGAGTTAACCCTCTCTCCAGCAGCCCATGGGGTGCTGTTCTTTGGATCCATGATTAAAGTGGTTGATAATACACCAGTGTGGTGGCTATTGCTAAACACTGCCTTCACAGTGTCAAGGTCTTCTCCTTTTCTCGTTCTGGCCCCATAGCAGGCAGGTTAGCAAGAAGCTGGGACGGGACATAGCTGGGACAGCTGACCCTAATTGGCCAAAGAGGTATCTCAGGCATATGGTGGTGTGGTCAGCAACAAAAACTCAGAGACAAGGGGGAGGAAGGGAGTATGTCTGTCACAAGAAATAACTATCATGCATGCTGAGGCCCTGCTCTCCCAGAAGTGTCTATATGTCTGCCTGTCAATGGGAAGTAGGGAATTAATTCCTTGTTCTGCTTCATTTCCACACACAGCTTTTGCTTTCCCTATTAAACTGATTTTATCTCAATCTGCAGGTTTACCAGCTGCAGTCAACCCAGCACAGTAGGTCATGGCAAATCTGAGCTAAATTGGGTGGGACTACATCAATCAGACTCAAGGGCTAATAAACCTTTTCTTCTTTTTATAGAAGTATATAGGCTGCACCTTTAGACAAACGCTAAACTGAGCATGCAACACCACCTGCAAGCACTAGAACAAGAAGTCACTCAGAGGTAGCTCCTGTTTACGGATGAGAAAAAGCAACCATTTAAGTCCTTAGCACAGTCTCATGAGGTCATTGGTTTTAATTGCTTTGCTTGCTTTAAATAACAAGTCTAAGAGGTATCTTTAATTTGTCTTTATTCTCAGGTCAAACAATATCATCACTGAATTGAAGAACGAGGTTACTGGTTGAAATACAAGTACAGTGTGGACAAATATGGAAGGTAACACTTTGCAAATAAATTAATACAGAATAATTGTCTTTGCATAGTTCAGAAGTGAAAAGTAGGAGGCAGCAGTGTGCACGTGCTGTGGACTGACACATACCACCACGAAAACCCAAGTTCCTAAGTGAACTCTTGCAGCTGCAAATAAACCAAACCAAACTAAAGATACTCCAAACCTTAGAGAGAGCTATGCTATTATAAACCAGGCAGAAAGGTAACTAATGAGCTTTTTTTTTTTGTCGTTGTTTGTTTGTTTTTTAAACAGACCATGCTGCAGGAGGAGTGTTTACAGACAGAGATGCGTTCAGATAATCTGCCTTGGCATCCCGTAGCCTGTCATACCCGACTGTGACGCTCCCTTGTTGCTGCCCATCTGAAGGCCTATTACATTCTGTCCCTGACGGAGCTGCTCTTCTGAAAATCCTCGTCGGTTCTGCTGTGCTTTCCTGTCCAAACACAAAAAGCAACACAACACACAAACCATCATTCTGGGTACGCACAGAGGATCTGAAAATCAGTCTCAAATGGGCTGAGGTTGACAGGTGTGTTCCCTGGGGCTGGACATTACTGAGTGGGCTAACTGCTTTCCTGCAGTGAGAAGCAACACTTCAGACTTTCACTGTGCAACTTACTCCAGAACTCCAAGGGACTCTCCCAGCAGCTCTGACAGAGAAAATATTTATGTAGTGCTGTTTATAACCCATGAGAGGGTTAATCTGTGCTAAGCTCTATAGCTTTTACTAGCTGTACTCCATGGGATCTTACCACAATGAGACACTTACCTGTGCTGTGATACAAGCTGATACGGTACAAATCAATATCATCTAACTCTGTGGAGTAAATAAGAGCTGAATGGAACCAAAGAAACAATGAGACAGAGAAGTGGCTCGCTCAGTTTCACAGAGCTGATGACGGTTACCTACAGGACAGAGCAATTGCTCTGCTGCAGTTTCCACCTTTGCCCTTTGCACCTATGTCTTAACTGTATGACAGTCCTTTATCTTCTGTCAAGACACACTGACCACTTCTGTCCTGCGTCCCTGGTCTCAAAAGCCCTTTGGATCAATAAACATTTGTTGGAGTTTAAAACAAGCCTCTTTTCCCTGAAAATAGCACTGAGGGGCAAAGTGGTGGTGAAGAAGAGGCATGAAAGCTTGTGCTCTGCTGCCTTGGGAGAAACTGTTCATTTTGAATTAACCTTTCATTATACAAGGTGGGAAAAACAACTTCACAGTATCACAGTATTACCAAGGCTGGAAGAGACCTCATAGATTATCAAGTCCAAGCCGTTACCACAGAGCTCAAGGCTAGACCATGGCACCAAGTGCCACGTCCAATCCTGCCTTGAACAGCTCCAGGGACGGTGACTCCACCACCTCCCTGGGCAGCCCATTCCAGTAGCCAATGACTCTCTCACTGAAGAACTTTCTCCTCACCTCAAGCCTAAATTTCCCCTGGCACAGCTTGAGGCTGTGTCCTCTTGTTCTGGTGCTGGCTGTTTGAGAGAAGAGAGCAACCTCCTCCTGGCTACAGCCACCCCTCATGTAGTTGTAGACAGCAATAAGGTCTCCCCTGAGCCTCCTCTTCTCCAGGCTAAACAACCCCAGCTCCCTCAGCCCCTCCTCGTAGGGCTGTGCTCGAGGCCTCTCACCAGCCTCGTTGCCCTTCTCTGGACACGTTCAAGCATCTCAATGTCCCTAACTTATGAGGGGCAAGGATCTGTCCTTATGAGCGCCAGACAGGAGAAGGCTTTCAATCAATCAAATTACTGCCACCCAGGTACAATCTTTCTGCCTGCTGTCTGTCCTAGGATCAGGTTACTCAGCAATATGGTTTCGAGCTTCAGTTCCTCTTTTCTTGCCACCCCACCACTAGACGAGAATGCTAGATTAGCTTCCTGCTGTGACTGAAAACCATCAACGTGATCCTCGCTGTGAGGGTCTGGTGCTGTACCCTGCTGAGCACTCTGGCTAAAGTCCAAAAAAGCACTTAAACTCTGCTAGGCTCAGGGTGTGCAGAACATGGCAGGAGAAACTCACGTCAGCGTGAAAGCCCAGCAAAGCAGGAAGGTGAGAAAGATCCACAGGAAACCAGGACTGACCTGTCATTGTTTCCGAAGTGGGCTCCAGTGTTAACGCACAGCCTGCTAAGAGGGCTTGGGGAAGCCCATCAGAGGCTCTTGCCAGAAAGCATGCCCTTTGGCAAGGAGGCATGCAGAACTGCCGGCGCCTCGGAAAGCAGCACCTTCTCACTGCTGCTTAATTTCTTGTCCAGCACACTTACACAGGCGCTCAACTACTGCCAGCAGCTCCGCAAGAGGATGTTTGTAGAACTACTGCTATTACCTCAGTAAATCTCAGGTTATCTGTTTCTGCCTTCGTTTTGATTAAAATCTCAGGAATGGATTCTACTGCTGTTCTCTCTTTTCTCCTGGGATCGTCAGCTGTGTTTGCAGAGTAATTCCACAGCAAGGTGAAAAGAAACTCTGAACGGGGAAAAGACCTGAGAACTGCAAAGAGGAAATGCTAGGAGATACTAAAAGGAAGCCTGGAAGTGCTATGGAATGGTGATTCGATATACATTTTGGAGCACAGATGTGGTGCTTACCAGCACAAGCACCACCTTTACTATTTGACGAGCTGACAGATAATGTCACGTAGTTAGAGTTTGCTTTAGGTTAGTGGAAACAACTTTCACCAAGACAGCAGAAAAAAAGAGGTGAGGGCAGGCCTGTTCCACTCGGTGCCTCACACTCTGTCAGGCTCTGTTTGGACTGCCTGCCAAGAGCTTATCACAAACCGAGCCCACCAGATCTGTTCGCTTTGTGCCAACTTTCCTTAGTGCTAGGGTATGCAAGGAAGAGGGAATCAGATCTGGTGAGACAGGGTATGTGAGACAGTGGCAATGGAAAGTTAAATGGCTTAGCTCAAGAGTGGCAGCGTCTTAACGACTGCAGATCCCTGCACGGATACTCCTACTCTATTTAATCTGGACTTCTTTCAATTTACTTTAAGGTGATTAAGAATCAGCTTGGAAGCCCGGGCTCATGACTAACACTGGGTAGCAAGGAAGGGGTAAGTCACTTGTTTCTTGCTAGGAACCAGGTTTCCTTAAGGCAATGTCTCTAAAATGGTATTTGAGGGACTGCCATAGATAGGCATTGGCTATCCAAGCAGCTTGGGCAGGATAGACAGCTAGGGGAGAATGATTACATCTTCATTTACGCCAGTGAAAACTGTTCCCACCCACAATTAAAAGAGTCCAGATGAAAATTAGTTTTTCCTTATAGGACTTTGTTTTAGTTACATAAAACAAATAAGCCTGTCTGGGTCACAGTGATTTCATGTCTGGTTTGTATTACAGCATGTAACTAGATTTGAACCTAATTTTAAACCTAATTATATTCCATAAATACAGATCTGTTTGTACACTGTATTAGGTTAAACTAATTTAATATCAGGAATGCATAGGAGTTTGCACTTACTCACCTAAAATTCAACTCTCCTCAGTTAGAGTAGCTCGAGGTTTCGTATAAAGCAAGTGAAGATTGTTTTACTTTTGCTGAGCCTCCCCTAGACATCAGAAAATTCAAGGAAGCCAAAGACAATCAACCAGCACTCATTTTGCTAACATGCCTCAGACAGTTCGGTGTAAGAAATATCCTTGGATGCCAGAATGTCCTGTCAATAATATGCCCGTGGAGCAGGACAGCTATCTGTTAGAGGATTTCCCTTTTATCTGTCCCTGCTTCTCAGCATCCCTAGCCAAAAAATGAAGGTTTTCTGCAAATAAACAGCTTTGCCAAGACAGACAATTCTTCATAGCTAAGTGATACTCCCCATAGGAAAAAGAAGACTGGGAAATAAAATGATTTTTGGTTAGATGAAAAACTTGCTCAAAAATGCCTTCTCACTGTATGAGGGTCTGCAGATGTCCACGACAGCCTTGCCTTTCTGACTGTTATCAGATGTGAGGTAGAAGCACACTTTCCTGCCAGCTGCTCTTAGGACACACATATCTGTATGATTGATGCCATTTTCATTCCCTTTTCTTCATAAATGGATATAGAGGATTAGCTGAAACTGATAAATACAAAAATGACATCAAAACTAAGTATTGTTGCTTTCCTTCTAGGGAATAAGAGTCAGACATAAAGTGAGTGGACAAGAAAATCATGTCTCTTTCTCAGTGACCAGTGTGAGCCCCTCATGCGACAGGATGGATATCCTATGAAGGTACCTGGAAGAGGTTTTGCACTCCTCCCTGTGTGTACTGCCAAAAGCCAACTGTTCAGCAGAGATCCCCCACACACAAGCACATGCATGTTCACACCAACACAGCCCACAACAGCCTGTTCAAAAGGAGCATCTTCAAGAGGAAATCAGAGCTGGAGCCGTGGGCAACACACTCTTTAGTCTTGGTTATGGCTGTGGTGGCCCGGCTGTGGTGCAGGAGGGACGTATAAAATGGTGTGATGGGGCTACATGAGAAAAGGCTATGCTACACAGCTACCACAGAGCCCTCCCCAGCAGCCCTGGTGTAACTTTAAGTAGAAAATACATGGCAAGATGCTGGTAAAGCTGGGAACCAGTGAAGGGTAGAAAGTTGCTTAGTTGGATCTTTGCTTCCCTCCTCTCAACTCCAAAGGGAAAATCTCTCCATTATAAGGAAACTTTATAAGGAAACCATCGCTTTCCCAATAAATTTCCTTAAAGCCTAAAGGCAGATGATATTACAGGCTTCCCAGGGAAGGCAGCTCTGAACAGCTGTGCTTTGGACTTTACCTGTGAAACCAGGATGGATCCCCTTTGTAGCAGCCGTCATCCTTGGTGACTGCCAAACTGCCTAGAGCCATTAATGTTCTCTGCACTGCTGCCATGTCCTTCCCTAGAAAGCCAGACAGTTAAATTAATATAAGAACTCCTTGCACAACAAATAGCTTGGCAGTCTTATCCAATGTATTAACTATCTCCCTCAGGTCCCCTGAAGAAGTCTGTTACTAGCATTGACGATGCTATTTTGCAGTTGCTGAAAAGGAGAGACTGAACATGCAAGAGTTTATTTAAAGTTCTCAAAGGGACAGTGTTGATGCAAAACTTAACAATTCAGCCATTTCCAAATTTCCAGGCCTCTGGGTATCTTAATGCCTCCCCCCCATATTATTTTAAGAGAGACAATCCTTCTGGCAAATATTTTTCCTAAGAAGTCACTATGGAATACAAAGAACAGTAACATATTCAGTAAACCAGAGGTGAGGGACAACAGTACTTTAGTTGACAGTGCAGGACCTCAATTTCTTCACCCATAAACCAGTAACGCTGATCTACCATTTAACCCTGGCAATCCCAGACAGTTCCTGTGCTAACAGAGCTGACAGCAACCCTGGAGAACCTTGGCATATTACTTGTACCAGTCTTTCCCAATTTAATCATCCTCTGCCAGATCCCTTCTACTGACTTCCTTTCTCAGGCTGCCAAAAATTCATGCTCTGCAGTTTTATACCTTCAGTCTCTGCCATCTGGATCATCATTCCATGTCCTCTCTATGTTACCTGGCTTCATTCCTCATTTCAAGAAGTCAGGGCTCATAGCTCATCTTCAGCCATTTGAAAATTACGTATCTGGCCATCACTTGTTCTTTAGGTTCCCTCCATAAAACAACAGAAAGAGAAAAGCTTCTCAGGGGATAATTTATCCCATCTCTCTAGGAAAAGGTGAAAATGCCTATCATTCGCTTTGAGGCATACCTGCTACCTAGCTGAAAACGTCACCAGTTTCCAACAGAGCACCTTGCACCCTTGAAACAGAAGGTTTGTTTTCAACAGAGGTGTGTGCTTAAAAAGCAGCATCCCCTCCTCCTGTCTCTCCTTCCAAAATGAGGATAACAACTAGATTTTCTTTTTGTTCAACACCATTTGCTTGATTCTTCCAGTGAGTTAAAAACAAAACAAACAACAAATCAAAGGAGACGTGGAGCATAAATACATTAGAATCAGACAGACTCTAACTCACTACCCCATCCAGACATGTTAAACTTTGGAAAACTTTCTAGCAAAAATGATCATAGAATCATGGAATCATAGAATGGTTTAGGTTGGAAGGCACCTCAAGGATCATCCAGCTCCAACCCCCTGCCATAGGCAGGGACACCTCCCACTAGAGCAGGCTGCTCAAGGCCTCATCCAACCTGGCCTTAAACACCTCCAGGGAGGAAGCATCCACAACCTCCCTGGGCAACCTGTGCCAGTGTCTTACCACCCTCACTGTAAAGAACTTCCTCCTAACATCCAGTCTAAATCTCCCCTCCTCCAGTTTAAACCCATTCCCCCTCATCCTGACATTACCAGACCTTGTCAATAGTCCCTCCCCAGCCTTCCTGTAGGCTCCCTTCAGATACTGGAAAGCCAGTCTAAGGTCTCCTCGAAGCCTTCTCCTCTCCAGGCTGCAGAGCCCCAACTCTCTCAGCCTGTCCTCATAGCAGAGCTGCTGCAGCCCTCTGATCATCTTCGTGGCTCTCCTCTGGACTCGCTCCAGCAGTTCCATGTCCTTCTTGTGTTGGGGGCTCCAGAACTGCACACAGTACTCCAGGTGGGGTCTGATGAGATCATGTAGCATTGTAAGCTGTTAGAAATCTGCCTTTTGCCTCTCCTCCTGAAATCCTTCTGTGTACTAATGACTCCCTCTCCCTTTCTGTTCCAGTTCTTCCTCTTTCCTGAAATATTTTATCTCATTAACAGATCTGATTTTGCTTCTAAGTTCTTCACGTGGGAAAACAAGTAATTTCTAAAAGCGAGGCACTAGAGGGATGATGATAATAATAGGCTTCAGAAATAGCTCCAGTGGACCAATATTAATGAAAATCACTGCAGACCAGCTGGAGCGTAGAGGGCAGCGAGCGCTGCACGTTCTGTTTATGCTATGCATTGCCCTGGTTATAGGCAGATGCACTGCAGGGCTTTGGTTCATACAAACCTAAATGCATAACACAGTGGCTGAGGTGAGGAAGATACCCTAAAGCTGAACCCATCTAGCAGCTTTCAGCTGTGGCTGTCCTACAGTCTGTAAAGTATGCACTGCAGGGCTTTGGTTCATACAAACCTAAATGCATAACACAGTGGCTGAGGTGAGGAAGATACCCTAAAGCTGAACCCATCTAGCAGCTTTCAGCTGTGGCTGTCCTACAGTCTGTAAAGTATGCACTGCAGGGCTTTGGTTCATACAAACCTAAATGCATAACACAGTGGCTGAGGTGAGGAAGATACCCTAAAGCTGAACCCATCTAGCAGCTTTCAGCTGTGGCTGTCCTACAGTCTGTAAAGTTTATAGCCATTCTGTCTGCAGGGGACCATTTGCTCAGAAAATAAATAGCCAGCCGGCCAGAATCCTGATTTTACTGTGTTTGTTAATGACAACTGCATCAGATGGGGTCCCTGCTCAAGACGGCAGCTGAAGAGCTGACATCCCAACATGCACCCAAGAAGAGCGTGAGGCAGAGCCCCTCAAACCAGCAGATGTACCATATGCTGTGACAGATGCCACACACAACGTCCTTGGGGTGCCTCGTGCAGCGGCTGATTGGGATGTGAAGAAGGGTTTAAAAGTGAATGAGCTGAATAACGACAGCAAGTGCGGGAAAACGAAACAAAAGAAGGGTAGCAAGAGAGGAGGATGGGCCCTGCGGAGCCATCTGGCAGCCCCCCTACGCTTTGCACCCGGCCCTGCTTTATTTGCCGGTGGTGAGTGGGAGACCTGCAGGGCAAAACCAGAGTGGGCTGATGTGGGAGCCACCTGACAAACACCGCCACGGCCACGGCCCCGCTCTGCAGAGCCTTCCTGCTGATGGGAGGGGTGCTGCAGGCGAGGGAAGGCCCCAAATCTGGATGGTCTTGTGATACCTCTTCTCTTCCAGTGAAGGATACAAGGGGCTGGTCAGCTTAAAAAGGGACGTGAAAAACGGAAAGTCTCCGCTGAGAAAGTCACCTGTCACTGCAGCCGCCCTACAGCAGGGATCACAGGCGTTCTCTGGTGCCAGGCTGGATTATGGCACGGCAGAAAAATGCGGTCAGTGCCTTCCCTCAGCTCCACGCAGGGACAGCCACGTAGGCTGCCTGCCCAGCCCCCAGCCTCGGCCTCCGTAAACTCATGCTGAGGAGACCCACACTGGCGTATTTCTTCTGCAGCTTTGATGTTCTCCTGCAGTGTGCTTCAAATAGCACAGCCTGGAAGAGAATCTTGGCACTCCCTGTACAAGGAAGAAGAGGCTTCTGCTCGCTTCTTATACTAAGCCTTTCTCTTCTGGGGAAACCTGGCTGGAAGGCCTTCTTCAGGTCCAGAATGGGGAAGGTTCAAACCTAAATATGGATAGCTGCTCTGCTCCGTGTTCCTGAAATGCTCTTTTGTAGAGCTTAACAACTACTCAGAGGGATGGCTGCCTCTTGCCCAGTATGTATCTTGGGTGTGGATTATGGAAAGCTGCTCTGCACAGGAGTCAAAAGTAAGAAAGGACCAAAAGAAAGAATATACCTCTCCTGGAGCTAGATGTTGCAGAGAAGAAGAAAAATGCACCAGATGGGCTGAGTGGGTTTGAAACAGCCAACAGCAGATTGCATCCTAAAACATTTCCATTAATTGTTACCAAGGATTTCAAAGCAAAAGCTCTTGGAAAACAATTAGTGCCAGAGAAAAGCTGTTTTTCAGTCACACATGCTTTTCTTTCCCTGTAAACATACAATGACATCTCCTCTCTTTCTAAAGGGGTTATGGCCTGAAGTGTAAGAGCACTATAATAATGAAACAGTGAAAGAGACTGTCCTTTCTCTACAGCTAATGCATCCAGCTTCAGACAATCCGGCCCTGAAGCAGCACAGATGCTAGAGGTCAAAGTTATGGTTAGACACAAAAAGCTTGCAGTGACGCATTGCTGGGGAGACACACTGTTTCATCTCAGCACTGAAATGAGCAGCAGGAGGAATGAAAAGAGAGTGCAAAGTGAAGGGACACAGATGAGTTTTGGTGTGTCTTAAAATAACAGTAAAGTCTTGCGTGTCTCCCTCGTAGGTTGTGAGTTGTGTTTTGATTTCCTGTCCTCTGGAAGTTACAGTTTTCCCCCTTACATCTGCTGAGAAAAGATGATGAGTGAAAGGAAAAGAAATGAGGAGAGTCACCTTCAGTAGGTGCTTTTTGTCTTCAGAGCAAGTCCTTTTAGTTGTAAGGTTCAATGTACCATACTTCCGTTTGCTTGGTTTGAAGCCATTATGCAAAAGACTGCAAAAACCAGCATCTGAAATGAGTTGTTACCAACCCTTACAAGATAGATGGAACTTCTCTTTCAACAGCCTGCTAGGCTAAGAGTGGGGAGCCTCTTACACTGGGGAAGTGAATATAGAATAGAATAGAATAGAATAGAATAGAATAGAATAGAATAGAATAGAATAGAATAGATCAGGTTGGAAGAGACCTCCAAGATCATCCAGTCCAACCTAGCACCCAGCCCTAGCCACTCAACTAGACCACGGCACTAAGTGCCTCATTCAGTCTTTTCCTGAACACCCCCAGGGACGGTGACTCCACCACCTCCCTGGGCAGCCCATTCCAATGGCAAATCACTCTTCATTTAAGACAGTAAACTAAAGACTGAACTGGAAGAAAAACAATCCTGCCCTTGTTCTGCCCAAAGATAGGGTTTGTCAAGCAAATTTGGTACCCTGAGAACATTATAGATTCTGGTAACTCCAGCTGTCAGTATATCTTCCCCTTCTAACTCTTCCAAAGAGAGCGCCCTAGTATTTCATCCCTTGAGCTGTCCTTCAGAGGAGCAATCTAATGCACATATCCTGCCAGGCTGTGAAAGCAGACCACATCTTTTCTGCTCCATGTCGTGTTCCTACAGAAACTATGCTGACCAGCTTTCTCAATGTGATGTATTCCTCTTTCCACAGTTTCTTCCTCAAGGTGGATTTTTGACCCTTTCATGCCTGCCTTTTGCTACCCTGCAGTTGTCCTTGAATCTAAGCACTTTTAAAGTGTTTTCCATTACCTTGTCCAGAATGATGCAGGATGCACAGCATATTTGGTCAGAGTACCAGGAAGAGATGCATCACCACAGAAGTGGGCAAAGCCACCCTCACGAACTCACAAATGACTCAGCTTTTCAGCAACTAGAAGATGCAGTTCCCATGTCAAGCATAGGATGCATACAGTCCTCACCTGGGTTACTGCAAAACCCCAGAGGCACTCTGAATTTTTTTGCTGTTGCCATAGTGACCTCTCTTAAAAGACTGTATCCTTAGAGAGAAATGCTCAACTAACATGGTGTTAAGCAATGAATTTTGCTTCTTGCTAGTCACAGATGAGTTCTAAGCTTTGCAGAGACATAAATGCTCCTGGGTATGCATTGTCACAGAATCAACCAGGTTGGAAAAGACCTCTGAGATCATCAAGTCCAATTTATATTTTATAGCTCTAATTTAAGCCTTGCTCATAATTTAAAAATGGCAATAAAAATAGAAGGGGGTTCCCTATTTGCTATTAAAAGATGGAAATAATTTGTACAGAGAGCACTTGTTTTATTTGATCTATGGATCTCTTTTAGAATGATGGGGTTGTAGATAACATATGAGCTCGAAAGGCTCTGTTGTGCCCCCAGGGTAATGTAAAACCCTCAGGGGAGATAATGTGCTACCGGAAGGAGATGGTAATGAGGTAAGGCAAAGAGAAACAAAAGATAATTGCATTATAGAACATGCCTTAGACAAAATGCATCATTACAACACATCAAAGCAAAGTAAAATGAAGACTGCATGCTTACTTCCAGTTTAGTATTATTACCTTCCCATAAATCCACTGTCTGGAAAATATCTGTTGTTCTTACACCATAGATTTCAGCAGCTTTTAAGAACTGAGAAATTTGTTCCATCTGCTTGAAAGCCATTTTTGATTCAGAGATCTTTGCAATGGGCTCATTTCCCTTTGGATGTAAACTGTTTATTAACTTGCATAACAGCTGAGAGACAAATAGAGAAACGAAATTAGAAAGCAATCATCAAACTAGAAGGCTATTTCTGCACATGAAATAATGCTGCAAAATTCTTTTGACCTGGGAAGTTTCTGTCAGAGACATAATTTCTTCAATCAAAAAGAAAGCAGTGCATTGATAATGGTCACAGTAGTAGCTGGAAATGCATTAAAGCTCTTATTAACTGCTGGCAATAGCCTGATCATATAAATCCTAATCTGCTAGAAACAACAAAGCAATCACTGGTAAAGGTTATATAACAACTAACAGAGAAGAAGCCACATGCCCAAGTCAGAAACATAAGCAATGTCAATTGAAATATTGTTGAAGTCACTTTGGCAGAGATTCAATGATTAGCATAGTCTTACAGCCCACTGCAAACAGCAGCATCTGCTTGTTGTTCAATAAACCAATAGAATACAGTGTTTAAGATAGAGAATTATTACCAAGAAAACACTTATGACACAACCCAAATCCTTTGGATTTTACACATCTCTTCACCTTTCAACAGTGATTAGTCCTTCAAGGGAAAAGCATACATCTGGTTTTAAAACAGACCTCATTTAACTGTATGAGAAAAGGTGCTGAAGGAATGAGTCATTCTCATACATAACATGCATGAGTCATAAGAATCATAAGTACTGCACTAATCCCAGTGCTCTAGTAGAATAACTAGCTTCTGAGATCCAGAGTCCTAATCAAAAGGAAATAAATCAGATAGTAAGATACATATTTCTGCATATGTGAGAGCTGTGAGCTCTGACCAGCTTAGCTAGATGAAGACAGAAAATAAAGACACTGTGGATATAAACACATGCAAGACTATAAACGGACAAAACACTCACTGTTCCATCCATCAGCCAGGTCTGGAAATGTTGCCTTCCAGGAGGAGGATGCTCTATCTGTTCTCCACACTGCACAATAATCCAGTTCACCAGCCTGGACTCTAATTCTGGGTCATATTTCTGTTCAATCTTTTCTTGAACTTCTCGGCTTAAGCCATAGCTTGGTCCTCTGTTAGCCATCTCTGGAACTGAAGCAGAGCTTAGTGGGTAGAGTCCTGATCTGCAGCTTTGAAGTATGCACCGGAAAATTAAAGCATAAAAGAGTAAGCAGCCTGCCCTATATGTTAGACAGTTGAACAGATGTTCATCAGCACCCAGTGTAACTATATGGCACCGGTTATATCTATTCTGCAAACCAGGGGAGGGATCAGTGAGGGAAGATCCTTTTCCAAAAGCACAAATCAGCTACAGCATTATTTAAAAAAAAAAATAAAATAAATCATTCTCCCCTACCCAGCCACAAAAAAACAGAAGAAGAAAAGCAAGATTGAAAATAGAGTAGGTTTGAAAGAGAAGCTTCTGCTGCGTTTACAGAGAATACAAGAGAGTTCTCAGATCAATGCTAAAGCTGCCAAAACCACTTTAAAATTGCCTACCTAAGCCTTGCTAACGTGAAGAAGGTTGTACATGGGAGCTCAATCAGTCAGATTAAAGATGCAGTCAGCGTCTTCCTCAGCAGAGAAGCAGGGATGGCTATCCAGAGATCGGCAAACTGAAAAAGCGCTGGTGAATTTAAGAGACGAAGGCTGCCACAACGCCCTGCTGCTGCTGCAGCATCGTGGTTTGACAAACAGTGTATTGATTTGGTTTTGCTCACATATGAGGAGGGTCAGAGCAGGGGCGTTGCTAAGAGCCATTAAAGAGGCCTGCCTACTCAGTCACAGCCTGGGGATCCTGTTTATCTCGCCCATCTGCAGGCTGTTTTCATGCATGTTTCCTCAGCCTTGTGCTGCTCACCCTGCAGCCTCAGTTTTACTCCACCTACTCTGCATCAACCCAAACTGCAGCAAGCATCCCAGCATCAGGCAGTTAGAAATATAAACAAGGGGACTTGATCTGATTTCATTCTGATAAAGGAAAGTGACAAAAATCACAACACATCATTTCTTTTTAATCACAAAGCAGAAGCAGATCCTTCTACTCCTTGTTCTGCGTCACCATGGTGTGCAGTGTGAAAAATAATCTCTTCTTTGTTCAAGCGCTAATAAAAACTTTCAACAAGGTGACAATCAGATGGCAAGTCAAGGAAGAGGAGGCAGGTAGGAGAATATTCTAGTCATCCTCTTATTAGTGGATATTAAATTATCAAATAGGGTAATAGTGTCCTGAGAAACCAACTCAAATCACTACAAGCAAAGGAAATCACCATAAACTAGCAAACCTACTAAAAAGCACAAGGATCATATTTTCTGCTGTTATGAGTCAGAGTACCTCTGGTGATAGCAGAGGAGCTATGCCCATGTAGGGCAGCATGAATTTTGGTTATACCACTGCAACGGTGGGAGGAGAGAGAAGGAAAGTTAAGGCAAGACCCTCTTCTGCTCTGCTTTGCAGAGATTTAACCTTTGTTAAAGAGAATCATTTGGATTCTCTCCAAGTTGCACCGGACTTTTTCAAATGTCTTTCATCCACGTTGTAGCATCCACAAAATTGCTACAAAATTGTTCACTTTTGGCAAATGATTCATGTTCAGCTTGATGTGAAAGGAAGCTGATAAACCTGAGGTGGATTCAAAACCAGCTTGCCAACAGAAGTCCTTCCTCTCAATTGAAATGGCAGGAAAAGGGGGGAAAGGAACCTAACTTCTAGTATATCTGTCCCATAGTGGTCTCTTCATCCCTTACTTTCTCATTTTAGGATCGTGAATTCTCAGACTTATGCTGCCTTGGATGCTGCTGGGCTTAAGCAGACTCAGGAGATAAAAAATTTAATAGATGACCTAATTCACTGCTGTCTTCCATAGGCATTTAATGTAGTGCTTTCTCTTCTCTGCACTTGTAGTTTTAAAGCCCTATGAAACATTTGATTACATAACACAAAGCATGCTACGTGACAGGGCCATCACTTGAGGACTTTTCCATCCCAGTGAACACACTGCTGAAGGCACCAGGTCTGCAAACCATGCCAGTGAGCTGCAGCTGCAAAAGGCAGGACATAAATTTGACATCTTTTCCTGTTTCAGTGATTGGTATTACACTCTTTGGCCAGTCCCACAGAGAAGGAGTAGCTTTATTTTGCACTTTCAGGTGCTTTGTTTTGCACTTTCAGGTGCTTTATTTTGCACTTTCAGATCTTTTTGAATTCTTTGTTTAGAAAGAAACTACCGAGGTTGCTTGGCTGTCTATGCACACACTGAGGTGCTCAGTGGCACTGAGACTGGGTGAAAGCCATCTCCCTTTGCATCAACCTCCCATCCTAACCTGGGGGTGGAGATGGGTAACTTAGCTTTCTTGAGCTGCAGTCTCTCCCTTCACAGATGCTGACTATACATCCTCTTCTCGAGGTTATCCATCAATATCCATTTTTAATAAGGCTTTGAAAAACAGGAATGGTGATGAGGATTGGAAAAAAACCCTCCCCTAATATTTCCAAAGTACAAGTAATCTAATCATAAGCCTGCTTCTGTGCCAACAGTCCTAGGGAAAACAATGGAATGCCTTTGTTCTACAATGTGAATGTGTTGATGCAATTTACTAAAAGCTCTGTAACATGTTAGAGTTGGCTACTGGAACACAAAGCCTATGAGGAGAGGCTGAGGGTGTTGGAGCTGTTTAGCCTGGAGAAGAGGAGGCTCAGGGCAGACCTCATTGCTAGCTACAGCTACCTGGAGACTGTCTCTTCTCCCAGGCACCCAGCAACAGAACAAGGGGACACAGTCTCAAGTTGTGCCGGGGGAAGTATAGGCTGGATGTTAGGAGGAAGTTCTTGCCAGAGAGAGTGATTGGCATTGGAATGGACTGCCCAGGGAGGTGGTGGAGTCACCATCCCTGGGGGTGTTCAAGAAAAGCCTGGCTGAGGCACTTAGTGCCATGGTCTAGTTGACTGGATAGGACTGGGTGATAGGTTGGACTGGATGATCTTGGAGGTCTCTTCCAACCTGGTTGATTCTATGATTCTATAATTTCATGATTAGGGAACTAAACTGACTCTGAAATGAAGTAACACATGAAAGAGACTAAAGCTGGCTAACCAGTAGGTCCAACTATATAGCTGTAGCTGAAAAAAATCATTAATGATTGTGTATGTTTTTATTAGGTTTGTACAAGAATGTGCCCTCAGGTCCAAATTATTTAGTATGTTATGAGAATCACAGCATCACTCAGGTTGGAAAAGACACCCAGGATCATCATAGAATCAGTGGTTTAGGTTGGAAGGGACCTCAAGGATCACTCAGCTCCAACCCCCTGCCATAGGCAGGGACACTTCTCACTAGAGCAGGTTACTCAAGTGCAATCATCAATCCTACTCTACAAAGTTCACCCCTCAACCACTAGAAGTCACAAAAAGAGTCCATACTCTCAAGAAGATCCCAGCTCAGGCAAGCTGTGATGAGTGAACAACAAATATTTTTTTAAACCCCCAAACAACTCCTCAAACTGACTACTCTACCTAGAAGCAAGCAAAAATGCGTCTCATTGCAGCCAAAGTGTGGCCATCGTCAGAAAAGTGCTTTTCAGGATACAGCATTCTGTCCTAAGAAGAAGCAGATGTTAAAATGAAGTGCAGAGGATAAAATCATAGAGTTTTAGTTCAAAGAGACCTCTGAGATCAAGTGAAAATGTGCCCAGGCTGAGAGACCTGGGGCTTTTTAATCTGGAGAAAAGATGACTGAGAGGGGATTTAATACATGTTTAGAAATATCTGAGGGCTGGGTGTCAAGACAGGCTCTGCTCACTTGTGCCCTGTGATAGGACAAGGGGCAATGGATGCAAACTACAGCACAGGAACATGAGGAAGAACTACTTTACTGTATGGGTCACAAAGCACTGGCAAAGGCTCCCCAGAGAGGTTGTGGAGTCTCCTTCTCTGGAGACTTTAAAGACTTGTCTAGATGTGCCCCTGTGTGACCTGCACTAGATTTTACGGTTCTGCTCTGGCAAGGGGCTTGAACTCAATCTCCAGAGGTCACTTCCAACCCCTAACATCCTGTGATCCTATTAAAATGTGTATGAACTAACGTTCCTCCTCACAATGTTCCTCCTTACAGCAAATCCTTCACTACAGAGCAACACATTGGGATTTGCCATAGCTGTGCCCACTAACAGATTTGGTTCTGGAAGATAAGCAGGTGGGCACAGATGCTGGGTAAGACACTGTGACCAAAGGACTTGGCTGAATAAAACATGGGAGGTGCAACAGCAGTGGGGATATCATATGCCAGTTCTGACAATAATTTTCCAGAAATAAGTGGTGAAAGAATGAAGCAAATTTAGTCATTCCAGTAACCAGGATACTGGAAATTGATTAGAGCCTTTACAGTAATCATGTCAGAAGGATTATCTGTGTAGAAGTTAAGAACCAACAAACACATGTGGCTACAAAGCAAAATGGAACGGAAGGATCCTCAGTTCTTTCTTCTAGGACACAAGCATATTAAAGCCTGATAGCTAGAAATGTGATGTGGAAGAAAGAGGCAGGTTTTCAGTAGCAAAAGGTACTACCATTAGAACACTTCATCTCCTGCTTCCAATGGATTTTTTTTTTATCTTGGTAACAGAAGATTGGCACTCATGACTGAAAATAGAGATGAATCTTGAATACCTGGAGCAGGATTTTGTGCCTGTACACACTATGGCTCATCTTACGCTGTCAGATAATCACAGTAGAATCATAGAATCAATCAGGTTGGAAGAGACCTCCAAGATCATCCAGTCCAACCTAGCACCCAGCCCTAGCCAGTCAACTAGACCATGGCACTAAGTGCCTCATCCAGGCTTTTCTTTAACACCCCCAGGGACGGTGACTCCACCACCTCCCATAGTATTACTCTATGTACCTAAAAAATCTTTATCAATCTACACAAACACTCCACCAAGAACTGTCATTAATTAGCTCACTACCCACATTTAGATCTGGGCAATCTGATTGCTTCCAATGTCCTCTGACTGCAACGTAGAGTTAAAGCTCATCCTGTTGCAAAGCAACCCCTTCATATTTGTTAGAATCACCCTTTGGCAACTCCCTCCTTCAAATGAGCCTGGTATTTCAGCTGTGCCAAAGCATTATCTTGCAAGGATGTTGGGTCAATTTCCATCTGACAAAGCTAGGCAGGAATTAGAGTAACTGGAAAAACCAGACTGTTTCTCTGGTTTGCCACTGTGCAGTAATAGACCTCTCACAACTGGATTTTTAACATAGAATTTAAAGATTTGGACATTTCTCAAGGCTTTAAGTGTTTACAGAACCTCTCTTCACAAGAAGAACTTCTGAAGGGCTGCTGAAAGATGACACCTATGTCACCACGTCAAGTTTTCTAGAGTTGGAGAAAGGATGCTAAGTTTCAAGATAAGCTCAGGGTCTTTTTCCAGGCGCTGCAAAGCCAAGCAAAGTGTGACGCAGACCCCTGGTCTTTTTCGTGGCCTTATTCTGATGTAGAATACTTGCAGATGCTCTACACAAGAGAACTAGTCAGCCTGGGTGAAAAAAAAAGCTACTGGAATATTGCCATCTTTGTAACTGTGCAGACTGGGTGGCAGAGATTCCAGAATTGAAGAGCAATCTTAATTTTTGAAATTTAAACTTCCCCATTCACTTCCAATCTTAAATCTAGAGAGCTTCAGAGGCAAGAAGTGCTATCTTAAGCATCTTCCCATTCACCTGCAAAAGGGTATCTTTGCCAGTTCTGAAGATATTAAGCCCTAAGCAAGTGCATAGTTTGAACACCTCAAATTTGAGGTTAAAAACAAAGTAATTCAGTAAGGACCTTCCTATTTGTGGGACAAAGCAGAATTCACCAACACTCCAGTCTGCAGAACAAGATGGTGTATAAAGCTGCCACAACCAGAAGTGTTTTGGGGGTCACTGACCACACCTGGAAAGCACCCAGATATAACTGACAGCAGTCCAAATGTTCAAGATGATCTTGAAAATAAATTGTGCCCTTTAATTCTCAGCATCTTTTAAGTCTTGTGCTGGACTAAGAGAGGTATCACAGAAGCATTTTTCTATCCCAAACAAAACCCATACCTTCTAAGGACTACCTTGGCTTGAAAATTACACACTGCAATAAACATTTAGCAGAAGGACCGAAAAGGAGCACCATCTTTGTTTCAGTAAAACAAGGATCAAAACAGACAATGAGATCAAATCCCCTCTGTTTTCTTATGATCAAGGATTTAGCTTTGCTCCCAGGAAAGTTTTACTGTCCCAAGGACTAGCACATCCTAGCATGCCTTCTGCCAGCAAACCACATTCAACACAGAAGTAAAGCATCCTCAAAAGGCCCACACATGATCCCAGGCAGTTTGTGTCCTTGAGGTTATGCCTTGCTAGGACCAGAGTCTAGGCAGGCCATTGACATCACTCTTGAAGGGTGCTACTGTTCAGCATCCCTTTGTCACAGATAGGAGCACCTGCTCCCACTCTGGCAGGCAGCAGTGACCTTCTCATGTTGCCATGTGGGAGGCAAGTGAACAACATGGTGCAGGTCAGAAGGCCCAAAAAGAACGCAGCCTTTCACGTGCTGGCCTAAAAACCTTTTACATTTGTATTTTAGTCTCAGAACCAAGTGACTGCAAGTTTTAGCAGCTGTCATTTGCTTTTCATTCCAAATATAAATGCACAGCTATCTGAAGCTCCCTGCCAAACAGAAGACACCACACTGTAGCGGGCTGAGAATGTGTCTATTCCTCATCCCTGAGGAGATCACAAGCTACAATTACTGCATCACATGGAGGATGACAGTTTCTCTTTAATGGAGTAGAAGCATTGGACCATATAACATACATATGCAGGACTTGAAAGAGGAATACAAGGTCAAACCTGCAACTTTTCTGTAATTTGGATTTATGCATAAGATGGTCGAGGCTGTAACTAATACTCTGCTGTTCTAGACAAGTATATATTTGAAGAGAAATCAGGTCCTACAGTTGAAAAGTAGATCTCAGCTATATGAACTGATCTTTGAGCAGTAAATGCACAAGCAATATGTTTGTCCTTTGTCTGTTCTTCCTAATCATTACAGTCATCTCTTTCCCTAGATAACACCTGCCAGTAAGAAAGCAGGCACAGTGGCATTAAAGCCATGCACCTAGCAAGCTGTCTGCTCTTAAACAGAATAGCTGAGCTCCCAGTGCCTGTCCTGTTCCTTCAGAACAAGAGTGGAAGGACAAGAATGTGCACTGATGCTTGGTATTCCTATACATGGTCCTTACAGTTACCCAGTTTTCACCGAGTGTTAGTGAAATTCTGCATTCTCACACATCTGACTGGATTTGTGCACCAGCCCAGACCACACTGCTGATCGTGGGACAGGTGAAATGCAACTCTCTTCTATTGCCAGGGAAGCCTCTAATTTTTTTTTTCTTTAGAACTTAAAAACCAGTCTGAAAGGGTAAGGTAGCACATCCAAGTAACTTAAAAATCAAGGAAGTTCAGATCTCACTATCCTCCCTGACAATTTTCCCTCCCACTTCTTCCCCTCTTCCTCACATGGAGTGGACAGGGACCAAGGAGAAATTACAAGCACAGATCTCACGTAGCAATTCTGACTAAGGCACTAGTTCAGAAAATACTGTAACCCCCTATTGCACTAGACTAGACCACTGAAAATATCTGAGCAGCTGCAGACACATAGCTGGTTAAGTGTCTCTCTAGGCATGTTTTAATTTGATATGAAAAGTATGGCACCATAAATCTCTTAGCCCCATTGAATAGCAGCGTGTCCAAGAGAGCACAGCAAAATTAACATACAAATGAAAGAGCAGGAGGCAGTTCTCATAAGGCCTATCCAGCTCAGGGGTTTTGTGAAGAGTGTTTTGTTTGTATTTAGTGTCGATGCTAGAGCAACTTATCTAAACTAAAACTACATGAAACACTTAATACAATTCAACTCAATTGTGCTAGTTTGAGCCTAGCTAGAATGTTTTGGTGAGAAGAACTAGATAATAGGCCGAGAAATGAAAACAATGGTGAGGTCTACTACCCTCACAGTCTTGCTGAGATGTGTAGAAAGGAAAAGCAAAACATTGGATAAAGTCACTTTGCTTGGGCACTTCGCTGGGCACTTTGCTCTGGGCTGTGCTCTCAGCTCTTTGCCTGTTGGGGAGCTGAGGCTGCTGGCTGAACTCCATCTTGCTTTCTAACCTCACCCTCCATTTGCTTTGCTGATTCACCTTTGCTTCTTAATCCCCCTGGCCGAACCTCCATTCTTCCTTGGGACTGGGGTAAGTTTGAGAGGGGTAGGGGGAAGGTGAGGGGTGGTTGAGAGCCCCTCCTGGGGACTCATTTTTTTTGTGAATAGTGTTTTGTTTGTATTTAGTGTCGATGCCAGAGCAACTTATCTAAACTAAAACTACATGAAACACTTAATACAATTCAACTCAATAAAAAAAAAAAAATCCACCCAACCAAAAAAAAACCACAACAAAACACTGAAGTGTGTCACAGCAAGCCAAACAAGAGACAGAACAAGAACACTACTTGACAAGATAATAAACACACACACATACAAAACCTATGTTAGTACAATTCAATGAGGCAGCATGAAAGCATTCTTTCATTAGGCACTAAGCTGTAAAGCTTCAGACACACTTTCAAGACACGCTGCTCTGCTCCAGAGTTTGGTTCCAAACATAAGCATGCCTCACCATTTTGTTCCTTTTGAGAATACAGAATGGTTTCATGAGTTAAGTCTCAGGTAGCTTGATTTGCATCAGTTCTGAAAGCATTGGTAAAGACTAGGACAGCTGAGGTCAGCTGGTAATGCTTTGGTTTCTTTTTAATGCAAACTGTTACCTGCTGCCTAGACATTATACATGACTCGAGCTGCCTGCCTAGCTATAAAAGCTTTTTGTCGTTTACTCATGAAATTTGAATGACAACTCCCCAGCAGCAGCAGCAGTTAATGTTGTGTAGTTTAGGCATTAAATGGAAGACAAATAGATTGAGGTGCTTACTCAACTGTGGTTTGATCAAGATCAACACCACAAGCAGATGAGTTGTTTGGTTAGCATCCAGCGCTTCCTTGCACTGTGACAGCAGTATCAGCCCTAAGGTGTCCATACTGCAGTCAGTGACAGATGAGCCCAGGAGTAATTTTCTGCCCTGACAATGAGAATGCTAACATAGTCTACTGAAAGGCAGATTAAGGTGTTCAGAGAAAACCAACTCCTCAGGCAACACAGGACAGAGCTAGTAAATTCAAAAGAGTAATTCACTGATCATTTCATGTGAATCAAGCTTATTGGTGAGGAAATGTTACATATTCACCAAACATGCTTTGTACTCAGCAGCAAATTAGAAGCCTGCATAAAAAGAATAAATTGGGGAAAAAAAATCCCTAAGAATTCATTATAAAGGGTTTAGAACTGTACCATGCAGAGCTTTGCAAATATGTAATACCCCAGCTTAATACAGTATTTCTGCAGAATTAAAACACTTGTTTATAAACATGGCTAATACTGAAAGTAATTCACTATCTAGCCATCTACTAGCAAAGACATGCCACAGGCATTAAATCAGGGGACAAATTATAGTACCAAAGAAAACTGGACTGACACCATAATATGTGACTACTACCTTAACTCAAGATTGTCAAAACTTCCCAATAGGCCAAGAGCTAGTCACAGACAGGATGCAAATCTCTCTGGTTACCATTTATCTCTTCTTTCAGGCACTTGAACATACCAAGTTGACAGTAATCAAAATGATGGCAATTTCCAACCTGAACGCAAGGAAAATGCTTGCTTACAAAGAGAAATGTCAATGGAACTACTGTGGCAAAGTCAGGGGGAAAAGTCTGCCTGAATAAGGTCTACCTCAAAGCCACCTCCTCCTATTTAGGGACTATAGACTGGCTTCAGAAAATGGTAAGCACACGCAGAGAGAGACAGTAGCATTCAGTGAATCTCAAAACTCTATCTGGAATATTGTGTCTGTGGAAAAAGCATCATCTCTGCATTCACATTTACAACAAACAGAGCAAATTTGGGGCCCACCTGTAACACAAATGCTCCTACTATTCTCCATTTAGCAAGCAGAGCAAGCTATAAAAAAAAGTGGCATGCAAAAAAAATGTAACCCTCCCAAGGACTGGATCAGTAAGGCTGTGGTTTGAGTAACTGAAGCTGTTTTGTACCCTCAGTAACCATGGCAAGCCTGTTACACTGCCTTCTTCCAACTAGTGTTATTACAGTATAGTAACAGGGAAAAAAACCCCAAACTAATAACCTAAAAACTCACCACTGAACAAGGAAAAAACCACCAGCAACTCCAAATTTGGAAGCTACTTATACAACTGTTTCACACCTCTAAGCATTGTAACAAAAGGACCTTGTAAAAGATCAGTGATTTAATAAAGGCTAAGGTAATGATTTGAATCAATACAATGCAGTAAGATTATTTTACATTACAACTTCTTATTTTTTGCACTATTGAGGTCTAAATAAAACTGCATGTCACAGGAATTAATCTGAAATTGAGGAGGTGGTGTTATTTTGTTGTTGGTTTTGGTTTTAACTGCTTGGTTGTGCATTTTTTAAATTAAAGAACATAACCTCAGCGTAGCTCTATACAACATACTTCTACTGACAATGCCAACACCAAAAGTTACAAGCTCTCTAGGAATACCTCACCACCAGGGGCTTTAATCTTTTAGGGTAGCAATATTAATGCTATCTACTATTTAAAATAATAAAGCCAGAAGCAACAATATACTTTTGACTAACGTTTCATATTAAGAGCAGCTTGAATTAATTCCATCTCTCATCCAAGTTCCTCTTTCTTTCAAGTTTATGAGCAGCACCATGGATTTGGTCAAATCCCAAATATGAGCCATATCCAATTAAATCCATTTTCTACTAAATTCTATGAATTTATATTACAAGAACTATCCAGCTATGAAGTTTTGTTTCCAAGTTTTCAGGCTTGCACCCATGCACCTCAAATTCCTACCTGTGAAGACTTGTTTCTAGTAATTTACAGTTTTTCAAGTCACAGAAAAGAGGCACTGATGCCCTATGGGTACTTTGCTCCCAACTTTACAGAAGTTACTTTAGAATTGATTCAGACTCACTCTATACCAATACTACACATGGTTGCCTTAATAGCAGACTCACAGTTAGCTTCTGCAAAGTCTGCCTGGAAAAGAGGATGCAAACCCTACTGAAAAGCACAGATAAAAAAAAAGACCCACCTGCACTTTGAGGTCCTTCTTTTAGAACTTCTCAACCATCAGGGTGCACCTGCCACATTTAACAGTACTTAATAAGAATTGCATATTTTTTTCTGAAATCTCTTTATTATGTTTCATGTTATTCACTATTCCTAATAACAACTTCAGTAAGTCCTTAAGTGGTTTCAGAGGCAAGATACAAGAATGTTACAGCAAGAGGACAATACTGTACAGGCCAATAGTAACAAAAGTGAATCTACACTACTGTACAAAAGGGTAGGAAGCTTGTGATAAAAGGTTTAAGTGGTGAAGGAAAGGTTCTGAACACTAGAGCAGCACTCCTTCACATTTGGGACTGTCTGTTGAAAATGCAGCATTAAAAAAAGCAGCCTGTATTTATGAGAGGTAAGGACACAGCAGATAAAGCTCATATCTACTGTGGGAGGCACAGGCCTGGCATCATCTTGCTAAGAAGAGGGTTTCTGCTAATGATAGAAAACAGTCAGGTGTATTGTTGCACTTATGCTACTCTGCAGCTCATGCCAGTGTTGCCAGCTTGTCAATCAAATCATCAACAGTATTCACGAGCAGTTTTGTGTCCTCCTTCTCACTCATCCGATGCTGGCCAGTTTTGCGGAGGATGACATCCACATCTTGGCTTAGAACACGTTCAGCAACCTGCATTGAGACCTGCCAGGGAACCTCACCATCCCTCATGCCATGAATGAGTCGTATGGGGCATGTTATAGGAATGGGACTATTTAGCACACAGTGATTTTCTGCTTCTCTGACAAAGTCATATGTCAAGGAGTAATATCCATCCTCATTATACTTTGTTGGAAATTTCCATTCACCTTTTTCTTCTATTTCTTTCTGTGCCTATAAAACAAAAATTAAAAAAAGAAAACAAAGAATAGATGTTAGAAGGTCTTTACAGTGCCTCAACTTCTGTTCTAAATGCAGTAAGCCTCTCCAGGTGTAAAATTTCACTTTATTTTTAATCAGCAGAGAAAGCATGTTTCTGTTCACCTTCCAGCATCTGAGAAGACAAACTCCTTGCCATGTCACAGAAGCTCTGCACATCTCTCTGGCAAGTTAATATAGTTAGGATTCACCAATGAAATGAAGTTTCTCAGTCAGAATCTATCAGAACCAAAGAGATGTATAACCAGAATCAATAGGAGGTCTCTTTGGCTGCAGTCAGTACACTGAATCCTCAAAGAAGAATCCTTGGAAAAAGGAATTTTCCAGTAATCTGTTTTCTCAGGCTTCACCACAATAGGTATCTAAATACTGTATTTCCAGAATTTTACCTTAGTCTTAAAAAGGAATATTGGCATTACAAAGTGCCTTAGGAGAAAAGAAGCAACACAGGGAAATAGCTTCCTTGTTCTAGAGTGAGAGTTATTTATTGTCATATTCATCTGACACATTACAAACAGTGCTTTACTTTCCTGAAGAATGAACATTATCAGCATCAGGAAAGCAACTCAGAGAGAGATCTCTCACCACCTATATCCTCCATACACTAGTTTGAAAAAATCCCTTCCTACATACACAAACTGTGATAGACTCATCTCATCCAGTGTTACTTCAATTACCAGCTACACGTCCATCCTTGAAAGCACAAGGATTCCATCTGAAAGCAAATATGAGACTTTCAACCATCAACAGTTACCTCAATGGGAAGCTTCTTAAAAGTTGTTAGAAGATGGTCTGCTGCTACAGCTACTCCAACCAGAGCAGCTACCTTATCTGGGCGTGCTATTGCAGCATGAAGCATTAACCATCCACCCAAACTGGAGCCCACCAGAATCTGAAACAGAGAGAAAGTAAGTTATTATTTGACAGGAATTGGATAATAGTAAGAATTCTCTTCTCTTACAAAGTAACGATTTTCACTTTGTTTCACTACTTAAACCTTTGGCATAATCCTGCTGTCCTTACCCAGGCAGAAGCGCTGTCACTGCCAGTGGAAATTTTGCCTGAGTAAGCACCACAGAATCTGATGTTTTATTATTCTTTTTGTTTGGCATGGCTGGCTATTGCTGCCTGAGACTGAAACACTGCAAACAAAATGAGAGGTGAGACAATTCAGTATCACACGCTCACTTTATGTTTCCTTCTTAAAATAAATGCACAGGGTAAAAGGTCAGTGCAGATAAAGAGGTCAACAAAAGCAACCCAAACCACAAAACTGTTTTAGTCACAATGTTAGCTATTTCCAAGTTGCATGTTTCTCATGACTATTTCTAAAGTAACTGAAGAAACCAAATGTTGCCTCTGCTCATCTTTAAGTTATTTTACCATATACTGTATATTAACTTGTAACATCTCCTCTGAATCCTTTAATTAACACATCAGTGTGGGACACACTGACACATTTTTTTACTAAGAAGGCTGCACTGCACTGGAACAGTTCCCTGTACCCTGCAGGTAGAACCTCCACTATGAGGCTTTCCCAGACTGACAGGCAGGAGGCTCTAATAAATGGCCTCCAGGAGGTCCTTTTAACCCATGTTCCATGATTTTGTAATTGATTTCCTTGCCAAGGAGGCCTTAAGAATATGATCATCTCAAATGACTCAACCTGAAAGTGAGCAGGTGTCAGTTGCTAAACAGCAGAGCTATAATGACGCATTTTTGATTCATGTTCTACCTTGAGGACAAAAAACACTCTAAATTTACAAGTAAAACATAACCTGTGGGCCATCTGCAAGTTCATCCAGTACAGACAGAACATCTTTTCTCCACTTCCCAATTGTACACTCCTCAAGTTTACCATCTGAACTTCCACATCCTGTGTAATCAAATCTGAAAAAGTAACCATTGAAGTGAGTCAAATTACTGTCTACAGAGAAGCAGACTAAACAGTACAATCTAATCAAATTCAACAGAGGACAAGATACCACAATAATTTTTCACTTGGTCCTGTATATCACTAGCACCACAAATCACATGAAGAGAGGTTTAAACAATATATACAACTAGGTGATGCAGTATTTTCTTATCAATTTATATAATGGACAAATTTATCAAAGGATTTTTCTTACAGACAGAAGCCCCCAAATACTTCAGTTTTAAAAGGTCTTTTTTCAAGCATACAAAGTCTCTTTCAAATGCAACACCCAAATATTAAGACTTACAGAACTCAGCATACAGCCTGGTCCATCAAAGGAGAGTACCACCAAGCATGTGCATGTTCAAAACCAACATGAGACACTGGGTAGCTTAATCACATTTAGCATTTCAGAAGCATGCT
Organism: Tricholaema leucomelas; assembly: GCA_013400475.1. Classification (NCBI taxonomy): domain Eukaryota; kingdom Metazoa; phylum Chordata; class Aves; order Piciformes; family Lybiidae; genus Tricholaema lacrymosa; species Tricholaema leucomelas. Next base: position 16,905 of record WAAF01000833.1, on the reverse strand, counting down.
TAAAGTGGTAACTTAAAAAATTAGACCTCTGGGTCCTTTCTTTTCCCTGTTGTGCCTATAGTTTTAATGTAACACATCACACTGACTACAGAAATTCATCTCAGAATTTTCTGGGTTACTTCCAGAATACATTCTCCTGCCTTACCTCAGTCTTGCTACAGACAGAAATGTCTGAAATGGAAGGACACTTCCTAGCTTGTGTACAGCACAGCATGCATTCCAATTCGCATGCCAAAGTTTACGCATTTTTGTTAAAAGCCCTTCCTCCAACCAAACCATGCCAGTTTCGTTCTCTCAAGAATGCTTTGAATGTACCTGATAAAGGCATGACCTAGAGAGTTGCAGAAATCTTCAAGGGCAATTGCTTTCTGACCATTCATATTTGAATTCAAGCCTGGAAGGAAAATAATCCCTGGATTTCTGCCTTTTAGTTTATGATAAGCAAGCTTTGGTCGATCTGGTCGAGTAAGAAAGCTGACTGCTGACTTCAGCCTGCAAACTAATAAAAAGAGATATTTAGTGCAATCACTGTGACAACCTTAGCAGAAATTCTAGTATTCAGGAAATATGAGAGTATTAAGTGAAAATAAGATACCTTGACTCCAGACAAAATATTTCTCACACAAAGGTTGGACTAGATGATCTCCAGAGGTCTCATCCAACCCCTACCATTCTATGACTCAATATTCTTTAATGGCTAATGAGTGTTGATCAACCCCAAGGGGAAAGCAAATTGCGACTCATTTTCAAATCATTAAATGTCAGCCATGTAGAGACTTCACTCATTGAAATGGTTGACTGATTTCCTTTACTTCATGTCTTCATCTTTTATATCACCTTGAATAAATTTACTCAGTTCACGTGAAATGGTAAGATTCTGGGGCTAAAGTACTCTGTGCAATGTTAAGTTTACAAGCACAGGAAGTGGCAAATTCTGGATGAAAATTAAAACTGAAGGACAAAACTGCATCTGCATTGAAGTCCCAGGTCCACAAGGTCTTTAAAGGAGGAGTACAGTCAGGAAGTTCAAAAGTGAGAATTGCAAAAGGATCTTTTGACTAACTTTTCAACATTATAAATATAAATCAGCATTAGCATTGTTTAAAGCCAACTGGAGTGAGTAACATCTAACCTTTTTCATCATCAACGCCTATTTCTTCTTCAGTTAAAGACTGCCAGGAAGCCTGGAAAAAAAAGCTCTTTCTAACACCGTGTCATCTCAACATCAATCCTCCTCTCAGATATGAAGCACAGAAGATAATAAACAAAATAAAGCTACACTTTCTGTAAATACAGAGCAATATTTTAAATAAAGTCCTTAAAAAGATACAGACTTGATCACTGTAGAGCTATGATTTTCTCATGCTTCTCCAAAAAAACCACCCAGACACATTACATGGTTTGATGTATTCTTGCTGGAAAGGTGACACTGTTCCACTATTTACATTGTTCTATTTATCCAGAATGAAACAGCACTTTACAAACCTAAATATTCTGCAAACAGTTTAGTGCAACTTCTGTTAAAGTGATCTGCAACATATTACATGAAAGACAACTTTTCCTATCAGCATGAACTTAAAAATGTTTTGCTTTGCTTTAGTTTAAGATAACAAACCAGACAGATCTGGGAACCAAACAGTATGTTGGACTCTCTCATTTGCACTAATAATCATTAAAAAAAATTAGCTAGTTTTAAACAAGAAAAACCTATAAGCAAAGGAAATGCCAACTAATTGGCAATTACACTGAACCTCAACAGTTGCTACAGTATTTAACTGTACTCTGCTGTAGGTGACAGAAAATTATTGGTAGACAGGTGTTATGGAGACTTAATCCATGCTAGTATCTCACTCTGCAATATAATTTGTTAAACTGAAATCTTGGTTGAGACTTCAAAAACTTTTGGTACTTCTTATATTAGAAGGTGGCTGGTTCTTTGATACTATAAATCAGTATCAGCAGACAAAAGTTATGCAACCCCAAGTATCACATCAGGGCTTCCCGGTGGTGTTACAACTGGATAAATAAAACACAGGCTGCAACAGCTGCTTTGCATATCCATGGTTTGATTTTTTTCATTATCATACAGATTACATTTAAAGTGTTTGGAGGCATTTGTTTGTTTTCAACCTTGCACATCCATGAGTAAATGTGGATGCATGGTAGACGCCAGATACAGCTCATGTTCAGCTCTCTCCTGCAGCCAAACAGAAATTATACCATTTGAACGACAGATTAAACCCAATAAATCTGTCCTGAAACAATGGGACAGTCCTTTAGCCTACTGATGCACCATTATAAAGGGGAATAAATGCCACGGCAAAGGTGTATTTACTCAGATGCATCTGTGCTATGGCTTTTGGTTTGCCTGTGCCTCTTGTCAGTAAGATGGTGACTTCTTCATCTTCCACTTAACAGAGGAGATATACAGCAAGTGCTAAACTTGATAGAAAAAAAAATAATTACGAGCATTTTTCTTGCCTTTAATCCCCTGATAACCATCTCTAAGTCACTTATTTTTCATCAAGCAGCACTCTGGAGGTGCCCTGAAATGATTTTGATGCCGGGCAGACATTAAACTCAGTTACAAGACAGAGCAGCTATCTCAGCTGTTCCACACACCAGTGTTCCACATCTAATAAGTTACTCTAAGTGCACCAGCAGCAACCTTAACCTGAATGATGCAAAACGCTAATGCTACCACCCCAGACAATCCAAAAGGAAGGCTCATTGGAGTCACACTTCCAAGTTTCCCTCTAGACAGACAAAAATATCAATAACTGGGCAGCTTCAGAGTAATTTGTCTTCCTGACTTCAGTGAAAGACCCTGATAAGGACAGGGAGGCACTTCTTAAGGGTGCAAAGTGATGCTTACTATTTTTAAAAGCAAACTACAGACTGAAGGAGCTAAAGAAAAAGACTACAGGACCCTTTCCTGATGCTACTTAAGTTCTCATTCGAACAACAGAAACTGTGATTGAAACTTGTGCTACACGTCAAAACCCCGAGAATCTTGTCATTTTTCCCTCTGCCAAGAGCAACATCAGATTAACACAGTCCTGGTGGCTAACGGACTCAACACTCATTTCATACCATCACCTGTGCTACAGGAGTAAGAGGCCACTAGTTCAACCAGCAGGAGCTGCTGCTTAGCCTGGTCTCATAGCACCCAACATCACAGTCAGTAAGCAGCTACTCCGATGACACCAGCATTCTAAAAACGCAAATCAACAAAAACCTCACTGTATCCATGTTTCTTACGCTAATATAAAAGTGGTTTACACCCACATCGAGCAACCTCTGGTGAGGCTCATTACTTCACGGAGAGCAGTTGCATGTCAAATTATAAGCAATGAATAAACTCAGCAAGTTTGAATACCGAGTTCAGAGCAGCAAGAATGGGCACTACGCGTTTGGGCAGCGGATGTTATGCCAGCAGAACTCTTCAGGCGCAAAGGGGCCTCACACGTGGGCACGTTTCAGACCTGCAGCTGCTCTACAGGCGGGGACTAAGCCACCTCCTGCGGCTCGGCAGGGTGGAAGCCCGTCAGCAACGCCATCCCTTGGAGCGGGGTTCAACATCCTCATCCCACGCCTCGGGGCAGGCCTCCCGGCTGCCTCCGCTGAAGGGGAAGGAGTGGTGTCACCTCCTGCTGCCTGAGAGCAACTACACCTCACTGCGGCCACTAAACGCGGTGTGTACACCCGCCACAGACACGTCTCCGCTCCCCTCTGACACCCTTCTCCGCCTGCCTCACGGGCCGGCGGCAAAGTAGAGCAGAAATGTCCCGGGGCCCGGCCTTTCCCTTACCCGGAAGCCCCAGCGCCGCCCTCACCGGCGACAGTAACAGCACTACGGCCGAGGAACAACGACGGCGGCCGCCGCCCCACACCAAGCCCCTCAGCACGGCCGCGGCCGCCGCCATGGCTGCTGCGGGACGCTGGCGCGCGACGCGGCCTTCGCTTCCACCTCCGGGCCGGAACTTCACCGCCGAAGCGGAAGGGGCAGAGCGCGGCAGGTCTCTTCGGTGGCCGCGGCAGGTCTGCTCGGTGCGGCAGGGCAGTCTGCGGAGAGGAAAACCGAGTCGTGTCACTTAGGGCACTTAACGAGGACTTCACTTAACGAGCGGTTGGAACGGATTTACGAGTCCAGCCCCCACCGTGGTTCACCAGAGCAGCTTGCACAGGACCACGTCCAGCGAGTTTTGAGTATCTCCAGAGAACGAGACTCCACAGCCTGTCTGGTCGGCCAGCTCCAGTGTTCTGTCATCCTCAGAATAAGGAAGTTTTCCCTTACGTTCAGATGGAACTGTGTTCTAGTTGGTGCCTGTTGCAGCTTGTCCTCTCTGCACCACTGAAAAGAGCCTGCCTCATCCTCTTGCCGTTTAGCTATTGATGAGCTCTGAAATGGTACCCTCTCAATCTGCTCTTCACCAGGCTAAACAAGACCCGGGTCTCTCAGCCTTTATTCTTAAGAGAGATATGCACTCCTAATCATCTTTGTAGCCCTCCCTTGGAGTCGTCAGTAGTTCCCCTCTTGAACTGGGTACCCCAGAATTGGATCCAGGACTCCAGATGTGGCCTCCCTACGGCAAAGCAGAGGTGTTGGAGAACCTCCTTTAACTTGTTTGCCACATTCTTGCCCTAGATACGTATTCTGGAGAGGGTACCCCCCTTAAAAGCCTTATCGTACCAAACAAGGTCTAGTCTGGAAACCAAGTACTCCCAAGTTGCCTGTATATATGGAGATATATGCAATGCATGTAATTACCTGGCCCTTACAGATAGCCAGAAAGGACCTCTCAAAACCTACTGTCCCTTCCTCAGTTGCTTCTCCTACAATGTCAGGGCTTGGATGGTTCTTGGCCTCAGAAACATAGGTTAGAAAAGACCTTTAAGATTATCAAGTCCAACCATTAACCTAACACTGCACAGTCCTTCACTAAACTACCTGAGGGGTGGTTGTAGCCAGGAGGAGGTTGCTCTCTTCTCTCAGGTGGCCAGCGCCAGAACGAGAGGGCACAGCCTCAGGCTGCGCCGGGGGAAGTTTAGGCTCGAGGTGAGGAGAAAATTCTTCACTGAGAGAGTCATTGGACACTGGAATGGGCTGCCCAGGGAGGTGGTGGAGTCGCCGTCCCTGGAGCTGTTCAAGGCAGGATTGGACGTGGCACTTGGTGCCATGGTCTAGCCTTGAGCTCTGTGGTGAAGGGTTGGACTTGATGATCTGTAAGGTCTCTTCCAACCTTGGTGATACTGTGATACTGTAAACCATGTCTCTCAGAACCACATCTGCATGTCTTTTAAATACCCCTCCATGGATGGTGACTTGACCACATACCTGGCACCAGATCAGCCTCTGTCAGCAGCTGTAGGTCAAAGGACACAGTAGCTGGAATTTTTAAGATGGCTCTGTGGTTTGCAATCACCCAAGATCCTTCAGCGCCAAGAGGTACTTGACTTCCATGGGCATAAGCTTGGAGAGCTTGCAGACTAATGTAAGAGATGGTGCCTGCTGCCATGATTTGTTTTTATTGTCTTGGTATCTACCATTGCAAAACCTGCCACACTTTGTAGTAGTAAATGATAGCAAATAGTAGTAGATGATAGTAAACAGTGAAAAAAAAACAAACCCATAAGCCTGCACAGGTATATATAGTGAAATAATACTTGCTGCTATTCAAGCCATAGGTTAGTCAAATACTGGGGAAATGGACAAACCCTTAAACTTCAGCAACTTCTGGTTTGCAGGTTAACAACAAAAAGTCTATATCCAAGGCTAGTGATAGATTTTTCAAATGGGGTCATAAAAATTAAGAAAGGCATTATATGATGTACACAGTAAACAGACTATACTCCTAATTTCACTGCCATCTCCAAGATGATTTTTCCATAGCTCTTTTATGAGGACACACATAGAACGGTCAGAGTAATCATTACTATGAAATGCAAAGTTGCTTCCTCAAGTTGGTAGGACTTTGAGAGACAAGCAGTAACGTGTCATGCTGAAACAGCAAGTGAGTATTTCATACAAGTGTATTTTTAAAAATGTTTATTGAAATGCCTTCCTTGTGTCATGCAGGATACAAAAACCATTATTAGAAAACCATTATAACCATATTTAGGAGTAAAATCAAGATACATCAGGAAAAATAATTATAGAAACCAAAGCAGTTTATCTCTGATAGTGTTTTAAATCATTAGATTACAAGCTGTGATCAGCACAGATGATTAACAGTTATCTTGCAGCAACAGTCCCTTCTTTCATGATTCAGGTCAAATCTGATGTTGACTGTGCTGGAACAACCATATCACCTGTATGCACCACAAGAAACTCAACTTGCTCATTACAGGTACAGGGTAACAAAAACGTTCTGCCAGCACACTTCTATTCTGCATTCAGTTTTTAACTTACCCATCAAAGGCCATTAACTTTTCATCAAGAAAAAGTCTAATGTGCTTTCTCCTGTTACACAAAGGACTTAGCACTTAAGTTTTTGTTACTGAAATAAATGACTTTTAGAAGTCATATTACAAAAGACTTCTCTGTAGTTCAGTTCAATTAAATCATTTGTTTCTGCAATAGTATTCATGGACTTGGAAGTGATTTTAAAATGGGTGACCACTGCACCCTCAGTATTTTTGTTGTTTTAGGAATCTCAGCCTCTGCTACTTAAAATTTTGGGGTTTTCTATTCCTACACTGTTTAGCATAAACTCTTAGAACTTGCCTTTCTCTTTTTAATGTAGTTATTAGCATTATTCTGTGCCAATATGCACTTGATAAAAAAACCAACAAAACTCTGGGGCTGAAAACCTGACTCCAAAGAATTTAGGTAGAGATTTTGATGCTGCCTTCAAGGGGACCAAAGTTTGAGAGGTTTCAGTAGAGCATTCACTTGGCACAGAGTAAGGTTGAAACCATGTACAAAGGAAGACTGCCGTAGGGTCTAGAATCAGCTACTTCTATCCAACAGGGATGATTTTAACTCACTCCTCCTTATGAGGAATTTAATACAATGTTTGCATTTCATATCCTTGTGGAAAAAGGCATCTTTATAAAGCTATCCTTTTTTTTGTTGCGCTCCATAGATGCAGATAGTTGGTGCCATTGAGTGAACACTCAGAGTATCATAACAAAGTAATTACATTAAAAGTCATGAAGAGTTTTGGCACTGTCCCCTTACAGGAAGTTAGGTACAACTACCAACATGAAAACTTCATGGTAAGGGGATTGGATAACTCTTTGGCTCTGTTGCAATAATTAACTGCTAAGGCAAGAGCTGTGTGTGCCTTAGGGTTGGTTTTTTGTTTATGTTTATATAAAATACTTGACTAAAAGTTTTTAAAAGTCACCTAATCATCTATAAATTATGCTGCATATTAAAATATATGCTTGCTATATATCTTTTTGTTCCATTACTAGAATTCTTGCATACTGATGAGAACACACATTTGCAGACTGTGTAGTAGGAGTTTATGAAGACATTCTCTGTACAAGAGAATTTCTAGAAAGTTACCATTGAGTCAAGATGCTGTAACTGAAATTGTTTGATGATCCATTTTGGAGCATTAGGATTCTCTCAACAGCTTTTGCTCTTTCATTGCTATAAACATCAACAAAAACAAGTAACACCCTCCACCCCCTTTTCAATGCATTTGCAAACCCCTCTCATTCTGAGGTTTCGGGTGCACATCATCAGGAGGACACTACAGAGTATTCACTGGCTTTTCAGATTTCACTACATATGGCTAGCTTCATATGTGACATTATTGCAGGATGCCCTGTTGCCCCCATTTATTATAACATGAAGTGGGTGTAGCCCTCTGCACCAGTGACAATCACATCCATCCATATTCTCATGGCTTCTGGTGAAGGAGCAACCATGTAGTATATCCGGTCATGGGTCTTCACACTGAAAGTAAGCAATGGGTTGGGACTCTAAAACAGAGCAGAAAGACAGGTATCAGCAGAATGAAAACACAGAGTCACAGACTGCATCAGGTTGGAAGGGAACCGTAAAGGTCTCGCACTCGGACCACAACAACCCCAACCCCAAGCAATGCGACAGGCCTGAGGAAGTGTGGCTGGAAAGCTGTCTGGCAGAAAGGGACCTAAGGGAGGTAACAGACAAACAACTCAATATGAGCAAGCAGTGGCAAAGAAAGCCAATGGCATGATTTATAAATGCTGTGTCCATCAGGAGCAAGGAGGTGATTATCCCCTTGTACTCTGCTCTGGTAAGGCCACTCCTTGATTATTGTGTTCAGGTTTGGGCACCTCATTACAAGAAGGATGTGGAGGTGCTGGAGTGAGTGCAGAGGAGGGCAACTAAGCTGGGGAAGGGCCTGGGAAATAAATCTTATGAAGACCAACTGAAGGAGCTGGGGATGATTAGTCTGAAAAAGAAGAGGCTGAGGAGACCTCATCGCTGTCTACAGCTACCTGTCAGGACGCAGTGAAAGAGTTGGTGCTGGTCTCTTCTCACAGGTAAATAATGATAGAACAAGAGGGAATGGCCTCGAGCTGCCACTGGGTAGGTTTAGAATGGACATTAGGAAAGATTTTTTCCACAGAAAAAGTGGTTAGGTATTGGAATGGGCTGCCCAGGGAGGTGGTTGAGTCACCGACCATGGATGTGTTTAAAAGTCATTTGGATATGGTTTAGAGTGAACTTTATCAAGTAGGGATAACAGTTGGACTTGATGACCCTGAGGGTCTTTTCCAACTGGACTGTTTCTGTGATTCTGGGATCTTGTCCAACCCTGCTGTGGTCTGCAGGGACACCTCCAACTAGATCAGACTGCCCAGGGCTGTGTCAAGTCTGATCTTGAATATCTCCAGGAATGAGGCCTCAACCGTATCTCTGGGCAACCTGTTCCAATATTTCACTGCCATCATTGTGAAGATATTCCTAATACCCACTCTAAATGTACCCTGCTCCAGTTTCAAACCATCACCCTTCGTTCTATCACTACAAGCCCTTCTAAACAGTCTCTCTCCACCCATTTATTGGTAGCAGAAGTGAAATTACTCAGAGGGAGATTTACAGTAGGGCTAAAGAGATTTAAATAAAAATGCAAAATGCTGTACTATTGCATTCTACATTGCACCTCTGGAAGCAGAGACATGTTTGAAGTGACTGCATCCACCATAAAAGCTTTTAAAGAACACATTTCCACTAGATGTAGATGGTAACACAAGGCTCCAAAATGTTTTGTGCTCAAATAACCAACCCTCCCACTCTGTCTAGTGGTCAAAACCACCTTGGCTTTCACAAATCCCTGTGCCAAGGACATGTTCAGCTTGTTCCCAGATCACCAAAATGACAGATGAGAGGCAGGGGATGCTATATGCTGTTGGCACCAGTTAACTCCCTCTCCATGACAGACACATTTGGCTATCTTTTGGTTTGGCAAACCCACTGATTTCAGTTGTCTGGACACTGGACTAAGGAATTTGCCACAGCAGCTAGACATTCTTCTGTCTGCTTTCATGAGTATAATACTCCCCTCCCCTCAATGCTAATCACTGGTCTAGCTTCATCTTCCTTTTCCTCTGCTCTGGGGTCTTTTGTCTTTCCCCTTTTTTCTTTAAATCATGTCAGCTCTCTCCTTGACTTTACATCAGCTGCCACACTTTGGGCACTGCTACATCATACTGAGTTAAAACAACAAAGTTTACCTTATATGCATTCTTTAGATGATCATAATAGACTTCTTCAATAGCTTGAAAATATATTACACCTTTTAATTTAGTTTCATGTTTGTCTAAAATGGAAAAAGAGAGAATGACTTGACAAGTGAAATGAATAGTACTTCCAGAAACAACAGCTTGGCTTGCCTTTCCATAGATGTTCAGCTAAGAAGTACCCAGATTGACACTTTTGCTTGTGAAATCTCTCAGAAATCTGCCACCTTTCTTATTAGTTGGCCAGTTTTACTATGAGATGCTCCTTGGATATGTTTTCTTTTTCACCTTGTTTCCAAGGAAATAAAGCTTTTGCAAGTTCCTTGTCTATGTGCAAGTTTCTCCCTTCACTGAAGTGTCTAAACATTATAACCAGCAGGAGGACAGATTGCTCCAAGATACATCCCATTTTCCTGTTCTGTGAAAGCCAGCCAGACTTCACATAGCTCACAGGCTAAGCTCTACAGTTTGCTTTCAAAGGCAAACTGTTACAATAAGCAAAGTCTTACATTAGAACCTCATTTGTGCTTTCTACTTTTTCCCTCAGTCTCAAAAAAACATTTATTATTCAGGTGAGGTTAGCAGATTGTAGGCCAGCTTCTGTGAGCTCTGACATGTGCAAAAGTATACAGGAGATTTAAAAGTTCATCATAACTGCCTGTTTGCACTCTCCTACCTGGAAATCCAAGGTAAAAGCCAAACTAGACACAGTGTGCCCCTGCTGCCAAAGGCAAATCCTCATTTGCCTCAGTGTGTCTAAGGCAACAAAGAGTTACTGCAGCGAGGCTGCTAACAAGGAGTACCAAGTGGTACCAATATCCCACTGCAACAAAGCCAAAATACAGGGTGGGAGTTTCCTCACTTAAATTTTGATACCTACAGTAGAGACACAGCTGACTTAATCTCCCTTTAAAGGCAATGGAAAGAAGCAGACACTGGCAGGTCAATTCTAAAGTATTTTAGACATCTTCTGGTATTGCCTTCTGTCCCAGCATTAGCTTATGACTCATTAGGGCAAGGATATAGACTGTGATCATAACAGCCACAACTATGTTTCACAAGAAACAGGGCAAGTAGCATCTAAGGTACCCTCCATTTTCCTGCAATGTAAGGTAAACTGTTAAGCATGCCAAAGGGTGTTAAGCAGCATCAAAATTGCATGTGACACTGAAGGCCAAACTTCTTTCCACTCCCACTACTTTTATACTAGGGATATATGATGCCCCCTCATCCCAAGTCAGTGTCGCTTTAGACAGTCATGCAGTACATCTTTATCAGTCCCATGGGAGTTTCTGCTGTCATTTTGAACCCTCACCAAATTCAGCTTACATCAGTAGCTACAGACAGTTTCAAAAGCTTCATAGATGGCAAAAAGAAATCTCAGAGCTCAAACGAATGTCCCTGCCACCCTCAGGGGACCAGCAGAATCACAGAAGGCTTTAAGTTAAAAGGCACCTTTGAAGGTCCCTCTTCCTGCAAAGTATTGGGGTATAAGATCATGAAATTGTAGCTTGCATTATACTAAGCTAAATGCAATACCATACAAAGTATGATATCTATGCAGCACAAGCAAACACTGATCCACTCTCCTTTCAAACCCCACCTGGGGTCTTGGTTACAGGAGCATTTTAGGTACCCACAAGCTCCCATCACAGTTGTCTCTGTAGAGTTTTCAGTATGCTTCAGGTCAAAAAGTGCAGATGCTTCAGAATTTAGGGTAAGTTCCTCATTCAGCACACTTGCAGAACTAAACCAATATACCAGTATATTCACTTAGAGTAAAATACTCTGAGTTTAGAGGATGAATATTTACTTTGGAAATCTACTATGGTGTGCTAGTTTGAGCCTAGCTACCGTTGTTTTCATTTTACAGCTTATCATCTAGTTCTTCTCACCAAAACATGCTAGCTAGGCTCAAACTAGCACATATGGATTTAAAGATTGATACGGATCCTCACTCCTACTATTTGTATTTGTTGGCTGGAGTCCTCAAGACATCAAAAGAAGTTCTCTTTGGTAACTGACATTGCATGATGGCAACTGTACAGCATTGAAAACCAGAGCTGTTAACTACTAGCATCATTACCCAACGAAAAGCAACCCAACAAAAAAAAATCAGTACCAGATGGGAGCACTACTGTGTAACAGCTGTGCCTTGCTAACTTAAAGTTTGTCACATTCTTCATGGCATTACCACAAAGTAGTAAAAAATATTTAGCTGGTAGGTAATGAATTCAAATATGTTGAATGATAAAGGTGGACTGAGCAATCCACAACGCACCATCTATTTCAAGTGGGCTGCTGGAAAACAGCGATGCCACAAAAGGAAATGGAACTGTCTGCATGGGTTTTGTACTTGATGCTTTCTTGTACTTCTTAGCAATGACCATTATAGGTATGCCCCTGTCTGGCCTCTCCTAGCAATAAATATTCAGAACACAAAGTCATTTTCCTGGCCTTCTCCAAAACTTTAAAGTCAAACCATATGTAAATTTGCACAGCAACTGGTGAGACATATATGTGTTTTACTTGAAAATTTCTGGGTTTACTGCAAGATTGCAAAGTAATGTAATGCTTATAAGGGCTCCAGACATTATATAACAGAACTTAGTGTGCAGAAACCTCTTTAGAGTATTTCATGTTTTTCATTTGAAATTCCTCAGACTCATCATATGGCAAAATCAAGAATTCTATTCCTGTATATTTAGTTTCCTGAAAGACTGTGCTAGTTTGAAGCTAGCCAGAGTGTTTTGGTGAGAAGGACTGGATTGCAGGCTGTGAAAGGAAAACAGTGGTGATGTCTGCTTCGCTCATGGGCTTGGTAAGATGTATAAGAATATAAGTCAAAACATAGATAAAGTCACTTCTACTGCTGGCGATCTCTGAGCTGCACCTCTCTCACCTAACCCTCCATTTTGGACTAATCCACTTGGCTTCCTACCCCCCTGGCTGAACCTCTATTCTTCCTTGGGACTGGGATAAGGTTGAGAGGTGTAGGGCGAAGGTGAAGGGGTGGCTGAGAGCCCCTCCTGCAGACTCAGGTTTCTGGGANGGGAGGGGAGTTGTGTTTCTGTATTACCTTTACCTTGTCTATTTCTGTCTATCACTGTATATACTGTAAATATCTGCTTGTATCTTGTGCCAGCTGTAAATATAAGCTTCATTCATATTTCCAGAGCCGACTGAGTCTAGTCTGGGTGATTTCTAAGGTGGGGGGGTGGGGTGGGTGGGAGAACACCCAAACCACCACAAAGACTTTTCAGCGCATCAGATGTAACTGCAGAAGCATTCAGCTTGATTTTCATGGTAAGTATAAAGAACTGTATACTTGTATGCAGAGTATGAAAAATCATTCTGTGGTTGAAGGAAGTATATAAGTTATGTGGAGCTATTCTGTGTACTAGGAATCTGATGATCTTGTTTTTCCCTCCTGCCTATCTGCATCTCTGTCACATCTCTCCCTTTGTCACAACTCTCACTTTGTTATGTTTATTTCTGCCTTATCTGGCATTAAGACTGAAAAGAGACTGCATAAGCTTTAAGTGTACATGTAAAACAATCACAGAAATGATTGCTTTATTCAGGATTTCCTACAAGTTCATAACTTGGCTGAGGTTGATATGAAAGTGGAGGGACAGATGTACCCAAGTAGTGACTCTGCAACCTACCTGCGTAATAAGTAAAGGTTCTCTTGTTCCTGTCAAAAACGAACCATCGTTTCTTCCATGTTTTAATTTTCCCCCCCATTTTAATCAGAAAGCCTCGGCAGGTCTTCTCTGTGAGAGAGACATGGTAACAGGTCTCTATGTTGTGGCCAGCTGTCTCGATGTGACTTCGGAGGTCAAAGTCTTCCTTTCTAACAGGCAAATAGCGAGTCAAGGGACGGGCCTACAGTAAAGGAAGGAAATTCATATCATTAACAGGAGCCATAACTTCTTCACTCTTTCTGCTGCAAGGACATAACTGCTAACTGCCCATAGATTCCAAGTATGAACATAAGAAAAATAAAGCTGCAATTCTGGTTTTTTTTCAGAACTTGTAACCTTATAAAGTGTTGGAGAAAACAAACCAAAACCCCCCAACAAAACATAATAACAATAACAAACCCCAAAAGCATTTATAAAAGCCAGATTAGAGCATAGGAGTTTCTTCAAACTGACAATTTATAAGGTGGTAAAACCAGGGCCACAGCACAGAAACGTTGTTTCAGGGTTTAGGCACAAGGCCTCCACTTATTTTAAGCATGGAAGAGTGTCTCCAGGCTCTGCTGCAAACAAGGCATACAGAGGTTACATCACAGGGCACTTCAGCCAGAAGATGATCTTAAGGGGCTGGAACGACCTGAGAAAGAAGTATTTTCTTCTGCCTGTCTCTCTCCTCTGACTCCAGAGGAGTCAGTGACTTGGAGAATCTAATTTGACCCTGCCCCATGTCTGAAGTTAGCCTGTTAAATCCCACTGCAAGTCACAAGTTGAGGGGACTTGCCCTCACCACATTCTCAAGAACCTTTTGCACAAGGAGAGCTGTATTGCCTACAGGAACTCTCAACACCCTGCTGAAAGTATGCAGTCACGTTATGACAGAAGCTAGCACCAGCTTGGGCAAGTGTGAAAGTGGAGGTCTTTCCCAAGGGTTATGTTTCTAATTGTCAGGAAGTGCTGAAGAAAAAAAAAAAACAAATACAAATTTGGCCTCATTGTACAAAGAATAAAGTAATTTAAAAAGTAATTATTTTTGACACACATGTTCTGTCTTCCTGCCAATTCAGTCTTCAGACATTCTACCAAGTGTGCCAATTAGCAAGTAAGTGATAGGGCATTCTGTTAGAACACATGCATGCTTCAGTTTGGGATAAAGATACAAGCATTGCATCATTGTTTACACCATATTTGAGCTGTCATTAAAATATCTTAGGGGAAAAGAAAAAAAAAGGAGGAGGCATTTGAATGCACATGAAATTGAGCATTTGGTAATTCCTCATATAAAAAGGAAGGAATCAATCTGTTTAATCAGAAACAGCTTAAAGTTTGTCATATTGTTGTGACTTAGTGTTAGCAGGGCAAGTTACGGAGGAACGTTTGTAAAAACATGTAATAGTAACTCTTGAAACAAAGATTCGGCAAAGGCAGCACAGATGAAAGCAAAAAAGGCACTCAAATACGATATGGAATTTCCTGCACTCAAGATGCATATATTGTCTTACTATACTATACCAATAATACAAGTGCCCAGTGAATGTTATTAGTTGTGGTGGAAAAAACAGATAGGTGAGACCTCTAAGTCTAAAGAGCTCAAAAGGCAGAATCACAAAATATATCTGGTTGGAAGAGATTTCTAAGATCATTGAGTCCAATCTTCGACCCAGTACTAAAGGGTCAACACTAAACCATGGCCCTAAGTGCCAGGTGCACATGCTGCCTAAACACCTCCAGGGATGGTGACTCCACCACCATTCCAACGTTTGAGAACCCTTTCAGTGAAGAAAATTTCCTAATAGCCAGCCTAACACTCCCCTGGCACAGCTTGTAACCATCTCCTCTAGTCCTGTTGCTTGTCATCAAGGAGAAGAGGCCGTCCCTGCCCCCTCCTTGCTTCACGTCCCTTCAGGTAGTTGTAGAGAGCAGCACGGTCTCTTCCAGACTGAGCAACCCAATCCCAGGTCCCTCAGAGGCTCTACACAGGCCATGTGCTCCACACCCTTCACGAGCCTCATTGCTTTTCTCTGGACATGCTCCCACACCTCAATGTCCTTCCTATAGCGAGGGGCCCAGAACCAAACACAATACTGAAGGTGTAACCTCACTAGTGCTGAGTATGGAGACCTCCAGTTCCTAAGAAGACTCTGATATTGTAGTAACAGTGTTTTGATTAAATAATGTTTCTTATTTTGTATGATCCCAGTGACATTAGAAAAAAATCCACTTCCTCTCTATAGTAGATGTAGAGCTGGAAAAGCTGTTATTTTTTTCATTTGGTTTGGTTGTGGTTTTTAAGTTAAATACTTGGAAGTGACAAACATATCCCAAGGTGTGTTATATGTCTAAAGACACGAAAAAAATTCCAGTAACTCCACCAATGGTTTATCAAAATTATTGCACACAAAAATTTCTGCTGTTCAGGATAAAAAAACAATTCCATTCTGCCCACACTCAGCAACAAACCTTTTAGGAGTAATGTTTGTTCCTTACGTATGAAATGCTAAACAGATATTCATGCCAACACTTAACTTTAATACTTGGACAGCTATCTAATGGTGAAGGAGGCCAAACATACTTCTGTCTGCACAGTTACAACTCAGAAATAGCAAGTCTGTCTATTCCACTGAAAGCAGTTCTCTTTACCGCTGGTAGAAACACACCTACTCCCTCCTGTATATCAGGGGAAGTCTTTCCCTTAAAAACCATTGCCTGTCAATGTTATCTCACCTGGGCTCTTTGTTTCTCACGTATTTTGACTTCCTTTTCAATTAATTTTTGCCTCTGGCTGGTTTCTTCTTCCAGTCTTTTTTCTAGTTGCTCTCTGCGGCGCTTCTCTTCTTCCAGAGCTCGTTTCTTAGCCTCCATCTCCCGATCCTAAACAATACAGCACATACAGAACTTCAATTCTGTGTAAAACCGTAGTTGCTAATGTAATTTCTAAGATCCCTTTTAGCTTCTTAACTAGGCAAAAATACATACTCTAGTAAAGTGGACTGAGAACTGGAATCATAATTACAAATATTACAACTCTAGAAATAAAGGTTCTTCTTAAGCAGCTCTCTTTCACTGTAGGAGCAATGCTGGCATAGCTTCTGCTGAGATTTGCCACCAACTCACTCACTGAGACAGCAGCTATTGTATCTGGGCTTAGGGATGTAGTATGAGCGGGCCTAGGGATATATATGAGGGTGAAACTAAACCAACATAAAGAGAAGAAGTAATTTTTTAAGTCTCTATTAGGTGTAAATAGGTTAATTGTTGTAACTGGACTTTAGAGTCCAATATTTCGTTTAGGAGGGTATTATCCAGCCAACATGCTGTGCTAGTTTGAAGCTAGCTAGAATGTTTTGGTGAGAAGAACTAGATTACAGGCTGTGAAAGGAAACAATGGTGACGCCTACTTCACTCATAGGCTTGCTGGGATGTATAAGAACATAAATATAGATAACAGAGTCGCTGTCTGGGCTTTAGGCTGAACTTCTTTCTCTAACCTAATGTGCTAGTTTGAGCCTAGCTAGCA
>WAAF01000831.1:85459-110730 GCA_013400475.1 Tricholaema leucomelas | reverse complement strand
CCTGATGTGGCCTTATCAGGCCTATCTAGGCAGCAAATGTAGCCACTGTTACTGAACACAGAACAGAGTCACATCTGTATTGATCTCCTCTCATTCCATACCTTTTTGTTTTCACCTTTCTTATCCAGTTTCTAACCTGTGGCTTTATTGTGCCTTTCAAACCAAATTTCTTGCACATCAGACTTACCAAAAAAGTGCTTTAACAGTGCAATTAAATGTCAGCTGCTTTGTCATAGAATCACAGAATTCAACTCAGCTGCAAATAAAAACCACTGCAAGCAGAACTTGAAAGGGTTAATATCTCAGCTCCACCCTTATTTCAGATGATCATAGAATCAGTCAGGGTTGGAAGGGACCACAAGGAGCAGCCAGTTCCAACCCCCCTGCCATGCCCTACCCTAGAGCAGGCTGCCCACAGCCTCAGCCAGTCTGGTCTTAAACACCTCCAGCCATGGGGCCTCAACCACCTCCCTGGGCAACCCAGTCCAGCCTCTCACCACTCTCATGCTCAACAACTTCCTCCTCACCTCCAGGCTGACTCTCCCCACCTCCAGCTTTGCTCCATTCCCCCCAGTCCTGGTACTCCCTGAGAGCCTAAAAAATGATGGCAGCATGCAGCATGACCTTCCAGGTGCAGCCCACCATTAGAGCACGCAGATCTAGATAAGCCTAACATCCATGACTGATGGGTCAAAAGGGGCGAGTTCTGCCCTGGAGAGATACAGATTGGCTTAGTGTCGATATCTAAAGATATGAGGTCTAACTTCTCTTCAGTCTGTTAAGAGAAGCAAACCAGCAAACATTTGTCTCCACAGGAGCTTGACTGGCACCTCCTTCATTTTGCCATCATTCCAGTGCCTTGAACATCTTCAGTAGAGAAACTATGACATACAACCACCAGAATCTTTCAGCACAGGGAATGGGCTGCCCAGTCCAACCTAGCACCCAGCCCTAGACAATCAACCAGACCATGGCACTAAGTGCCCCATCAAGGCTTTGCTTCAACACCTCCAGGGATGGTGACTCCACTACTTGCCTGGAATGTGATAAAGACCTAGAGCAAAGCTTTCCAACTGAGTACTCTTGTGTCCAGCCTGCCAGCACAGCTTTAGGTTAAACACAGCACATTTACTTCCCACGAAGGATTTCACAGCCTTTCTGAAATTCTGTAAAACCAACCCTTCTCTTTGGAGAAAGTCACCATCTGTGGAGGTGCTGAGGTGTGTCCAGAGCAGGGCCAGGAGGATGCTCAGAGGGCTGCAGCAGCTCTGCTGTGAGCACAGACTGAAAGAGTTGGGGCTGTGCAGGCTGGAGAAGAGGAGGCTCCCAGGTGACCTTCTTGTGGCCTTCCAGGATCTGAAGGGGGCTACAAAAAAGCTGGGGAGGGACTTTTTAGGCTGTCAGGGAGTGCCAGGACTGGGAGGAATGGAGCAAAGCTGGAGGTGGGGAGAGTTAGCCTAGAGGTGAGGAAGAAGTTGTTGAGCATGAGAGTGGTGAGAGGCTGGACTGGGTTGCCCAGGGAGGTGGTTGAGGCCCCATGGCTGGAGGTGTTTCAGGCCAGGCTGGCTGAGGCTGTGGGCAGCCTGCTCTAGGGTAGGGTGTCCCTGTGCATGGCAGGGGGTTTGGAACTGGCTGCTCCTTGTGGTCCCTTCCCACCCTGACTGATTCTGTGATTCTATTTACAGCAATAGAATCCAGCAGAGATGTCTGTAGCTCAGACACCGAGTCACAAAGAAGAAAGCCCCCATCAGCTCCGTCACTGACCTGCTGAGCGTCTCCAAGTTGGGCACTTTGCCTCCTTTTGACTTTGTGCCCCTTCTGGTCCTATGTCACTCATTTTTAGCCTACGATTTCTTTGTGGGGTATCTGTACAACGAATGCTCTTAGCACAAGGAGCTTTGATCTCAGGTGGACTCATTAGGAGCTTGTATAAAGAGCAAGGCTGTTACTTGGAGAATGAAAATGCTTTCACTGCATTGAGAGAAGCAGCTGGTGAGGTTTTGTTTTGGTTGTTTGGGGTTTTTGCCCCTCATTACCCACCATACAACCTTTAAGCTGGAATCTCCATTATCTCCCTTGCTTGCCCGAGTGATCAGATGATCAGGTCTCCTTTGCACACCTCCAAAGGAGGATGGTCCTGCCAGCAGCACTGGCTCACACTTCCAACACACGCTCATTCCTTCAGCCAAAAAGGAAGCACTGGCAATGCTCTTAACTGAACACCTATCACCTGTGGATCTCCTCTTCAAACCTAAGAGTCTGATCTTGCTTGGTGTGACACAGGACATTATTACACAACCAGATGGTGTGGCTGCACCTTCTGTTCCCGAGCAAAAAACATCTTCAAGTGCTGCGAGACAGGAGGCAACTAAGTAGCCATCTGCATGCATAAGGAGAGGAAAAGGAGTTGCAAATCTCTCAGGTGACAAAGCAGACTGAGAAATGGAAGTGTGGTTTCTATTCTCTCCACCTGAAGCTGCAGGACTGCGGACAGGCACATCTGGTTCCTTTCCTGAACAGAAGACAGAAGGTAAAACATTTCCACACAACACCCAACCTCAGAGCTGTTGCACTCACTACAACATGACTGAAGCTGAATGCTTCACCCCACGGCTGGTAGCAACAAACACCTTGCAGCACAGTACAGGAGCATCCCAGGCAGAGGGGAGACTAACGAGGCTAACTCCCATCCTCCTTCAGCTGGACAACTCCTGAGCATGTTTGCTCAGCAAGGTCCTTCCTGTAGGGAGAAGATCAGGTAAACACCCAGCTGCCAGGCTGACAACTTCAACTGGCCCTTACAGGTTCAGCCCTACCGCACAGGGCAGCGCCACAACCCCACACAGCGCCGCACCGCAACACCGTGCCACACAGCACCGTACCACCACACCACCACACAGGGCAGCACCGCAACACCGTGCCACACAGCAGTGTACCACGCAGCACCGTACCACCACACCACCACACAGGGCAGCACCGCAACACCGTGCCACACAGCAGTGTACCACACAGCACCGTACCGCCACAACACCACACAGGGCAGCACCGCAACACCGGGCCAGACAGCACCGTACCACCACACCACCACATAGGGCAGCACCGCAACACCGTGCCACACAGCAGTGTACCACGCAGCACCGTACCACCACACAGGGCAGCACCGCAACACCATGCCACACAGCACCGTACCACCACACAGGGCAGCACCACAATACCGCACCACGCAGCACCGTACCACCACAACACCACATAGGGCAGCACCGCAACACCGTGCCACACAGCACCATACCACCACACCACCACACCGGGCAGCACCGCACCACGCAGCACCGTACCACCACAACACCACACAGGGCAGCACCACCACACCACACAGCACCGTACCACCACAACACCACACAGGGCAGCACCGCAACACCATGCCACACAGCACCGTACCACCACACAGGGCAGCACCACAATACCGCACCACGCAGCACCGTACCACCACAACCCCACACAGCGCCGCACCGCAACACCGTGCCACACAGCAGTGTACCACGCAGCATCGTAGCACCACAACACCACACAGGGCAGCACCACAACACCACACAGCACCTACCACGCAGCATCGTAGCACCAGCACCGTACCACCACAACACCACACAGGGCAGCACCACAACACCACACAGCACCGCACCGCAACACCGCGCCACACAGCACCATACCACCACACCACCACACAGGGCAGCACCGCAACACTGTGCCACACAGCAGTGTACCACGCAGCATCGTAGCACCACAACACCACACAGGGCAGCACCGCAACACCACACAGCACCGTACCACCACAACACGACACAGAGCTGCACCGCAACACCGCGCCACACAGCACCGTACCACCACAACCCCACACAGCGCCGCACCGCAACACCGTGCCACACAGCAGTGTACCACGCAGCACCGTAGCACCACAACACCACACAGGGCAGCACCGCACCACCGCACCACGCAGCACCGTACCACCACAACCCCACACAGGGCTGCACCGCAACACCGCGCCACGCAGCACCGTACCACCACACCGGGCAGCACCGCAACACCGTGCCACACAGCACCGTACCACCGCAACCCCACATAGGGCAGCACCACAAAGCACCGTGCTACCACAACACCACACAGGGCAGCACCACCATAGTGCAGCACACAGCACCGTACCACCACAACCCCACACGGCTGCACTGCAACACCACGCCACGCAGCACCGTACTACCACACAGGGCAGCACCGCAACACCATGCCACACAGCACCACAACACTACACAGGGCAGTACTACAACACCGCACCACACAGCCCCGTACCACCACAACACCACACAGGGCAGTACTACAACACCACACAGCACCATACCACCACAACACCACACCACACAGCACTGTAGCATCACCACACCACACAGGACAGTACTACAACACCGCGCCATGCAGCATCACAACACTGCACCACTGTGCCACAGCACTGCAACACCACAATACTGCACCGCACAGTATCACATCGCACTACCACAACACCACACAGAGCACCACCACAACGCCGCACCAATGTGACGCACAGTACCACAACAGTGCACTGTGCAGCACTGTACAACCACAATACCACACAGGGCAGCACCACAATGCTGCAACACCACAATACTGCACCACACAGCACTGCATTGCACTGCACCGCCACAACACTGCACAGGGCACCACCACAACATAGTGCAGGGGACCATACAGCATAGCACCACAACAGTGCACCATGCTGCACCACGCCACCACAACACCACAAAAGGCAGCACCACACCACCGCACCACGCAGCATCACAACACCGCACCACAGCACCGTAACACCACAACACTGCACCACCACAACACTGCACAGGGCACCGCCACACCGCACCGCACAGCACCATACCACCACAACACCACACAGGGCAGCGCCACAACGCCATGCCACTGCACCATGCAGCACAGCACTGTAACACCGCACAGGGCAGCGCCACAACACCGTACCACGCAGCACGGCACCACAACAGCCCACCGCAGCACTGCAAAGCGCCACCACACCGGTCAGCACCGCACTACCACGCCGTGCAGCACCACACGACCGCATTTAAGGGCTCCTCCTCTTGCAGCATCCTCTTCTGCAATTCAGCTTAAGGAATGTCTCTTCACAAACTGCTGCTCAAGCGCAGGGAAAAGCTTTTCTCCCACTGATGAGCACTCGACTCCTACTTACCTCTCCCATCCTCCCTTCATTGATTTGCAAAGGCTGTGACAGTCTTTCTACAGCCTGGCCTTGGAAGCAGCCCCTCCACTGCGCAGGCTGCAGAGGTGTGTGCATACCACTGTCTTTTTTTCGGCCTGTTGTTTCGGTGCCAGTAAAAACAGCGCCTTTAATATCAACATTGACCAGTTTGTTTTCAGAAGGGCTGTCAATCCTCCTCGCCCTCACTCTGCGGGCTGTTATTTTTGCAGTCTTTGCACCAACATGTGATTTCAGTGGGCTGACTTCACCTTGCTATTTTTGTTAATTAGAAAACGTGAAACATTACATAAGTGCCAACCACTAAAAGGTAGCTGCCAAACAGCTCATGCCAGAGAAAAGAATGATCACAGTGATGTTACAGAATCAGAGAATCAGCCAGGTTAGAAGAGACCTCCAAGCTCATCCTCTCCAACCTAGCAACCAGCCCTAGACAATCAACCAGACCATGGCACTATGTGCCCCAGCCAGGCTTGGCTTCAACGCCACCCAGGCACAGCGACTCCACCACCTCCCTGGGCAGCCCATTCCAATGCCAATCACTCTCTCTGCCAACAACTTCCTCCTAACATCCAGCCTAGACCTGCCCTACCCCAGCTTGAGACTGTGTCCCCTTGTTCTGTTGCTGCTTGCCTGGCAAAAGAACCCAACCCCACCTGGCCACAGCCTCCCTTCAGGTAGTTTTAGACAGCAATGAGCTCTGCCCCGAGCTTCCTCTTCTGCAGGCTGCACACCCCCAACTCCCTCACAGGGCTGTGCTCCAGGCCCCTCACCAGCTTTGTTGTCCTTCTCTGGACACATTCCAGTATCTCAACATCTCTCTTGAATTGAGGAGCTCAGAACTGGACACAGCACTCAAGGTGTGGCCTGACCCAGGGAGGTGGTGGAGTCGCCGTCCCTGGAGGTGTTGACACAAAGCAGGGAAGAGGCACTTAGTGCCATGGTCTGGTTGACTGGCTAGGGCTGGGTGCTAGGTTGGACTGGATGAGCTTGGAAGTCTCTTCCAACCTGAGTGATTCTATGATTACTCTATGATCCAATGAGATCAACGTGTCCCTCATAACATACACAGTGCTCTCAGGAACACAAGCTCCAAGAGTTCCAGCATCCTCTCTTCAACAGGCAGACGCAGTTTGGACACCACCTGGCAGTACAACATCTCCAGGCAGCCACATAATGCTAGCAGCAAATCTGTACAATGCAACTGCAAAAAGCCAGCTATTTAATTTTAATTCATCTAAGAGCTCAAGGGGCAAAAACTGATCCATGCAACTTTTGAACTGTTTCTAGCTCTCTTAAGTAACTCTCTCACACAGAGGCCAGGTCCCCAACAGGCACGAAGTAGACAGTGACACTGAAGTCAGCAGATCTGCTTACTCCAGCCAATGATCTGTGTCCTTGCACAGAATGGGCAAAAATGGAAGCTGAGCAAACTACAAACACATGCTCATCTGTCCACAGGGGGCTGAGCATTCTCCACTCTCCTCACTTCTTTCCACTTCATTTCTGGCAAGTCCTACACCTGAAATAGCCATTTTTTTTTCTTTCATGCTGATGTGCTTTGCTCCTCCTTTGATACCTCCATATCATCTCTACTCCAGAGACCCATAACTTCTTTGTAGCACACTTAAAACATGCTTGAATTTGCAAAGTGAATGGAAGTGTCATTTCAGACTACTGACTGCTGTTGAAGAAGGACACAAATTATTCTCCCTCAACTAAGAGCAAGAAAGTTCAAAGACAGAACACAGGTATCTTCATAGAATCATAGATTCAGTCAGGGTTGGAAGGCACCACAAGGATCATCCAATTCCAATCCAAATCAGAGCTCCTCTGGAACAATGTGTGGCCATTTCCTCCTCTACTGTTGTTTGTGACTTGGGAAAAGAGACCAAGTTTCAATTTGCTGCAACCTCCTTGTATGTCAATTGTGTTCTCTTTACCCTCAAACTGATATCCTCAGACCAGACCTGTAAGCTAGGTTGCAAGAGTCTTGTGTATATTTTGGAGAGAGGGCATGAATATAGAATCACAGACTCAGTCAGGGTTGGAAGGGACCACAAGGATCAGCCAGTTCCAACCCCCGTGCCATGGCCAGGGACATCCTACCCTAGACCAGGCTGGCCAGCGCCTCAGCCAGCCTGGCTTTAAACACCTTCATGGATGAGGCTTCCACCACCTCCCTGGGCAATACATTCCAGGCTCTCACCNCTGCCTGGCAGCAGAGCCCAACCCCACCTGGCTACAGCCTCCCTTCAGGTAGCTGCAGACAGCAATGAGCTCTGCCCTGAGCCTCCTCTTCTGCAGGCTGCACACCCACAGCTCCCTCAGCCTCTCCTCATCGGCCTTGTATTCCATTCCCCCCAGTCCTGTCACTCCCTGATAGCCTAAAAAGTCCCTCCCCAGCTTTTTTGTAGGCCCTCTTCAGATACTGGAAGGCTACACTAAGGTCTGTCTTACTTTTAACTTGTATCTTTCTGTACACAGCTGTAAATATGTGCAATCTATTGTAAATATCTGCTTGCATATTGTGCTAAGCTGTGCATATAAAGCTTCACTCCTTAACCCATTGCAGGGTCTCGCCACTCTCACGGTGAAGAACTTCCTCTTCACATCCAGGCTGAACCAAGCCTGTGAAACTGAAAGAAAAGAAAAAGAAAGAATGCAAAACATCCCCTCCTGTCCAATCAGAACAGCAGCCAGAGGAGGAAAACTACCATTTAAACAACTCCACTCCTAGTCAGAAAGAGAACTTCCTTGCCAGCACATCAGCCAAAATTTTTGTTCAGCCAGGTGTCCTGGGAGGGCTGAAGACCTCTGTTACAACTCCCACTGGTAACTCAGAGAGGTTTGTTCTCCACAGTAGCTTGTGATCCAAGGACAAGCTCTACACCAGCTGAGTTTCAGGAATCTAAAGGCAGCTTTTGGGCTATTTCCACCCTTTTGGGATGTTTGGGTTTTTTCCACTTAAACAGGCCAAACAAGTTCCTAGAAACCAAGCAGTTAACATAGACCTCGAATGTGCTTTAAGCCGCAGATATCCAACATACCTCAACCACCACTGCATAACCTTTGCCAGACTGCCCAGACTCATTTCACAGGGGTTTGTCCTTCATCCCTGCAACGCTCTGAAGCACAACTCTCGTTTGACACCAGATCTTCAGATGCCTGCTGACAAAAGGTGCAGGTAGGAGTGCTTGGCTGCGTGTGTTCTGCAGAGCTCTGCCATCTGGAACTGTTCTCTGGAATCTCAGGGAGGCTCCATTTGTCATGGATGTCCTAGTTTGATCGTCGTAAGCTACTCCTGACTTTTAACCCTTTCTGATGGGCAAGTAAGGGTTCGGAGGGAGTTCAGCACTGAAGGAATTCCATGGAAAGCACGTGAAGAAGCTAACAAGGAGTGAAAGCTGAGTAAGAGTTATAGTTCCCAAAGGGCTGGCAAGATTTCATCTTTAAAGGTCCTTAGCTTCTTGAGAGAGAGCAGAGAGCTAAGCCAAATGAAAACTGTTCTGTTCTGACTACAGAAACCACCATGTTTGTCTTGGCAGAAGCACAGTTCCAGCTGTCGGGAGATGAAATTAGAAACTTGAGGTGATCCGGGGTGCAGAGCTCTGCCTTGCTGCCCTTATTTTAGTTGCCTGCTGGGTTTTTTACCCCCTCCTCAAAGAAGGAAGCATGAGTTAAAATTTGCTCACTTCATATGGGTAAGTTTACAGTATCTGTCACAACTGACTAGGCTCAGGGGCCCAGGGGATCCCTCTTCCAGGCTGCTCCCCATTAGAGTGTCTCACGCAGAGGAAAACGAAGGATGTTCAGGGTGAACCTGGTGCCCTACAGCAGCAGAAGGTGCTCAAATACTGCTGCTGCTACCTTTCTTTGCCTGAGAACAAGAGAACAACCTGGCTAAGTGCCTGCAGTTTGGCATGCCAGTCTGTATTTGTCAGGAACGGTGAGCTCCAAGCACAACTAAAGGTCAAAACCTTGACACAGAAAAACAAAATGCCTTCCAATACCACCCCACACAGCAATCACCAGGAAGCTTGAATTTGAAAGTGATAGTTAGGAGCATTCCCAATTCCCAGAGATCCATGAGACCTTAGTGTGTCAAAGCAAGGCTCGCAGTTGTCCAACACTCCCAAGTTACTTAGGTGCTGTACAGGATCACAGGCTCACAGGATGTTAGGGGTTGGAAGGGACCCAAGGAGATCATTGAGTCCAACCCCCCTGTCACAGCAGGACAATCCTATCTAACACAGATCACACAGGAACACATCCAGACAGGCCTTGAAAGGCTCCAGAGAAGGAGACTCCACAACCTCTCTGGGCAGCCTGTGCCAGTGCTCTGGGACCCTTACAGGAAAGAAGTTCCCCCTCGTGTTGAGGCAGAACCTCCTGTGCTGCAACTTACACCCATTGCTCCTTGTCCTGTCCAAGGGGCAGTGAGCAGAGCCTGTCCCCACACTCCTGGCAGCCCTCAGATACTTATAAACATTTATCAAATCCCCTCTCAGTCTACTCTTCTCCAGACTTAACAGCCCCAGGTCCCTCAGCCTCTCCTCATCAGGCAGTGCCCTCCAGTCCCCTCATCATCCTTGTAGCCCTCCACTGGACCCTCTCCAGCAGATCCCTGTCCCTCTTCAACTGGGGAGCCCAAAGCTGAATGCAGTACTCAAGATGAGGTCTCAGCAGGGCAGAGTAGAGGGGCAGGAGAACCTCCCTTGATCTGCTGGACACACTCCTCCTAATACACCCCAGGATCCCATTGGCCTTCTTGGCCACAAGGGCACATTGCTGTGCCATGGGGAACTTGTTAGCCAGCAGGACCACGAGGCAAGAGAAAAAAAAGAACCTGAGCAGCTTCAGCTGAACATTTCTGTTGCATCTGAGGGCAGAAAGCAAATACTACATTACCTGTGCTGAAGACAAAAGCCTTTAGTTAATCACTACTTCGGGGCTCCTTGCAGTTGCCAAATGCAGTAGGCTGTGTAGTTTGGCAATCAACATTTTCTCCACTTCCAGAAGCAGGCAGTTGTGCACAGGGATGTTCCCCACCCCCATACACACTTAAAATCACCCAGACTAGACTCAGCCACTGGGAATTGAATCAATGAAGCTATATTTACAGCTTAGCACAATAGACAAGCAGGTTTTTGCAATCTATACAGCTATAGACAGACATAGACAAGGTAAAAGTAATACAGAAACACAGCAGCCCTGCCAGAAACCAGAGTGCCCAGGAGGGGCTCTCAACCACCCTACCACCTTCTCCCACCCCTCTAGCTTACCCTAGATCTTGCCTTATGTTCAAGGTAGTTTGGAGGGTCAGAGAGGAGGGTTCGGAAGCAGATGGATTAGGCAGGCAGGTTAGAGAGAGAAGTGCAGCCCAAAAAGCCCAGAGAGAGACTCCCTCATCTATATTTATGTTCTTGTTCTTACCCATCTCAGCAAGCCTATGAGTGCAGCAGACATCACCACTGTTTCCTTTTTCACAGCCTAGCATCTAATTCTTCTCACCAAAATATCCCAGCTAGGCTCAAACTAGCACAACTGCAGCTCCCACGTTTCAAGCACCTGAACAGCACCAGTTTAGATGCCAGTTTAGGCAGCACCAGTTTAGATGCCAGCATCAGCCAGGGAGTTGCTTTGTCTGAGTCACTCTGTTCAAGTGACGAAAGCAACAAAGTCAGGGACTTCCACAACACTGCTCCTTATGGTGATGATAAAAAGCATCACTTGCAAGAACACTCCAAATAAATAAATTCATTAAATAAAGCTTCTAATTAATTAATTAAAGCTTCTGGGTTTTTCAGTAGTCAAAGCATGACTCAAAGGCTTTTTTTAACCCTGCTACAGAGGAGAAGCTGCCATAAAGCAACACAGCAGTGGTAAAGAAAGAAAAACAACTGGTTTTTTTTTTTAATTAAAATCATACAAGTGAGCTTTTCTCCAAGGAGAAATTGTCAAACAAGAGTAATATTTGAGATCATGCTCATAAGTTACCTAAAGTCTAAAGCTTATTCATGCATTGCAAAGAGACTTCAATTGCAGAACAAGCAATTCTGACAAAGATATATTATTTTCATAATGGTAAAAAAAAAGTCATTCCCAAACAAAAGCCAGGCTTAACCAACACATGCCTATTTATCCTGCTACAGGGACTTTAATGAGTTTCTCCTGTCACTTTAATCAGTTGCTAAAAACATCTGTGCCATCTGCCCTCTGTGTCAATTGTGCTCTTAGAAGCTGCATTTGATTTTTCACTACACTGCAGAAGCAAAACCATTTGTGTGACAAGACACTAATAGTCCTTAAAAAGTTTCAACTTCACCTTCAGACTATGCTCGAGAAGAGCAGAGCTGAGAGAAGCAACATTCTCACTTTGAAGCAGATGTGTAACAGCAAAGAGGCAAAAAAGAGGTCATGTAAAGCCTTGCATGCATCCAGTCTTCCGAATCAGCTCAGCAGTGGAAAGCTCTGTGTTTCCAAGAAGGGACTGGACACCTAAAGTGCACTGCACATTCTTCCCCATGCCACATTCTTACCACTCAAAGGCATCTCAGTTTCTTACCAACACAGGCAGCAAAGAGCTTTTCTTTTAGGATTTGGTTTTGCATTTGCACAGAGTGAGAGAAGTATTTGAAGTTACAGAGCCAGCTCCTTCTCAGCACATACGCCCTCGTTCAGTGATGTCCCTGGCTCCTTTGTCTTCTCTCATTCACAGCCTGGTTGGTTCTTACTCCTGCTACTTACACCCAGACTCACAGACCCATGCTGAAACAAATGCACCACTTCAGACTACTCACAGAGCGCAGCACTGAACTCAAGAGTCTAAGAGCCCAGTTTATGAGGTAGGACTCCCACTCCCCCCAAGAAGTATTTGAGGTTAGAGTCAGCTCCTTCCTCTCAGCACATACACATTTCAGCCCTTGTTCAGTGATGTCTCTGGCTCCTTTGTCTTCTCTCATCCATAGCCTGGTTAGAATCATAGAATCAGTCAGGGTTGGAAGGGACCACAAGGAGCATCTATTTCCAATCCCCCTGTCACAGCCAGGGACGCCCTACCCTAGAGCAGGCTGCACACAGCCTCAGCCAGCCTGGCCTGAAACACCTCCAGCCATGGGGCCTCAACCACCTCCCCAGGCAACCCATTCCAGCCTCTCACCACTCTCATGCTCAACAACTTCCTCCTCACCTCCAGTCTGAACCTACTCACCTCCAGCTTTGCTCCAACATAGTTGGTTCTTACTCCTGCTACTTACACCCAGACTCACATACCCATGCTCACACAAATGCACCATTTCAACCAGACTACTCACAGAGCACAGCACTGACCTCAAGAGTCTAAGAGGCCAGTTTATGAGGTAGGACTCCCACTCTCCCCCCAAGAAGTGTTTGAAGTTCACCTACCTTTGCAGCGGCCACGATGCGTCACGCTCAGGCTCTGCTCGCGGCACTTGGCTCTCTGGTAGTCACACATTGACTCATAGGTTCTGCCGTCAGAGGCACACAGGGGTTTGGACTGGGACCTGGAGCAATGCAGGTTGCACTGAGGGTCTCTGTCACGGTCACTTATCAAAAACTGAAGAAAGCAAAATACAGGAGGGAGAGAAAAGATTAAAAGTATTGGTTTGGTTGCCCAAAACAGAGTGGTTTGTTTTTAGGACAATAGCAGGGTGGGCTGCAGGGCAGTGTGAGCTGCTACCACGGCTGACTGTGCCTGAAGGGAACTTGAAATGAGACATGCACATGTTTGGAAAAAAAACAACTCAAGAATCTTTGCCATTCCATTTCCTTCACCAGAACAGAAGCATTACTCACTCTGCCTCACCTCTGGAAGCCTAAGCCAAGCAGAGCCCACATGGGAAGGCACTGCTGAGTCACAGCAGCCCAGTGTGCTCTGCCGCCAGCGCTGTAACGGCACCACACAACTCCAGTCAGGGACACATGAAACTTAGCACCTAGGATGGAAGAACCCAAATGGAGAAGAGGAGGCTCCCAGGTGACCTTCTTGTGGTCTTCCAGGATCTGAAGGGGGCTACAAAAAAGCTGGGGAGGGACTTTTTAGGCTGTCAGGTAGTGCCAGGACTGGGGGGAATGGAGCAGAGCTGGAGGTGGGGAGAGTCAGGCTGGAGGTGAGGAGGAAGTTGTTGAGCATGAGAGTGGTGAGAGGCTGGACTGGGTTGCCCAGGGAGGTGCTTGAGGCCCCATGGCTGGAGGTGTTTAAGGTCAGGCTGGATGAGGCTGTGGGCATCCTGCTCTAGGGTAGGGTGTCCCTGTGCATGGCAGGGGGTTGGAACTGGCTGCTCCTTGTGGTCCCTTCCAGCCCTGACTGATTCTATGATTCTAAATAACCTATCAAGATAGGCCTTGGTAGCTGAGCCATGGATGTGGCCAGCTTTATGTTGCCAGTTGTTCAGGGTTTAAAGCATTATATCATCTGTGGATACCACCTGTAGCAGGATACACACTCACTCCCAAAGCCACATTTTGTTCCTTCTCAGTGACATCCTGCCCAGCTGGCAACTGCATTCCATGCATCCCACAGTCTAGCTGCACACTATGTGAAAAGCAACTTTCTGTCAGGAATCTGCCATCTTTCTGAAGACCTCCTCTTCCCAAGCACTCGGTTCAGACGCAGCCTGTTCCACAGGAGCATGGATTCCTTCCTTGTCAGCCTCTCCATGGGAACAGCCCAAGTCTCCCAATTCCTCACCCAGGCAACTTTCTCCATACCATGGTCACTGCTGTTTCTCTTCTCTGAAGACAACATGGCTCCTGCCTTATCCTTTGGAGATAAGGGAATTCACAATACACAAGAATGAGTCTCCACACTCCTTGATCCTTACCAAGCCCTGTAGGTCACTGCTGTACCCTCAAGCTGTACTCTGAGCTGCCTGTAGAGACACTTAGGTCTCTCTCAGCTTCATACTATTTCCCTGAGGACCTCAACTGTCAGTCCTCTTTCCCAGACCACTGTCACAGTTCTGGTAGAACACAACATCAGTCCTTTTCACATCCCATGCTACCCCACTTATAGAATCAGCCAGGTTGGAAGAGACCTCCAAGCTCATCCTCTCCAACCTAGCACCCAGCCCTAGCCAGTCAACCAGACCATGGCACTAAGTGCCTCATACAGGCTTTTTTTGAACACCTCCAGGCACGGCGACTCCACCACCTCCCTGGGCAGCCCATTCCAATGCCAATCACTCTCTCTGCCAACAACTTCCTCCTAACATTCAGTCTATACCTGCCCTGGCATAGTTTGAGGCTGTATCCCCTTGTTCTGTTGCTGGGTGCCTGGCAGAAGAGCCCAACCCCATCTGGCTACAGCCTCCCTTCAGGGAGTTGTAAACAGCAATGAGGTCTGCCCTCAAAGGGCAGAAACTCACAGCCTCTCTCTCCCCCCCAGACAAACAAATCAGCTTTGCTGATTGCTTTTATTATCTGCTAGTGGAAGATATTAGAGTGGAGTGAAGGGAGAAATACCCAGAGCAAAAAGGGACAAAGTCTTTATATTTTGGCTTTTTATGCATCTCAAACCAATCTCATTATTTTCTTTTTACAACCAATGATCTAATTTCTTTCTTTAGAATATTCCAATTAGCCTCAGAGCAGCACAAGTGGACTCATGAAGCAAGTCTCATGAGAGCCTGGGGAATAAATCTGATGAAGAGTGACTGAGGGAGCTGGGGACGATTAGTGTGAGGGAGAGGAGGCTGAGGGCAGACCTCATTGTGGTCTACAGCCACCTCAAAGGACACTGTGGAGAGGCTGCTGCTGGGCTCTGCTCACAGGTAACTGCAGACAGAACAAGGGGGAATGGCCTCAAGCTGAGGCTGGGGAGGTTTAGATTGGACATGAGGAAAAAGCTTTTCAGGGAAAGAGTGGTCAGGGCCTGGAATGAGCTGCCCAGGGAGGTGGTGGAGTCACCCAGCCTGGGTGTGTTTAAGGGTGGTTTGGATGTGGTACCTGGGGCTATGGTTTAAGATGAATCTTGTGGAGTAGGGTTCTAGGTTGGCCCTGGTGATCCTGAGGGGCTTTGTCAACCTGCATGGTGCTGTGATTGTGAGAAGGCTGAGCAGTGAGCTTGAATGTGTTTGTTCTGAGCCCAGCTCTTAGGCCAGACAGAAAATGAGTCAGAAAATCTGTGGAATCCAGATAAAGCCACAACTGTTTTGCCACAGGCTGGACTTGGTGATGCTGAGGGGCTTTGCCAACCTGGATGTTGCTGTGATCAAGCAAGGAGAAGTCAGACCTGCCTTTCTGTTCCCTTTCCCAAGCACCCATCTCATAAGCATCTTGCAAACTCTGGAGGGGGATGGACGACATAGCCCAGGTTGCTCTCTAACACAGCAGCTCTCTGTTAAAGCAGTCAGGAGCTCAGCAGCCCAGGGTGACTGACAGACACCCAGCAGACAGACACCCTGCCTACATGCACAGAGCCATGGCTCTCCAGGTCTGCTGGCATCTGAATGCCTTACAGCCAAGCCACTGCCATAATGGCCTTGGGTTAGAGCTGCCTGCAAAACTGTCTGCTCTCTGCTAAGGAGGTTAAGCTGTTGGGAAAAAACACTGCCTGAAGCCAACTTTGGGTTGTTTTTTAACCACTAAGGACATGGATCTCTGATATTTGTTGGGTGTTTTTACTGTTAGAAAAATCTCCTTCACTCTCTTTCTCTCCACAATTAAAGGAGACCAAGGGAAAAACCCCAAACCAACTCAGAAGTTTCATACTTTCATTTAAAAACCTCAGCCCTGTATTGCTGCATGTCTGGAAGATTCATGCATTGCTACAGCCCCTATTAAACATGACAGCTGGGGAAAGTAAAGCAAGGTGTTGGCTGGCTGGAGAGGGACTTCGGGGTGCTGGTGGAGGAGAAGCTCAACAGGAGCCAGCAGTGTGCACTTGCAGCCCAGAGAGCCAAGCAGAGCCTGGGCTGCAGCAGCAGAAGTGTGGCCAGCAGGGCCAGGGAGGTGATTCTCCCCCTCTGCTCTGCAAAGACCCCACCTGGAGTACTGCATCCAGTTCTGAAGCCCCCATGACAAGAAGGAAGTGGAGATGCTGGAGAGTGTCCAGAGCAGGGCCAGGAGGATGCTGAGAGGGCTGCAGCAGCTCTGAGTTGGGGCTGTGCAGGCTGCAGAAGAGGAGGCTCCCAGGTGACCTTCTTGTGGCCTTCCAGGATCTGAAGAGGGCTACAAAAAAGCATCTCAGGGAGTGACAGGTCTGGGGGGAATGGAGCAAAGCTGGAGGTGGGTAGGTTCAGATTGAATGTGAGGAGGAAGTTGTTGATCATGAGAGTGGTGAGAGGCTGGAATGGGTTGCCCAGGGAGGTGGTTGAGGCCCCATGGCTGGAGGTGTTTCAGGCCAGGCTGGATGAGGCTGTGGGCAGCCTGCTCTAGGGTAGGGTGTCCCTGGGCATGGCAGGAGGGGTTGGAACTGGCTGCTCCTTGTGGTCCCTTCCAACCCTGACTGAATCTATGAACCCAGGTCTGCACTTGTTTTACTGTTGAGGGGGCAAGCATTTTTTCCCCTCAGATCTCATCTGTCAGAGACTTGCCCAAGTCTGTAACGGTGCAGAGGCTTTGTTTTTATAATGGTTTTTGTTCCTCTTCTGCAACACTTTCTATAACCTGGCAACACCTGCTCCAAATAGGAAACTGGAAAATCTAAACCTGAAGGCAATTTCACATTGTTTATGGAGACCTGGGCTAGACTATAAAAACACTGTAAAGCTGGACCAGATTCTTGCCCAGTTCTTGTCAGGGGCTGAACTATCACAGGTTGGCTTGGAATTGCTCTGGCTCCAGCAGTTTTTCCGTAGCCCCCTGAATGCAAAGATCTGAACTGACCCAGGAACTGGAAACACACAGGAGAAAGCAGCAAGGCTGAAGGCACTGAATGCTTCCTCCCAGCGTGTGCCATCAGAGACCCTGTTAAGTCTCACAAGGCTTTTCAGCTGCCTGCACAAACAGGCTCTAAAAGCAGAGCTGCCCAGCACTGCAGTGCTAGTCAGTTAAACACAGGAGCCACTCTGCTTTAGAAAGGGCACATGCATCCATCACAGCCTGCAGGGCTTCAGCTACTGGCATGGAACTCCTGGCAAATTCTTTGTGTCAGGAGCAGATTTCCACAGAGCAAATACGCAGCAAACTGCACAATGAACTCACTGCAAACTCGGCTCGTACGGTGAAAATTCTGCTACACCTGAAATTTATATCCAGACTATGACTTCAAAAATCTGATGATCATAGAATCAACCAGGTTGGAAGGGACCTCCAAGCTCATCCAGTCCAACCTAGCACCCAGCCCTGTCCAGTCAACCAGACCATGGCACTAAGTGCCCCAGCCAGGCTTTGCCTGAATACCTCCAGGGATGGCAACTCCACCACCTCCCTGGGCAGCCCATTCCCACCCAACCTTCTGCACCCTGTACCAAAATACTTTGTATAGAGAGGAATCAGAGAATGGTTTAGGTTGGAAGGGACCTCAAAGATCATCCATTTCAACCCCCTGCCATAGGCAGAGACACCTCTCCCTAGAACAGGTCTCTCAAGGCCTCATCCAACCTGGCCTTGAACACCCCCAGGGAGGTTGTGGAGCACAGAAGCACAGAATGTGATCAAGATCACATTCTGTGCTTCTGTGCTCCACCACCTCCCTGGGCAACCTGTGCCAGTGTCTCACCACCCTCACTGCAAAGAACCCTTTCCTAACATCCATTTTGAATCTCCCCTCTGCCAGTTCAAACCCATTCCTCCTCATCCTCTCATTACCAGACCTTGTCAATAGTCCCTCCCCAGCCTTTCTGTAGCTCCCCTCAGATACTGGAAGGCCACTGTAAGGTCTCATTGAATCCTTCTCTTCTCCAGCCTCTCCTCTGCAGGAGTGTCTTTCCTTCCACAATGGGCACCTATAATCATAGAATCAATCAGGTTGGAAGAGACCTCCAAGCTCATCCAGCCCAACCTAGCATCCAGCCCTGGCCAACCAACCAGACCATGGCACTAAGTGCCCCAGCCAGGCTTGGCTTCAACACCTCCAGGGACGGTGACTCCACCACCTCAAAGAACAGGGCTGACAAACAAGCTAAACCTAAAGCTATGAGCAGCTTTCCTCTGGTGCCTCTTTGCAGAGGGATGGGGAGGAACAGTTCACCATTGATTAATTAGGAGGGCCTGAGGAAACATGCAGAGCACCCCAATGTAATCTATGAAGTTCTTGCCTACCCAAATGAAGCCAAGAACCACGTTATAAAAAAAGAGAGAGAGAGAAATCAAAGCCTTGTTTAGAATTTGCAATTTGGATTAGAGCAGGGAGCCCACACAGCATGTTAGGTGCTTTCCAGACACCGAGGATGCCACACCTGCCTTGCCAAGAAAAGCTAATGGTTTAGGTAGCTGCACAAGATGGTTCTTGTTCTGCTCCACCAGATTATCACTGCAGAAGCCTGCATTCATTTCTAGAAGGATCCAGCACCAAGCTTTTCTTATCAAGGTTCTTCTCAGGTGATCTGCCAGCTCTGCCAGCAAAACTGGATCTCCTGCAATGGTACTGAAGGACTTCAAGAGCTCCCCTCTCTACAGCAGCTCACCTGCTTCCCTGCAGCTTAGAGCTCTTGGCTTGGTCAGCAGCCCTGCCAGCTTTCAGAGGGTAAAAGGGTTGTGGTTCCTAGTCTTGTTTCTAGCTGGTAAGCATTCATGCTATAGAAATGATCATCATCACATTCATCAAGTAGTTGTTTTGAGTCTCCATCCTCTCCCCCTCAGCACAGAGTTTTGTTTCTATCATTTCTGCCTGCCCTCCTTTGTAAGTGGCCTCAGCCACTTGACGAAATAAAACACTGGATGGATGCTGAAATAAGTTTGCCCGGGGGAAAATACTTGAATTTATCATTTTAACTGCTAGGACTACAGTTCTTAAGTTAATCATTCCCAGGTCTTCATTCCCACTTCAAGCAAGCAGGCTTTGCCAGGGAGCACAGCCCTGCTCAAAAAAGCATTTTGGTTACTGCAGCAGATAGAGCTGAGCCAGGCTGAGGGCTGTGAGGTAGGTGCACAGGGTGCTCTGACACCTGGCTGCCCTGACACCTGGCCAGCCAGCCCAGCCTGGGCACAGCTGAGGCACTGACACAATCATAGAATCAGCCAAGTGGGAAGAGACCTCCAAGCTCATCCAGTCCAACCCAGCACCCAGCCCTGGCCAATCAACCAGACCATGGCACTAAGTGCCCCAGCCAGGCTTGGCTTCAACACCTCCAGGCACAGCGACTCCACCACCTCCCTGGGCAGCCCATTCCAATGCCAATCACTCTCTCTGACAACAACTTCCTCCTAACATCCAGCCTAGACCTGCCCTGGCACAGCTTGAGACTGTGTCCCCTTCTTCTGTTGCTGCTTGCCTGGCAGAAGAGACCAACCCCACCTGGCTACAGCCTCCCTTCAGGGAGCTGCAGACAGCAATGAGGTCTGCCCTGAGCCTCCTCTTCTGCAGGCTGCACACCCCCAGCTCCCTCAGCCTCTCCTCACAGGGCTGTGCTCCAGGCCCTCCCCAGCCTTGCTGCCCTTCTCTGGACCCTTCAGCTGAAGGGTAGCAAAATAAAGTATCCTGCCTCTTACACCAAACATCTGAGTGTGGCTCCCGAAGCTTGATGTCCTAACAGCTTCAGATAGCAAGGCAAATAGGCTCCGCAAACAACAAGTCCTGCCTGGTGCTCTTCACTCAGACACACAACATGAACAGGCCAAGGCTCAGGAGACAAATAACCCTTGCAAACATGTGTAGCACCAGCAGGTTTCCAAGCTTCGTCTAGAAGGGAGAGAGGAATAATTATCTCAACTTTGAGATTTCTCAAAGCTGTTTCTTGACATCTTTGCTCCCATTTGTCCAAAATCAAATGGGAGTGGATATGGTGCCACTCACCTGATCAGGTCTTTTCTCTTTACCTCCATGACAGCAGAACTACTGAAAGCAGATCAGAAAAAGACCAAAACTAATCCAAAAACCCCACACAACCCCCCACCAATCTATAAACGGAGAAAACTCCACTAAAGAAGAGAGAACAAACAGCCAAAGCCCCCACCACCACCACCACCACCCAAAAGCTATCATGAGCAATCTCTCAGGGACATGTTCCAATCGACCAGACTGCAAATTACATTCCCTGAACGAAGGCTCAACACTAAAACAAAATCACAGAACCAGCCAGGGTTGGAAGGGACCACAAGGATCATCTAGTTCCAACCCCCCTGCCATGGGCAGGGACACCCTACCCTAGAGCAGCTGGCCTGATAGCACAAGCACCACAACTATAAAACGTCAGGATTTGTCCTTTCAGAACCTTTGCTTGCATTACCCCAGCACAGCTCCTCAAGTTTGAGTCCCCACCTTAAAGAGCTCCCAGTTCAGCACAGCCCTCAGAACATCTTTTTATGTCAAATGCTGCATCTGTTTGAGGACATAAACCTTCTCCTTTAGCAAATACATTTACACAGGTGCTTGCAGAAACCACTTCCCAAACTACTTTCTGGTTCCTCAGACTTGAAAAGAAAAAGGGAAAGATAAGAGGTCAGAATGAAGTTAACTTTGCCAACAAAGCATATCTGTTCTTTCTCTCCACACCTCAACACCGCTGCTGACAAACAACAAACACTGATTAAAGGGTTTTAATGCCTGTGAAGGAAAGCAGACTCCCTGCAGCTGCACGGCAGCTGGGAACGCTTGTGTTATTTAGCAGAGAAAGGTCTGACCCCACAAGTGAAAATGAGCTTGGTGGTCACTCATTCTATTCGCCATCTGGATACATTATAAGCACAAACAGAACAGCACAGCCCTTTGTGATGGAGGCAGGGGAAGTGGCCAGAGCACTGCAGCAGCAGAGCAACTCGCCTTTGCAAGGCTTCAGGGCAAAGAGGAAGCAAGGGACACAAGTGACACGAAGGTGAGAAAGTGGAAGTCTATCAAGACACTAACCTACAGGACAGCAGAGCTGAGATGTAGAGCTCTGCTTTGCTTCCCAGCCCTACAGGCTGCTGCCAACAAAGCTGAGGAGCAGGGAGACGAGATGCACCAGCACGTGGCACTGTCTTGAACTTCGGGTTTGAAGACCCTCGGGATACATCTTGGGGAAAAAAAGTACTCAATCCAGGCATGTTCCTAAGGCAGAGCTCACCCACTGGTCTAAGCACTCAGACTGGCCTAAGTGAGCAAGTCTTTGCCTATCACTTACGTGCAGGGTGAGTGCCAGGAGGCTGGAGCCAGGCTCTGCTGGGTGATGCCCAGAGACAGCACAAGGGGCACTGGGTGGAAGCTGAGGCAGAGGAAGTTTCATTTGAACACAAGGAGGTTTTTTTTCCCTGTGAGGGTGACAGAGCACTGGAACAGGCTGCCCAGGGGGGTTGTGGAGTCTCCCTCTCTGGAGATATTCAAGACCTGCCTGAATGTGTTCCTGTGTGATCTGGTACAGGAGATCCTGCTCTGTCAGGAGTTTGGACTGGATGAGCTTTGGAGGTCCCTTCCAGCCCCTGACACTCTGTGAACTGCACTCTAAGAACTGCCCATGAAGGCTGTACAGTCTTAGCCCTTAGGTGAGACTAAGCACATCTGGACATTTCTGCTGCTGTTGGCAAGCAGCATCTCACACTTCCTAGCTTTAACCTCACAAATTGATGCCCAGGCTTCAAGCTCCAAACTGGTGAAATGAGCTACAGTGGAGGCAGAGTGGGGCCCAGATCCCAGTTTTTCACATAGCTACACTCTCAGCCCCATGGCAGGTTGTCTACAGGGCACAAGGTCTTCAACTTCAACCCTAATTTTGGGACTTCAGGTTTCCTGCCATGGAACCCAGAAGCTTAGCAGGCCTCAAAGGTGTCAAAAATCCTGGTTGCAAGCCAGAGACCCCCAAATCCTTGGCTTCTAGAAATACAGAGGAAGAAAAGGCAGAAAGCTTTAGAAACTCAGGTGGCTCCCAGTCTTCCATGTGCAGAAAGGTATCCACCGGCCAGAGCTACAGCTCCCAGTAGCCTGCCAGTGTCCAGCCTCTCTCCTGAGAGTGCCATGCAGCCTCAGAACCGTAGCCAAAGAAGGCTTTCCAAGTATGCTTCTTAGGAAGTCTGTGGTGTTTCGGGCAGGGATGGGGAGAGATTGCTTTGTTTTACTGTTCTCTTTACTGCAGCACTCACAAGTTTGCACTTCATTTTGCATCCGGACAACTTTGGTTCAAAGAACACCTTTTCAAACCCAAGTTTCTCCAAGTGCTGCATCTTAACAAGCTCCAGTTCCTGTGGGGGTGTTTTCTAGCATCCTATGGTTTTATACTGAGACTCCAGGCTTTCCCAGCAAAGGTCACAGCACTTCCCCCCGTCAGAAGGAGATTACAAGAAGGATATTGTAGTGCTTCTGTTCCTTGAGTCATCCCACCTGCAAAGGCAGGAGTCTAGCCTAAGTTAAAGCACCACTTCTGTTTCAGCCTCAAGCCCCCAGCTGTGCAAACAAGAACGGGTTCAAAGCACACCAGCCCCTGCTTGAGGATGCTGAAAGGCTGGGCAAACACATGGACCGCACCACAAAGCCACCAAACTCTAGAAGGATGTTTTCTATGAGTTGCACTCAAGAGTTTTCTGCCCCGGCAGGATGGAAGCCTCCCTTTACTACAGCGATTCTCCCTTCCCCCTCACTATCCCTCCTCAATCTGTTTTGTGTAAGCTACAACAACAAAGGAGAGTGCTTGAGTATTGCATTTCAGCTGCTCCATGATTTCTAGGAGGGAAACACTTCGGGTTTCTTCACTAACTGCTCCCCCAAGCAGGACGCAGCAGCTGTGCCCTGCCCTTAGAAGATAAGGTACTAGGTCCAAAGAAGTTGCCCAATGGCATGTTTGAAGAGCCCACCTACCAAAAACGGTTCAAGCCCTTGGAATCTGACCTCATCCCAGAGAAGCTCTGCGAGGTTTTTCCAGTCATGTTTGCTTTGAACAGGAAAAGTCCTTGCATGCAGGGAGTGAACTTTTAAAACTATATCTTGTTTTTTTAATTATTATAATTGTTGTTCTTAAGGTGCAAGTTTATATATAACTACCCCAGGGAGCTGGGGGTGTGCAGCCTGCAGAAGAGGAGGCTCAGGGCAGAGCTCATTGATGTCTGCAGCTACCTGAAGGGAGGCTGTAGCCAAGTGGGGTTGGTCTCTTCTGCCAGGCAAGCAGCAACAGAAGAAGGGGACAGAGTCTCAAGCTGTGGCAGGGGAGGTCTAGGCTGGATGTTAGGAGGAAGTTGTTGGCAGAGAGAGTGATTGGCATTGGAATGGGCTGCCCAGGGAGGTGGTGGAGTCGCTGCGCCTGGAGGTGTTGAAGCAAAGCCTGGCTGGGGCACTTAGTGCCATGGTCTGGTTGATTGGGCAGGGCTGGGTGCTAGGTTGGGCTGGATGAGCTTGGAGGTCTCTTCCAACCTGGTTGATTCTCTAATTCTACATTTTACTTTAGAGGAGAAAATATCTGAGACTTAAAAAGGACAAGATGTTCACTTCAGATTATAAAGCAATTTGTTATGCCACAGCACTGTTGCCCACATAGCAGCATCACCTTCTGTGATGGTTTGGGTGTTCCCTACCCCCCCACATTTTGGAAATCACCCTGACTAGACTCAGCAGCTCTGGAAATGCAAAGGGTGTAAGCTGCAGCACAGGAGGTTCCAGCTCAACACAAGGAGGAACTTCTTTCCTGTAAGGGTCCCAGAGCACTGGCACAGGCTGCCCAGAGAGGTTGTGGAGTCTCCTTCTCTGGAGCCTTTCAAGGCCTGTCTGGATGTGTTCCTCTGTGATCTGTGTTAGATAGGATTGTCCTGCTCTGGCAGGGGGGTTGGACTCGATGATCTCCTTGGGTCCCTTCCAACCCCTGACATCCTGTGAGCCTGTGAAATTGAATGAAGCTTTATCTTTACAGCTTAGCACAAGATACAAGCAGGTATTTACAATACAGACAGAAATATACAAGTTAAAAGTAATACAGAAACACAACAGCCCTGCCAGAAACCAGAGTCCCCAGCAGGGGCTCCCTACCACCATTACACCTCCCTCCTGCCCCTCTACCTTACCCAAGACTTTGCCTTATGCTCAAGGTAGCTTGGAGGGTCTGCCAGGGGGGTTAGGAAGCAGATGGATTAGCCAGGCATACAGCAGGTTAGGCTAGAGAGAGAAGTTCAGCCCCAGAGAGACAGAGAGCGACTCTTATCTATGTTTGTGTTCTTGTTCTTACCCATCTCAGCAAGCCTATGAGTGCAGCAGACATCAGCACTGTTCCCTTTTCACAGCCTAGCATCTAATTCTTCTCACCAGAACACTCTAGCTAGGCTCAAACTAGCACACCTTCAGAAAAATTCCATTTTATAAACCTCAAGTTTGCTCAAGCAGCTCCTGAACTGTGCCACACAGCTGAACAGAGGAGGAAACCAAAACTGGGAAACACGAAACAGACACTTTCGACTCTCACTTTTCCAACACACAACTTCTAAATCTTTCTGGTTAAGTTCAGCAACGCTGAAGTGGAGACTGATTTAATTCCTTTGCAATAACAGCAAGTTTGCAGCTGACACCAAGCTGGGGGCAGATGTGGCTGGGCTGGAGGGCAGAAGGGCTCTGCAGCAGGACCTCGACTGCCTGGACAGATGGGCAGAGTCCAAGGGGATGGCATTCAGTAAGTCCAAGTGCCAGGGACTGCACTTTGGCCACAACAACCCCATGCAGAGCTACAGGCTGGGGTCGGAGTGGCTGAGAGCAGCCAGACAGAGAGGGATCTGGGGGTGCTGATCGATACCCGCCTGAACATGAGCCAGCAGTGTGCCCAGGTGGCCAAGAGAGCCAATGGCATCCTGGCCTGCATCAGGAATGGTGTGGCCAGCAGGAGCAGGGAGGTCATTCTGCCCCTGTACTCTGCACTGGTTAGACCACACCTTGAGTACTGTGTCCAGTTCTGGGCCCCCCAGTTTAGAAGGGACA
>WAAF01000831.1:38323-66619 GCA_013400475.1 Tricholaema leucomelas | reverse complement strand
TGCTGTCTGCGGCTCCCTGAAGGGAGGCTGTAGCCAGGTGGGGTTGGGCTCTGCTGCCAGGCAACCAGCAACAGAAGAAGGGGACAGAGTCTCAAGCTGTGCCAGGGGAGGTCTAGGCTGGATGTTAGGAGGAAGTTGTTGGCAGAGAGAGTGATTGGCATTGGAATGGGCTGCCCAGGGAGGTGGTGGAGTTGCTGTCCCTGGAGGTGTTGAAGCAAAGCCTGGATGGGGCACTTAGTGCCATGGTCTGGTTGATTGGCCAGGGCTGGGTGCTAGGTTGGACTGGATGAGCTTGGAGGTCTCTTCCAACCTGGCTGATTCCATGCA
This sequence comes from Tricholaema leucomelas, assembly GCA_013400475.1. Taxonomy (NCBI): domain Eukaryota; kingdom Metazoa; phylum Chordata; class Aves; order Piciformes; family Lybiidae; genus Tricholaema lacrymosa; species Tricholaema leucomelas. The sequence continues at coordinate 66,292 of WAAF01000831.1, read as the reverse complement.
AAAAGAAAAGACAAGTCTTACTGGCTTTTAGGCTAAGTTGTTTTATCATGCTACAGCTATTTATTTAGGAGTTCTCAAACTCAAAAGCCACCCCAAGTAAGCCATCAGAACAGATTCCCCTGCCCACAAGCACACGTAGATGAGAGTGAGGCTTTCAAAAGCTAGATGCTTAGCCCAATCTTTGCTCATTCTGTACAATCTACCATCCACAACTTCCACTGCTTTTTTTAGTGACTTCCAGAGGTAATCGCTCGATTTCCAGTTCAAAGCACTTCACACTAGGCATTGGAGACACTTTATCAGTGTGCTGGACACCAATGCATACACCTCCAAATGGTACAAATGGCCAATTAATTGTATCATTAGGCAGGCAGACTATTCAAGTGGAATTAAAGCATCTAAGTAACTTTCACCAACAACATACTGAAAGGAAGCTGAATTACTACATCGTTATTAGAAGCCCTGGTAAAATTAAAGGCAACCAGCAACAGAGCAAGGGAACACAGCCTCAAACTGTGCCAGAGAATGTCTAGACAGGATGTTAGGAGGAAGTTGTTGGCAGAGAGAGTGATTGGCATTGGAATGGGCTGCCCAGGGAGGTGGTGGAGTCACTGTCCCTGGAGGTGTTCAAGCAAAGCCTGGCTGGGGCACTTAGTGCCATGGTCTGGTTGACTGGATAGGGCTGGGTGCTAGGTTGGAATGGATGATCTTAGAGGTATCCTCCAGCCTGATTCTATGATTCTAAAGATCCATATTTAAAAGGAGAGAACCTTGCGAGCAGTTTTCATCTTGAAGATTCCTTAAGGCATATTCCAGTTCTTCTTGGTAGCAAGCAAGTGCAGACAGCCAATTATGCCACCAAAGACACTCTTCCCTTCTCCAGCCATCCCAGGTTTTACTGCCCAGAAGAAAGTGTTAGATTGCATTCAAAACTAAGCTGTTACTTCAGGACATGAACCCAAGCATTAAGAGCTCACATCTGTAGCTGATTTGCCCACACAGACCTCCAGCTGCTCCAGGTCCAGAGAAGGGCGACGAGGCTGGTGAGAGGCCTCGAGCACAGCCCTACGAGGAGAGGCTGAGGGAGCTGGGGTTGTTTAGCCTGGAGAAGAGGAGGCTCAGGGCAGACCTCATTGCTGTCTACAACTACCTGAGGGGTGGTTGTGGCCAGGGGGAGGCTGCTCTCTTCTCTCAGGCAGCCAGAACCAGAACAAGAGGACACAGCCTCAGGCTGTGCCAGGGGAAGTTTAGGCTTGAGGTGAGGAGAAAGTTCTTCACTGAGAGAGTCATTGGCTACTGGAATGGGCTGCCCAGGGAGGTGGTGGAGTCGCCGTCCCTGGAGCTGTTCAAGACAGGATTGGACATGGCACTTGGTGCCATGGTCTAGCCTTGAGCTCTGTGGTGAAGGGTTGGACTTGATGATCTGTGAGGTCTCTTCCAACCTTGGTGATACTGTGAGACTGTCCCCAGATGTGTCCAATCTTCCAAGCTCTTGTGCTGTAGAGTGATGTGCATTGTACCTACAAGGTGGGAGGTAAAACCTGCTGATGTGGTTCTCTGCTCTTCAATTCTGTGTCTTGGCTGCTTCCCATTTCGTGTCAGACTAGCTGGTTATTTTCTTAAGACCCAGGCTCTTTAAGAAGGGAATGATCAAACTCTCCTGTACTGGTCTCAGAGAAGGTCTGTTCCCAGCATAAAGAGCTAAAAGCAAGCCCACATCTCACCTCTGGAACGCTTGGCATTCCAAAACACTTCAATAATGCATGTTAGGAAATATCTCCTGGATGGCCTCCATTGTTCCTCTTCAAACAGTTCCAGTCTGTGTCCCCGGAACGTGCACCCGCAGCTACCTCTTCCTGCAGAGCCAAGGCCTGGGTGTCTCACCTGTGTTTGAGATAACAACCCAGCCATCCCTTGTGCAGTTAAAGCCACTAGAGGGCTTTGACACTTACTCCAGAAATACCACTCAGTGCAAAATACAGGCCTTGCCCTGTGCTTCAGAGGGAAAGCAGAGACCTTGGCATTGATTTTCTCCATTCATACTCCACTCTCCACAGGGATCATGTCACCACTCCTGCATAGACCTTCCCATGCTCAGACTCACTGCTCATGCATGGACCTACATGGAAGACATCCCACAGTTACCATAATTGCCCTAATACAAGATCTGAGCCTTCGGCTTGAGTCAGCAAATTCACCTCATCGAGCCACAGACCACACCAAACTATGCTCCCACCTTGGCACACTGCTGTGCACATTGGTCAAGTTGTTGCTGTCTCATTGCCATTTTTGCATAGCCTGAAAGGCAAAAAGGGATTTCTGAGCAGTCTCCATCCCCCTGCAGACAGCAGTACTTGCTGTCTTTTCATTGGCTAGCCTAGGGGTGAGCAACTGATGGCATTTACCTGGAGCTGAGCAAGGCCTTTGACACTGTCCTGCACCACATCCTGATCTCCAAGCTGGTGACACATGGGTTTGATGGGTGGAGCACTGATGGATAAAGAACTGGCTTGATGGCTGCACCCAAAGAGTGGCTGTCAATGGCTCCATGGCCAAGGATCCCTCAGGGATCAGCCCTGGGACCAGTCTTGTTCAACATCTTTGTGGGTGCCATGGACAGAGGCATTGAGTGCACCCAAAGGAGCTATGCTGGAGTGCACACTGCTGGCTCCTGTTGAGCTTCTCCTCCACCAGCACCCCCAAGTCCCTTTCCTCAGGGCTGCTCTCCAGCCACTCACTGCCCAGCCTTCACTTGTGCTTGGCATTGCCTCGACCCAGATACAGGACCTTGTACTTGGTCTTGTTGAACCTCCTGAGCTTGGCTTGTGCCCACCTCTGCCACCTGTCCAGGTCCCTCTGGATGGATCCCTGCCCTCCAGCCTGGCTGCTGTACCACACAGCTTGGTTAGACTAAATCTAGTCCATCACACACACACCTGAGAACTCAATTCCCTTCCCCTATTCAGACAAAGGCCTTTCAGGGTATACACAGGGCCAAGCTCACCTATCAAAGCCTCTTGAAGATTTAGTTTGTAGTGCACTGCAGATAACAATTCCATGTTCTGAAAAGCTGCATCCTCAACACTGCTCAGGAAACATCTAGAGTCTTGTGTCCAGTTCTGGGCTCCTCAATTCAAGAGAGATGTTGAGGTGCTGGAAGGTGTCCAGAGAAGGGCAGCACGGCTGGGGAGGGGCCTGGAGCACAGCCCTGTGAGGAGAGGCTGAGGGAGCTGGGGGTGTGCAGCCTGCAGAAGAGGAGGCTCAGGGCACACCTCACTGCTGCCTACAACTACTNTGATTCTATGACTGCTTATAGAGTGAAAAAAAAAAAATCAGACTGGGAACAGGTAGCTGCAGCTTAGGAGCACCTCGTCAAGCCTGCTGTCTGCTGCCCTTAACTGCAGACAACCTCAACTAAAGCAGTGGTGCTTCTACAGCTAGGATAGGCTTGTTTCTTTCACAAATTGTTTTACTTAAAGCTTGAACCTTCCACAAAAATCTGCTAAAAGGCAGCAAGCAATAGAAGGAAGCAGAGTTCTGCTACTAAGGTCAGCTTCAGCACATGCGAGTTGCTGCAGTGGCACAGCCTTCGCGAGGCACTGAGCCGCAACGTGAGGAAGGCTAAGCCCTCAGATTGAATTGTTAAAGTAGATGGCAAATTCTGGAAACGTTAAGAGGTTTATTTCTACCCTGTTGGTGACCAAAGTGACTAACTTCTCACTGTCCAGCAAAACACAGAGTTTAAAGATCACAAGAGAAAGTTTTTGGTCTCAAGCAACAATAAAAATAAAACAGACTTGTTAAGAAATAAGAGAAGTTTTGGCCTTTGATGTACAAGTTCAAGAGGTAAGTTAAGTACTTGGGCAATAGCTTCTCCCTGAAGCTACTTCTGTCCAAGCATTTCATATTCCTTTCCACTATAAAGCAGAGAGCACTACCACTATTATAGATTAAGTTTCAGCACCTGCAACTGAAAGAGAAGAAAACTGCTCAAAAATCAAAGGTGAAGTAATGTTCTGTCACCATCCCATGGCTCTCTCATGGCCCCACTGGACAGCACTGCCATAACTAGCTGGGCTCTTTGTTGATAGAGGCCAAATACAAACCCTGACAGGAGAGGCTGAGGGAGCTGGGGGTGTGCAGCCTGCAGAAGAGGAGGCTCAGGGCAGAGCTCATTGCTGCCTACAGCTACTTGAAGGGAGGCTGTAGCCAGGTGGGATTGGGCTCTGCTGCCAGGCAAGCAGCAACAGAAGAAGGGGACACAGCCTCAATCTGTGGCAGGGCAGGTCTAGGCTGGATGTTAGGAGGAAACTGTTGGCAGAGAGAGTGATTGGCATTGGCCCTGGGAGGTGGTGGAGTCACCATCCCTGGAAGTGTTGAAGCCAAGCCTGGCTGGGGCACTTAGTGCCATGGTCTGGTTGATTGTCTAGGGCTGGCTGCTAGGTTGGGCTAGATGAGCTTGGAGGTCTCTTCCAACTGGGTTGATTCTATGGCAGGGGGGTTGGACTGGATGATCTCCTTGGGTCCCTTCCAGCCCCTAACATCCTGTGAGCCTGTGAAGCAGCTAACTTCAGGGCACCATCAGTTTGCCTGACACGTGAACTCCATCTTGCTGGTACAGTCCTTCCCTGGGGTAACACTGTCTGCCACAGGAAACAGCCCACAGAGTTCTCTCACCAGCATCTTTTCAGTGGGCTGCAACCCTCTCAGCAATTAACTACTCCAGCACTCAGCAATGGCCTTCTTCAGGAGCAGTCCCCTGCTTTGACATAGGGTCTGCAGGTGGGATTCTGCCCTACTATTGCTCTTTAAAGGCTGCACAGGGACTCTCATGTCGCTATGGGCTGAAGGGGAATGGCCTCTTCTCCTCCTTCACTGGCCTCAGTGTCTTAAATAGCTGTCTCCCAGGTCTTGCCCTCTCCAAAGCAAAAAGCAGACCCAACAGGACATCCCCCTCAAACAGGTTATTGCAGAGGCACCAATCAGCACAGGTGTAGCCAGGGGCAGCTCTGAATGGGAACTGAGGGAGTTTCTCAAAGCCTCTTACAGGACCCACACCTGGTACTGGCAGCGTGGTGCAGAAGTGGGGGCTGTGAGAAGTCAGGGGCTGTCCTGTGCTGGACACAGCTAGTTCCACAGCATACCCACTGAAGACCAAAGGTGTGCCCATCAGCCAAAGTGGCAGCACCTCTGAGAACAGTTAAAAGGCAAAATGTCACATGGCAGGGAGAGAAGTGGGGGAAAGCACAGCATGAACAAGGGCAGAGAAGGCAGTGCTCTAGATTCTTCTGCAGCCCATAGATGAGATCCAGGTGTATCAGGCACTGCCCTGCAGCCTGTGCAGGAGATGCTGTGCTACAACAGTTAGACATCTCCTGAAGGAAGCTGCAGCCCATGGAGAGCCCATGATGGAACAGGCATTTTTGCTGAAAGGTTGCAGTCCATGAAGGAGACCCATGCCAGAGCAAAGAAAGTGGGGAGGGGTCTGGCAGCTGGGCAAGGTCAATCAATCACACCAGCAAGAAGAAAAGCAGAAACCTTTCCAGCTTGCAGATTTTAGGCACCATCCTCACTTAAGATAAGAGCTACCCATACCATGCAGTTCTGTGGATAACTTAAAGGCATCATGGTTGTCACCAGAGATGACTGTAGCATAAGAAACAGGGATCATTTGAATTGACATTGATGAGGGGACAGAGTGTCTGCTTGGCTCCTCCACCAAACTGGGAAGCTTGGTTGAGACAGCTGAAGGCTGCACAGCCATCCAGAGAGACCTGCACAGACTGAGCTGGGCAAAGAGAAAGCAAGTGAGGTTCAGCAAGGACAAGTGCAGAGTCCTGCATCTGGGGAGGGATAATGAACTACAGCAGTAAAGGCTGAGAGGTGATCTGCTGGAGAGCAGCCCTGTGGAGAGGGACCTGGGGGTGCTGGTGGCTAACAAGTTACCCATGGCACAGCAATGTGTCCTTGTGGCCAAGGGGGGCAATGGGTGTGTTAAGAAAAGTGTGTCCAGCAGATCAAGGGAGGTTCTCCTCCCCCTCTACTCTGCCCTGCTGAGACCATATCTTGAATACTGCCTTCAGTTTTGGGCTCCCCAGTTGAAGAGGGACAGGGATCTGCTGGAGAGGGTCCAGTGGAGGGCTACAAGAATGATGAGGGGACTGGAGGGCACTGCCTGAGGAGGAGAGGCTAAGGGACCTGGGGCTGTTCAGTCTGGAGCAGAGCAGACTGAGAGGGGATTTAATCAATGTTTATAAACAGCTGAGGGTTGGGGGTCAGGAGGGGGGGGACAGGCTCTGCTCACTGCTCCCTGGGATGGGACAAGGAGCAATGGGTGTAAGCTGCAGCACAGGAGGTTCCAGCTCAACACAAGGGGGAACTTCTTTGCTGTAAGGGTCCCAGAGCACTGGCACAGGCTGCCCAGAGAGGTTGTGGAGTCTCCTTCTCTGGAGCCTTTCAAGGCCTGTCTGGATGTGTTCCTCTGTGATAGATTGTGTGGTCCTGCTCTGGCAGGGGGTTGGACTTGGTGATTTCCTTGGGTCTCTCCCAAGCCTGTGATCTTGTGAAATCCAGCAAGGAAGCTGTCCCTGCCATGTCAGTCAGCAAGTCCAGCAAGGGAAGGAACTGAGAACTAAGTGAATGCAAATGATTACAATTCTGTTTGATTTTGTCACTTTGACCCAGTCAGAGCACTTCTGTCTCTCCAGGAAAACTGTTGACCTTTGACTGATACAGAAACATCTGCCTTGTGCTTTCCTTCTCTAGCCTTAGAGTTTATGCTGCAACTACCAGTGGATTCCAAGCTTCAAGTAAGACAGACACTTGCTATTTCTCCCTCCAGACCTCCCCAGTCACCTCTTTCCTAGCTTGCAATGTTTGTTGAATCACTGCCATTTAACTTTTAACGTGGGATGACTTCATAATCTTAGTCAATATCCAGACAGCCTTCCCCTAAAGGAGAAAACACACTTAAAGGAAAGCTCCCCACAAAGCCAGGCTCACCATCTGAAAGCAGATTGTCCAACTAAAACTGTCTGAGCTGCGTAGCCTCCGCATGCAGCACCAGATTCATCAGAGATGTTACCCTACAACACAGCCAGCCAGATTCCCAAGAGCCAGCTGCATCCTAACCACCACCAGCTGAGATGATGACAATATACACCATTGGCTTCCCTCCCAGAAAACACCTCAGGCAGAGCCATATCTCTCCCTGAAGTAAGCACCAGCAAGTCTCCCCTTTCCCTAAAATTCAGGGATCTAGACCTCCAAGTCAAGCACTCAAGATGAAGAAAGGCCAGAAGAAAATACTCTCTCCTCTTCAGGAAACAAATCCTTCCTCAAAACCAGTTCCCCTGACTACTTTAAGGTTTCCTCTACTCAGAGTCACCAAATCCTGACTGCAATTTAGCAGAGGGCATTAACTAAACAAGCTTCATCACTGTCAGCACTTATAAATGCTGTCTTCAGTTGAGCATCTTGTTGAATCCAGTACCAACTCCATTCAGATGCTTTCTGGAAGCAATGCCAGCACTGGTGTCAATCACCTCACAACCAAACTGATGCCAAGAGCTCTTGCATTTTTACATCAGCTCCTGCCAGGGAAACAAAAGCCACTAGCAAGGCCCACCAAAACACTTTTAGCTAAGTATGGTTGTACCCATCAGAACACTGGCATGAGATTTAACAAGATTATCTCTTCTCACTTGATCCTAATTGGTTGCCTTAGGAAATGTGTGGATCTGCATGAGCATTAGGCTGCCATGCAGTGAAAAGCTGACAAGCTTGGCTTAGGTTGTTTGTAGTAATTCCTAGGTTTGCTTTCTAATAAATACTAACCAGAGTACAGCCAAAGATAACACCCTGCTTTGTCCTTTTAATCTAAGCTGACCTCATCATGCCTATCATCAACCTTCTGGCACTTCCCAAATGCAAGTGCTTGTAATCTCCACGGCTTCATGCAAGGTGAAGACAAGGAAGGAGAAGTGAAAGTCTCTTCAGCTTTTGCTCTGACGTGCTGCACTTAATCCTTGCACTGGTTCCACCTCTACACCTCAGGAGAGTTTATCCAAGCTGAACAAACTGAAAGCAAGCATGTCAGGTGGAAAATGTATGTTCAGTTTAACTTGATTTACTGCCCCAGTGATTTCCAAAGGAAAGCATGAATTCCTGAAGTAGGACTCACCTTTGCCAGAAGGAAGGCTTCAGGCAAGGTTCAGCAAGAACTACCAAGTTCAGAACTGTTCTCCCACTCCTTGCCCTGCCTGAATAGAAGCACACAGAGAACGCATCTTGGAGGGTACAGAGCAGAATTTGACATGAGCCTGAACATAAGGAAAGTTAGTCAGAAGGCTTTCATCTATAGATATTCTCAGGGTGACACTCTCAGCAGGGTGGTTAACTTGGGAGTACTTGCAGTGGAGGCTCCACACCTAAGGCCAGATGTGGACATCTTAAGGAAAGCAACAATGAGCCAAGAGTTGCACGAGACACCTGAGAAGGTATCAAGTTTAATAGAAGACCAGAGAGTGAGATAAGAGACCTACTTTTGAACAAAGGCAGCTCAATATGCTTGGATGAAGAGGAAAGCATGCTGACAGCTGAAGTCAGACTTCCTCTTTGGGACTGTTACTCACTTAACAGCACAAGTAAAGCTTCAACTACAATCAAATCCTCCTCTTTGCAAACTGCATGGGATTTTCCTGCTGATCCCTTCCCGTCTATTCTGGAGCTCCTGGTGAAGAGGAAGTCTCTAGGTTATGTGAAGCAACTGTGGCAGCTGCATTGGGCTTATCTTCACACCACCAGAACTAGAAGCGTATCTTGGAGGTAAATTCCAACAGGAAACTTCAAAACTTGGTTTACTTCTGACACTCAACAGCTATTCAAGCTAGATCACAATCTCAACACATACTTGTCTCATAACTGGGGCAGTTCCAGAGATGTTGAAGGGCAAGTTTTAAGAAGGCTCAAGTTAACTCAAGTGTGACAGATTTTTTTTCTCCCTCCTCTTCTTCTCCCACTCGGTTCCCATTTCAGCACTACAACACCCCAGTGTGCTAGTAAACATACTTAGCTCTGCTGAAGTTAGCTTCACAGCTGAAACTCAGTTTGGGAGTTGGGACTTTTTAACCACTTCTATGCAAGAACCACACAAATGAATCATGGCAGCTCCATCCTCCCAGGAAAAGAGCTAACATAGCTACACATTATAGGTGTTTATACGCTGACAGATGCTACAAACCAGAGCAGATGAATTAAGGTGCTCTGGCCTGTGGCTGCTTTTCCATCCAGAGCAGAAATCTGCAAACCACATATTGCAGAATGTTTGAGCAACAGCTGGTTTCAGTTCCAACACCGCTGCCAAAGTGCTTCAGGTGAAGAAGCCCTCTTTCTTTTGTGGTAAAGAAAAGCTCATCTTCTTTCTGTTCTCAGTCCAGGTAATTTAGAACTACTTTAGGTAGCTATCACTCACAATAAAAGCCATGACATTCAGATAGCCTCCTTGGCGACTGGTAAAGATGTGAAAAGCATCATCAGCCCCTAGTTTCACACTGATGATGGCTTCCCACCTCCCATCCCACCCACCCTCAGGAAGCACCTACACTCCTGACAACGTGACAAGAATTTCACTTGCCTGTTTAAAGCTTGATCAGTCACCTTAAACAGAGTCCTGATTTTCAGGGTGTGCACAAGGGAGAGGCGAGCTGTGAAGCTCAGGGCAGTTCCTGCTGCTAGGCTTTAACAACTTCTGCAACGTTTAAGGGTGGTAACTTAGGTGCCAGCTCAAGTCTAGCAGAATACAGGAGGGTTTATGCCAACAGACTTGTTATTTCAAGTGAACCGAGGAGAGGACAAAACCTGGCAGCCTTGGAGAACTTAAGTCTTCCACAGCCAGCAGAGTCAGTAACATCCATAATTCTATGGAGCCAACTGGCCTACCTCAGCGTAGGAGTCCCTAATTGGGCAGAAGAAACAACACACCACCACCACACCCTGCACAATAAAGGGTTTAACCAGCAGCAGAGAAGGACATTTATGTTCATGTCGTAAGTGTCTGTAGAAATTGCAGCTACTGCTCCTTCCACAGCTCAAGTGAAAATAAGTAAAATGTGCCATTGGAATGGGAGGTGGTGGAGACACCGTCCCTGGAGGTGCCCGAGCAAAGCCTCATGAGGCACTTAGTGCCATGGTCTGGTTGATTGCACAGGGCTGGGTGCTAGGTTGGACTGGATGAGCTTGGAGGTCTCTTCCAACCTGGTTGATTCTAGGATTCTAAAGCAAGCACAAGCCCAGTTAGTGCTGCTGAAAGAAGATACTGCCTCAGTGCAGCAACAGCACTACTAGCTCTACAGAGCAAGCAAACTAAAGCCTGTGGAAGACAGCTTTGACTTTCAATCCTAGAATCACAGAATGAGTCAGGGACCATAAGGATCACCTCATTCCAACCCTGCACCTAAGGGTGTGAGTCCTGCTCCTAAAACTCCTGGCTGTACCTTTATAATAGTAAAGATGGGAAGGCAGCCTGTAGACACTGACCAAGGGAGAAGAATGCTGTCAGCAAACCTGATGATGAAAATGCCTCACAAGTGCCTGCAGTGTTCACCCCTTATGGCAAGCACGAGCCGTTCACCAGCGGCACAGCCACCACTGAAACAGAGCCTTCCACCCTCGGCTATGATCTACTCATCCACCAGCACTTCAGATTTCATCCAGAAAGCTGCAGGACAGCTTCTCTAGAATCATAGAATGAGTCAGGGTTGGAAGGGACCACAAGGATCATCCAGTTCCAAACCTCCTGCCAGCAGCAGGGACACCCTACATCTGAGGCCTTCAGGTACAGCAGCCAGAGGCATCACTCATCAGCTAAGAAGTAAACACATGAACTTGCACACAGGTGCAGTGCACTGCAAACAGCCTGTCCCACAGGAACCACTCTCAAAAGCTAAGTTGGACTTCTAGCTTTCAGAGATTTCTGCATTTAGCATAAGTCTCTGTGAGAATGTTCTCCCCCTCTACTCTGCTCTGCTGAGAAACCACCTGGAGTACTGCATCCAGTTCTGGAGCCCCCATTGCAAGAGGGATGTGGAGATGCTGGAGCATGTCCAGAGAAGGGCCACTGGGTTGATCAGAGGGCTGCAGCAGCTCTCCTCTGAGGACCGACTGAGGTAATTTGGGCTGTGCAGTCTGCAGAAGAGCAGGCTTCAAGGTGACCTTATTGTGGCCTTTCGGTCTCCGAAGGGGGCCTGGAGAAGGACTTTTCAGGCTGTCAGGGAGTGACAGGACTGGGGGGAATGGAGCAAAGCTGGAGGTGGGGAGAGTCAGCCTGGAGGTGAGGAGGAAGCTGTTGAGCATGAGAGTGGTGAGAGGCTGGACTGGGTTGCCCAGGGAGGTGGTTGAGGCCCCATGGCTGGAGGTGTTTAAGGCCAGGCTGGCTGAGGCTGTGGGCAGCCTGCTCTAGGGTAGGGTGTCCCTGGGCATGGCAGGGGGGTTGGCACTGGCTGATCCTTGTGGTTCCTTCTAACCCCGAGTGATTCTATGAATTATTTCAGATGCATTGCATCTAATTGAGGGCAAATAACACCATCAACAATAGTCCTGAAGAATCCAGCTGGCTACAACAGCAGGAAGATACAGCTGCAGTGCTGCATTACTGCCTTACACCAGACCCCACACAGAAGCACAGAAATAAGCAGGCTGGAAAAGACCTTTGAGATCATCAAGTCTATCACCTAACACCTTCTAATTAACTAACCCATGGCGCTACATGCCTGATCCAGCCTCCTTTTAAACACCTCCAGGGATGGTCACTCCAGCACCTCCCTGGGCAGCCCATTCCCATGCCAATTACTCTTGCTGTGAAGAACTTCTTCATAACATCCAGCCTGAACTTGCCCTGCCACAGCTTGAGGCTGTGTCCCCTTGTTCTGAACGCCAAGCCTTGGAGGTGGACAGTGGCACTCTTTCTAAGTTAGAAGGGTGGAGCCTAGTTCTTCTGGACTGTTTTCAGATGAAGACAAAACAGGAAACAAGAAGTCAATCCCCAGAACTCTGCAGAAAGAAAAGCAGTGTTCATTGCAAGAACAGCCCTGCTCATTTGATACAGATAACTTCGTTACGGACCGAGAAGTACTTCACTTCCACTAGGACCAAGAAATGCAGACGGTTACAACTCAGCCTGCCCTTGCCAGTTTGGAGCAGACCATGCTCCAGTGTTCCAGGCACAGGCCATTTTAAAGGTTGCTTTTGCACACAGCTTTACCTATTTCTGCCACGCTTGGCTGCCTCTTTTAGGTACACCTCTTTTAGGTACTGCCTTCTCTCAAGCAGCCAGCACCAGAACAAGAGGACACAGCCTCAGGCTGCACCAGGGGAAGTTTAGGCTCGAGGTGAGGAGAAAGTTCTTCACTGAGAGAGTCATTGGACACTGGAATGGGCTGCCCAGGGAGGTGGTGGAGTCGCCGTCCCTGGAGCTGTTCAAGGCAGGATTGGACGTGGCACTTGGTGCCATGGTCTAGCCTTGAGCTCTGTGGTAATGGCTTGGACTTGATGATCTATGAGGTCTCTTCCAACCTTGGTAATACTGTGAGACTGTGATACTGTAATATGCCAAATGCAAAACTCAAGGCAGAAGCCAATGAGACTTACCACCATTTTGCATGGTAACTAGACCCAAAGCAGAAGTAGCTGCTTGGCTGAAACAGAAACCCCTTCATGTGGCCCATATCCACAATCTCCAACTCAATTAATATCCTTCGCTTGGAAATTACACCCAAGAGCTTCTGGCTTTTTAGCTCTTAACTTTTACATCATTCCACCAAGCATTTGTTTAAGCCTAAGTGCAGACTGCATGTAAATCTGCTTCAAAGAAATGGGAAGGGAAATGGTTTGATGTACCAACTACAAGTAGGCTCTTTAATCTTCCTGCTATTCCAATCTATGCTGCAACAAAAGATTATCATCCTATCTGCTTCTGAGGAGCATGTAGCTGGTACACACAGAAGCAAGATCTAGAGATAGTGTACATCTGGACATCTTTCCTAGGCATGTGTCCCTGTTGTACATTAAAGGATACCACCACCTTTACCAGGTGTTTTCATTTCAGGATGCTTCCTTATCTATTTGATTCCTAGTTCAGCCCCCCTCTGCAGAGAGGGAGCTACACTGCTGCTTCTGCAGCCCAAGAAGCAGCCATCAGTCTGCTCAGCTCCACAGCAGCCACAGAACAAAAGATAGTTACCTTCCCATTAAGGCTGTATAGGACTGCTTTAATTTACTGACCTGTCAGAGCCTACAGTACTGGAATGACAACTGAAGGTCCAGATGATCTCATTGTTTGAGTTCTCTGTGCAGCCAAAGAAATAGCTCTTAACCCAGTACTCTGGAACTCCCCAGGAGTATAGCATGTGATGCACACAGGCATCACAACAAGCTTAAGTACAGCCACTAAGAGAGTGGACTTTTCTCATTGAAAAGCAGAGGATGGCTTCACTCTGCAATTGAAGGAATTGATCTCAGACGTGGAACAGGGAAGAGAACAAGGACAGATAACATTTTCCACATTCCTTCTAGTCTGTGACCTAGCTAATGGGAACAGAGGACTGGTAGCCAAGAGAAACTCTGAAACAGAATCTGTCCACTAAGTGTTTGGAACCTCTCCTCACTGCTTGAGGATCAGCACTTCCCTCTGGATATGACTCCAATTATCATTAACTGGACCAGCAGCCAAGAAAATGCTCAGAAAAGCAAGTTAGTTGATCTGTCCTACTCCCCTGTTCTCCTTATTCCCATGCACCTTCACTTCCACTTCCCACGATCCTTTCTCTCTCAGAAGCTCACCCATGAGAAAGCCTTTATCTCCACCAGCCCCCCAACTCCAGCTGTAACCAAGTGTCTCAGTGTCACAGAAGAGCAAGCACCTTCCACTCTAAAAAGGGAGACATTACATTACTGCACTCTGGCACAGGACTCAGAATAGGCAGGATTGTTGGACCAATGCTCTTCCAGCAGCAGATCAAGTCCAACTTCAGACTGACCTGAGCCAGTTTCCGTAGGCTGCCCATTCATTGCACAGAAAGAATGCATGCAGATAGCCTGCTTCTTTCTCCAGAGCCACTGCAAAGCAAAGGGTTTGGGACAAGGCAGCCCAGAGTACAGAATGATGGCACAATGTGGAAAGTGCTGTGCAGCGTGGGCACGTACCGCATACTACTGTTCTGCTCACCTGAACGAATGGTCTCCATCCGGAGGCAGCAGCTTCTCATCAAGAACTCCAGCTCCATCCCAGGGGAGGAATCTGGGTGCCCATGGCAGAGCAAGCTACCTGCCTACACACCAGTTTCTGTATGGCTTCCTCCACCTGCATGGAAGAGCCTGCCAGCAGCACGGATGGGTAGCTTGTCTAGGTTTTGCTGCCAGACTCCACTTGACAAAACCCTGAGCCAACATTTAAGGCTGAAGCCTCCATTCCTACGGTAACTAGTGATATTTTCCCATCTTTAGGCACAGGTGCTTCCCCTCAAGGTCCAAGTTTGCTCTCATTTCTCACCTACCACTCACTCCCTCGCACAGCTACACACCACACCAAATGAGAACACCTGTCAGAGGGCCCTCAAAAGCAGCTGGTTCAGCCACAAGCCAGTGGGAGGCAAGAACACACAAAGCCAACAGGCAGGCATGTCCTCCCAAGCAGGCTACAGCTGCCAAACTGCCAGGGAGGTCCAACAGTGCAGGCAGTTGGAGACTTATGGAGGCTTCTGGGTCGCTACTTCAAAGAGAGAAGCAAACTGGCCCAGAGAGGCCCCCACGTAACCATCTGACAGGACAGCCTTCCACTAAGCTGCCCCAAGGTGCTTCTGGCACCTTAGAATCATCCAGTCAGGCCCAGGTCAGTTTGAAGGCTGCCCTCAAAGGGTGATGGACCAGCATGTATCCCTTCACAAAGCAAAGTCTGATTGCTCCCTGTTGCTCCCTCCCCACAGCATAGGGGCCATGCTTACAGCATGCAGGTCATGCATGGACTCAGATAGTTCAGGTTTTCCTCAGAGCAGTTCATGGAGAGGGTCATCAATTTGTCTCCTCAGTTGCATAAGGAATTGCACTTGTCAGTGGGCAGGGCTGATGCACCAGGCAGTGTTTTCTTCACCAAAGGAGCAGATGATTCTTAACAACGCTCCTGAATGTCACTGATTATCTACAGTGTTACCACAGCATCCCACGGGAGTCCAAGTGGCATCAGCAGGCTACTGTGATAAGGAGAAAAGCCATCTAGAACAGGAGCCATAAGCCTGATATCAAGGTAGGGCCTCATCCTGAAGGAGCCGACTGCTCCCAGGCTGAAGAGCTGCTGACAGCCTACATGAAGTCAGACACAAAGAGCTGCTTTGTACGGTGGGTGGTTGTTTCCACACTCTGGTGTGGCTAGCTAGGCTTTCCTCATGTTATTCTCCAATAGCTACAATGCTTCAAAGTAAAAATAGAAGGAAAGAGGGGAAAAAAGGCAAAGTTGCACTCTCAGTCATCACCAGAAGGGCTTCAGTGCCAAAACACTTTCTTCTACAGGCAGTGAAGCCACCACACAGAAAGCTTCACAGGGCTCATGTGCAAGCTGCTGAACACACACCTTAACTGCCCACCTAAGAGGCACATCCTAGCAGCCTCCCTGTGAAAGCATCTTACACTGACCTTAGCTCCAGTGCAGAGGCAATTCACCTACAGCAACGGCAGCCCTCAGTGCCAGGGCAAGAGCCTCACAAGTGGAAGAGCTTCTCCAAGCAGCACAGGGAGCTCAGAGTCCTACCAGTGCAGCAGCAGTAGTCAAGCTTGTGACAACGATGAGAAAAAGGTCTTCATAGTTTAAGATGCAAGGCACAAGATCTGCTTCTCACAGGCCCACAGGATGTCAGGGGTTGGAAGGGACCCAAGGAGATCATCAAATCCAACCCCCCCTGCCAGAGCAGGACCACACAATCTAACACAGATCACAAAGGAACACATCCAGACAGGCCTTAAAAGGCTCCAGAGGAGGAGACTCCACAACCTCTCTGGGCAGCCTGTGCCAGTGCTCTGGGACCCTCACAGGAAAGAAGTTCCCCTTTGTGTTGAGCTCTCTGCCAGAACTTCACTCGATGGCAACACAGTAAAGTACCACAACTGCACTCACCAAGCTTGGTACAAGATCTGCTGTGCCACAGAATCCCTGGACAATGTGCCAGCATCAGAGAGCTTGTGGCAGCTGCTGGGGAGCTCTGACAGGAAGCCCATCACACTGCTGCACAGCAGGCTAAGTGTGACAGTCGGCACAGCAGCCTTCAGGGATTAGCTTCAGTTTCACCTGTATTGCCTCTGTTTAGCTTTCAACATAAGCCTGAAATTTATTGTGCAACACTTAACTGCACTGGCAGATGTGCCAGCCCCAGAAGAACTGGAGATTCAGCAGCCAAGCAGCAGACAAATGGGGTTTTGTTTGTTTGGGGTTTTTTTTACACATAGTAATGTCACAATTAGCTTGAGATGGCAAGATAAGAACATCTGAGATATTTAAACAGCAGTATTAATATTTCACAGCAACCATACCACTGCAACGAAGTTTACAGTCATCTTACCAATTGCTTCAGGCCACCTGGAAATGAAAGAAGCCAAGACAGCATCTGCTCTGCACTGATGGCAGTGAAGATTACCTCAGCTCATGACTACTGCTAGAAACTTGAAAACTAGCCCAAGAGGTTATCACCAAACGTGTTCCACCAGCTACAAAGCCTGCCGCCACCACCAGCAGAAATACACCAGCAGCTTCTGCTGCTCTATCAAATTTTCGGTGGCCACAAACCTCTCATGAGCAGCAGGGGTCATCGATGGGACTGAAATATTCCCACAGACAGCTCAGGAGGCAGTTCACGGGATCACAGGATGTCAGGGGTTGGAAGGGACCCCAGGAGATCATCCAGTCCAACCCTTCTGCCACAGCAGGACCACACAATCTAATACAGATCACAGAGGAATGCATCCAGACAGGCCTCCGAAGAAGGAGACTCCACAACCTCTCTGGGCAGCCTGTGCCAGTGCTCTGGGACCCTTACAGGAAAGAAGTTCCCCCTTGTGTTGAAGTGGAACCTCCTGTGCTGCAGCTTCCATCCTCTGCTCCTTGTCCCATCCCAGGGAGCAGTGAGCAGAGCCTGTCCCCCCCCTCTCCTGACCCCCAGCCCTCAGGTGTTTATAAACATTGGTTAAATCCCCTCTCAGTCTTGTCTTCTCCAGACTAAACAGCCCCAGGTCCCTCAGCCTCTACTTATCAGGCAGTCCCCTCATCATTGTCGTAGTCCTCCACTGGACCCTCTCCAGCAGATCCCTGTCCCTCTTCAAGTGGGGAGCCCAAAACTTAAGACAGTATTCAAGATGAGGTCTCAGCAGGACAGAGTAGAGGTGCAGGAGAACCTCCCTTGATCTGCTGGACACACTCCTAATACACCCCAGGATCCCATTGCCCCCCTTGGCCACAAGGACACATTGCTGTGCCATGGGGAACTTGTTAGCCACCAGCACCCCCAGGTCCCTCTCCACAGGGCTGCTCTCCAGCAGATCACCTCCCAGCCTGTACTGCTGCAGTTTATTATTCCTCCTCAGGTGCAGGACTCTGCACTTGTCCTCGTTAAACCTTATTTGGTTCCTCTGTGCTCAGCTCTCAGCCTGTCCAGGTCTCGCTGGACATCAACTCCAAGACCACACAGAGCAAGTCAGATACTAGAGTGTGCTTTCATTTCTAGACTGGAATCTGCAGATCCCGTACTAACACATTGGAACACCACATTTCAATGTTCTCCAGGCATGAACTAATCCTGATCCTCAACACAGCTGCATAAAGTATAAAAAGCAAGTCAGCCCACTTACTGTCACATCAGAGCTTAATGCCAGACAGATGAATTTCCTAACCAAGAACAAGGAGAGGGACAAATGATTAGCCTACCTCTATAGGAAATTAAGGCTTCCACATAAGCAAGACTATCTGGCCTAACCAAAATAGAGCACCACTGCTGTCTACAGATACCTGAAGGGAGGCTGTAGCCAGGTGGGGTTGGTCTCTTCTGCCAGGCAAGCAGCAACAGAAGAAGGGGACACAGTCTCAAGTTATGCCAGGGCAGGTCTAGGCTGGATGTTAGGAGGAAGTTGTTGGCAGAGAGAGTGATTGGCATTGGAATGGGCTGCCCAGGGAGGTGGTGGAGTCGCCGTGCCTGGAGGTGTTGAAGCCAAGCCTGGCTGGGGCACTTAGTGCCATGGTCTGGTTGACTGGATAGGGCTGGGTGCTAGGCTGGAGTGGATGAGCTTGGAGCTCTCTTCCAACCTGGTTGATTCTATGATCTTTAACCAGAAAGTATTTGCCACTTGAGTAACAAATCTGTCCTGTAAGGGGTACTTACTCCTTCATTAAAATGAGTTCTCCAACAGTAAGGAAAACTAAGATATTTAAGTGCTTCAGTTGTTACTTGTCAGTGTAAACCTTGGAGTAGTTCAAACAAGGACACAAAAGTCAGTCACTGAAAGCATTAAGTTCCACTCTCCTGTCCTTCATCCTCTTCATAGGGTGTCCTTTGCTTTATGTTTTTATCATATGCCCTTCCCTAATTTCTTCCCACCACAAAGAGCAGCCTCACCAATTCGAGTGGAGTACGTGCACAGACACCTGCTTGGTGGCACCCGCCCAGCAGGGCTGCAGTCAGAGCACACAGCAGATACACCTGGGCACCTCAGCACAAGCTCCTTGCTCCTCCAGAGGGACTGGCAAAGCTGCAGGAGCCTTTTCAGCACTTTTTATCAGGGTCCTTATTTGGAGTTCTAACTAGTAGCCAGATGTAGAATTCACACTGCTCTGTGGCACTCTATGCATCTGGATCTCTGAGGATCTTCGCAGTTTTACTATCTGCTGCTTTCCCAACTGCACTGGAATGGAAGGTTGCCTCATCTCCACCTAGAATGCCTCTCAGGGAGGGATATGGCATGTTTCCATGCACGAAGCTAGGAAGAAAGTCAGTGACTGCCCTGCCCTCCCATTTCTTAGTTCTGTAGAGTCACCAAGAGGTACATAACCCCAAATTTTTCATAATTCCAAGCCTGCTCTTAGGAATCATAGAATCAACCAGGTTGGAAGAGACCTCCAAGATCATCCAGTCCAACCTAGCACGCAGCCCTAGACAACCAACCAGACCATGGCACTAAGTGTCTCATCCAGGCTTTGCTTCAACACCTCCAGGCACAGCGACTCCACCACCTCCAGGGACAGCCCATTCCAATGCCAATCACTCTCTCTGACAACAACTTCCTCCTAACATCCAGCCTAGACCTCCCCTGCCACAACTTCAGACTGTGTCCCCTTGCTCTGTTGCTAGGTGCCTGGCAGAAGAGACTGCAGTTGTGTTCAATACAGATCACACAGAATGTTTTGGGTTGGAAGGGACCTCCAAACGTCATCTAATCCAACCCCACTCCTCCTGGTTCTGCTCTTTCTGCAAGTGTCCACCATTCTCCTGCCTGAGTATCTGTCACTAATGCCATCAACAGTTCTCTGCCACAAGTGGAGCAAGTTGGTGATGGTCACACACCATACTAAAATTGCAGGGGGGCTACACAGACCTATCTTTGAGCTAGAAAGACAAAGGTCAGGGTTTATTGTCCAGATAAGGGGAAACAGAGCTTAGCTGCACAGTCTATTTAATCTGCCATAAACAGTACTGCCCAGTCAAGCTTCCCACCTACCCCTTTGGGGTCAAAGAGGGGAAGTGGCACTTGTCACACAAGTCCAGGTGCCATGCCAACAGAGAGAATACGACTGGAAAGCAAAGCTGGATTGTCTTGCTCCAGAAGGCAACATCTTTCAAGCATTTTCTAAGCATAGTGCTCTTCACAGCTACAAGAGCAGAAGTGACCAAACAATTGCATGAGACAGCAAAAGATTTGCTGGCATCTGTCAAGTGAGGAAACGAGTCACACAACAGCCTTGGGCTTCCAAGTTATTTCTAGAACAGCCAAGATACTATTTCACTTGGGAGAGTGACTACTTAGTGTCAGTGGGCCACAGCATATGTACGAAAGCCAGATGTTTCCTACAGGTCACTGATACTTCCCAAGTGTCATGCCAGTGCCCATAGCTTTACTGTAGGAGGAAACAGCAAGCTTTGTGCATCTTCTGAGAGCCCAAAGCACTTCAGTAGGCCAGCAGGTACTAGATGCACTTGTTAGTTACTTTGGTATTCAAGCAACCGACGTAACTGACTTCATCCAGCTGTTTGATGCCTTATTGGCATAACAGATGTAACAGGTGCCTGTTTCTCTTCCACAGCCTTCGTTTTTCATCAGTTTCTGCAAACAAGCAGCAAGCCATACCCCTCTGCTTACACATCCAGAGACAGTCCTGGCTGCCCAGCTCAGCAGCAACACCATAGCAGTAAGGCAAACACCAGGAGGAAGATCAAGAACTCGCTTTGCACATTATTGCCGCTCATTTAAACTCATTTAAAAAGTAGGGTTTAAAGTACTCATTTAAAAGAGTAGGGTTTAAAACTACTGTTGACCTTTAAAAACATTTCAGCTTACAGATAGCTTAGCTCTGGTGCCTACCATACTGGACAGAGCATGAAAGGGCAATCCCATCACATCTAGCAAGCAAACTTCTATAGGATCACACCCCAGAACTGCAACCACACCCCCACACCCCTCATTCAGGGTGTGTTCCTGACAGAAATATGCTCCTTATCACAAGCCAGCATTAAAACCCACTGCTCTAACTGGGTAAGCATCATTAAAAAAATAAAGACCTTTCTTGTGCACACTGGACTCTAAGCCATGGCAGCTTTATACTAATGACAATCTTACTGGCAGTATCTGATCACTAGAGGAGCTGAAGCTCTAGGGCTTAGGATATCAATCAACACAGTTGCAAACAAATATGCTCAAGTCTCCTCCTTCATATGAGCTTAAGCATGACAGAACAGTGAGAAAACAGGCTTCTGGGAAGCTCAGAGCCTTCCATTTAAGAGCTTGCAAGTTAAAACCGTAAAACACAGAACTGCAGACATTGGTGAGGCATATTCTTCCCCAGCCATCAAGGGAAAAAAAGCAAAGTCAGGGGAACAGCAAAGTTGGTTCAGGCAAAAAGTAAATCAGTAGTCCTTTGTATATGGCTTTCCACTCTGCTGAAGTAGCTCCTATTCCAAAGACAGCACAGCACAGGGAGCAGTTAAAAAGCCTGGTGAAGTGCAGTATATAAAAATGGCAAGTATAGAAGGCGTTTGACAGGCAGGCTCCTTCTGCAATTAGTCACTGCCATCAGGAATTTTCTGTTTTGCTCTTTGTTCCACTTGCTCTTCATCAAGGCATTTCGATACCATTGCTGCTGAAGGGCCCCAGTCATCCAGCCAGACTCTACATATCACCTCAAAGCTCCTCTCTATTTGGCACCGCTCCAGTTTGGAAGTTTATGCCTGATGTCAGGCAGTACAGATATATGCATAGGCACCCTTATGTTTCCCCATCATTTAAAGCAGGTTTCCAAGAATTTATGGCAGGCACTAAGTTCTGATCTGCCACGTTCTAACGGTCGCCGTTACACATCTGGCCACAAAAGAGGCTACACAGCACAGCTGAACACAAGGACACCAGTGCCTCCAGTATCATTTCCATATCTCCGGGAGGCATTCTGTAGCCACCTCGCTCAAACAGCTCTTCTATTAAAAACAAAGAATAGAGCATGGCACTGAAGTCCCCTATTGCTACACTTGGGCTGAGCGGAGATTCCAAAGGCTCCCGCTCTTGCCTAAGCATGGTGTAAGCTAATTAGGTACCACATTTCATAGCAATTTAGAGTGATCGGTCAAGAACGAACACGGCCAATGCATCCAACACGCCTGCCGAGAGATCAAGTTTTTCCACTTCCCCAGAGCTGTGCTTTCAGCAGAGCATTGGCTGAAGAACAGCTACTGTTGTGCAGTTCTGTAATTTAAAGCTCTCCTGCTACTCCGTAGTGGTGCTGCAGCAGTAACATTAGCTCTCCGGGAGGACCATATTTAGAAAAGATGTTGTGTTCTCCCCCAGAGCAATGTAATAGTTTGGTAAGTGAAATTAACTGCCCCAGCAAGCCTCAAACATTGTCAGATTAAAAACACAGAGCTAGACTCCTACGGGGCTAAGTCTGGGCTGAGGGCATGGAGCTTTATTGCAGGGACCCATTTAATCCCTACTTGGGAACAGAACGGGGGGGAGCCACCAAAATAATAAAAGGGAAGTTCTAAAGCTATGTGCTGCAAACAGGGGCTACGTTAAATGCGAGAGGAGCACAATAAAAGCCCAGCCTGCCAACCTCCCCCCTGCCCGCTGGTGGGTTTGGGGGGGGATTGTTGGTTTGGGTTCTTTTTTTCCGCCAGTAAATACCAACCAATTAATACCAATGTACACACTTCATGCGTTCAGCCGGTACCCGGCTTCCGACGAGCGGCGAGGCCCTTGGGAGGATCCCCGCCCGCGGGAGCCGGGCGGGAGGCACTGGGGAGCGGCCGGGGGGTCCCCAGCGGCCCCCGCCCGGACTTCACCTGCGGCACAGGGATGGCGGGTCGGGAGAAGGCCAACCTGCAGGGCGGAGTGGGCAAGAGAAGGGTAGCCCCGCCGCCGGAGCGGCAGCTCAACTTACCCGGGGCCCCGTGGCTCGGTGGCCGCGACCCTGAGGCAGATACACCAACAGCAGCAGCGCCAGAAGGAACGGGCGAGCCCCCGCGCTGCGCCAGGCCCGCGGCACCATCGTCCCTCGGGGGAGGGCAGGGGAGTAGCGGCGGGACTCCACGGCCACCAGCGACGGCTCTCCCGGGCGGCTGCCCCTCAGCCCGGCAGCGACGCGTCCCTCAGCCCGGCAGCGACGCGTCCCTCAGCCCGGCTCTGCCCGCTCCCGTCGCGGCAGGTTACCCGCCTCGGCCATGGGGATGCCCGTTATAAAGCCGCGGCGGGGCGGGGCCGAGCGCCACTGACTGCGGCGCGCACCTATCGCAGCGCGGTCTCTGGGGGCCGCAGCCAATTGCGAGGGGGCAGCGCTGTCCGCCCCGCCCCGCCGCCGCTGCGGGGCGGGAGGCGCAGGTTGGCCGCGGGCGGTGCGGTGCTGCCGGCGAGGGGCGAGAGAGGCGGGCACCGTCCCCTGTCCTCGGCAGCTGACGGCGCGCGCGGCTGCCAGGCAGCCCCGGGACTGGCCCCGCGGCGGCCGAGGTAGCACAGCCGCGCAGACGGGTCACGTAAATGAGGTAAGCACATCTGGCGTGGGAAGTTGGTCCGCGCACAGCTCTCCTTCGGTGCGGCTCTTGGGTCTAGGCTGCTGGAGAAACAAGTTCTCGTTTCAGGAAGCGTAGGTCATCTCGTCACCACCATACCGGGGCGCAAAATTGGCTGACACGCAACCACAGACGCTGTCTGCCCCCACTTTGCCAAGTCCATCAGCAGCCCCAGGAGCCGTTGCTCTGCAAAGCCTAAAGATGTTGCAGAGCTGATGTGCTTAGGGTCTTGGGTAACACATACTTTGGAGCTGAAAAACCATCCCCAGGTCAAGCTTGACATCTGTCGTGACAACAAGCCTTATCATGCCCAGAGCTCTTTAGGAGAAGCCCTTCTAGGCTGCAAGTGTGACCCAGTACGTCCAAATCTAACCAGGCACTCCAAAATGGCAATCTTGGGTAGAAAGTGAGTGTTACATCAGGCAATCTTGGGTAGAAAGTGAGTGTTACATCACTCAACAGGCAAGTGGGTGCATCTGCAGAGCAGAAGCAGTGCTAAAATGGAGACACAACATCTACTGGGAGGGCCCAGGCTCTGCAGGCACAGCTGTCCAATTAGGAGCTAAGGAGAAAGCAGTACCGGGGCAGCTTAATGGCAGTCAGCTGTAGACTCTGAGCAGTGGAGGTGGAAAACAATACCAAACCTCTGTCTATCTGCACGGGGGAGTGACAGAGGGAGCTTGTGAAACAGCTGACTTGCATTGAGTCCTTAAGTTTTAAACTGCCACCTGAATTTGATGGAGGGCAGGGCAGGAGGCCCACCATTCTGCAAAACAACATGCCCACCATTCTGCAAAACAACATGCACAGGTCGATGTCGTGCACATAATGGTGGCAATGACCTTTTTGTGGTGCTCTGATGGAAAGATGCAAGACATGCAATTTCTTCATACATCACAGTCAACTTTCTTTACTGGGTGACCTTACAAGAGGCAATACTTAACACTTGTGAAAACTCCCTAGAGTGTATCCGCTAGGTATGGGGAGAGGCTGCTACGCCTACACAAAGAGCCTTGTTGCACAGTAGAAGTCGTATAATTCTGGCATCTTATCAGAGCAAAACAGAGTGTTTAGCTATAGTGGTTGCTTTAATGTTTCTTTTCTTTAGGAGAAGAGGAAGAAAACAAATAAAGCATTTATTTAAAAAACGCCAGGATGTAACATTTTGTCATCAGCCTGGGAAGGAGCAGACCTTTGTTGTAACATTTTGTCATCAGCCTGGGCAGAAGCAGACATTTGTTACTCGCACGGAGCTCTGCCGGTATTCGTTGTTCTTGATTTGCTCCCGAGCTCCAAGCCCAGCACCTCGTACCAGCTTACTGAGGAATCTCAACCCTCACCATTCTGCCATCCTGGTCCTAAGCTTTGCCTAAACAATTCTTCAACACAGCCTGCAGTATCCTCTGATTTTCCATTTCAAAGTCTCTCTGATCCACACCTGAACTTCTGCCATTCCACGTGACATGAGCAGAGACAGCTCGAGGGGAAGCGGAGAGCAAGAACTAGGGAATCTGAATAAGTGTCCTTGTGCGCTTCGGTATCAACCCTTTTGAGGTGGGACAAGTTATACCAGTGCACACCTGACATCTGCAAAGAGACAGGCAGGATCCAGTACGGTGCTGCGGAGGCGTTGATCCCACCGCTGAAATACCACATCACCTCCTAGTTAAGGCTTGATTAAATTCCAGTCCAGGTGATAATATCCCACTTGCCTACATTCCCTTCTCCAATTTCATAAGGGAGTTCTTTTCGCATCTGACCTATTTTGTTTGATGCCTTCCCGTGTTCTTTGTGACTTGCACTTTAAACATGGATGTCTTTTCCACAGACAACCCCATGTATCCCAGGGTCTCTCTGCTATGTAAATGAATAGAATAGAATAGAATAGAATAGAATAGAATAGAATAGAATAGAATCAATCAGGTTGGAAGAGACCTCCAACATCATCTAGTCCAACCTATCACCCAGCCCGATCCAGTCAACTAAACCATGGCACTAAGTGCCTCATCCAGGCTTTTCCTGAACACCCCCAGGGACGGTGACTCCACCACCTCCCTGGGCAGCCCATTCCAATGGCAAATGCTCATGACCACCATGAGAATAGGTCTAGTTTTCTGTCTCCTGACTGAAAACACTAGTTACACTGCAAGCCTACCATCCAGTGCCTCTGGGGCCTTGACACCAATGGCATCTTAACACCAAGTAATGTTCCAGAGAGGGTCAGAATTTCCTGGTAACTGAGCCCTTTAATCCCTTTATGGTCAAACTCATTCATAACCTTGCAGCATGAAACACGAAATATCCCCACAGCCAGGTAGGGATGGATACTTCCTCTGCAAATAGCAACTGCCTTAGTGCAGTAACTGTGCCTAGAAGAAACTCCATAGCCTGGCCTCTGTAGCATAACAATTACATTTCACTGGGCTGCTCTGCAACCAAAAACCTTAGCAAGGCATCGTCCAGGTGGATGGAGCACATGCAGCCCCAGTTTCAAGACACCACCAAGAGAGAGAACACACCTCTTTGTTCCAGTGGTGAGTCACCTTCACTGTTGAAAGTGCATGCCTGGCTCTTTGGCATATGGAGCCTGGTACTGCAGCTGGCATAGCTCTGCACTTCACTGGTGTGTCATCTTCAGAGAAAAAAATATAGCTACATCAAACAAAACTCTGAAATAAAGTTTTGTGCCCCTGCATTGTCTGTTTGTTCTCTCCAGGCTGCTTGGCAAGCAAGAAGTCATTGCCTTGGGCAGCTGTGCTAGTTTGAGCATAGCTGGGACATTTTGTTGAGAAGAATTAGATGCTAGGCTGTGAAAAGGAAACAGTGGTGATGTCTGCTGCACTCATAGGCTTGCTGAGATGGGTAAGAACAAGAACATAAATACAGGTAAGAAAGTCTCTCTCTGGGCTTTTTGGGATGCACTTCTCTCTCTAACCTGTCTGACTAATCCATCTGCTTCCTAACGCCCCTGGCCGACCCTCCAAACTACCTTGAGCATAAGGCAAAGCCTGGGATAAGGTAGAGGGGTGGGCGAAGGTGAAAGGGTGGTTAAGAGCCTCTCCTGGGCACTCTGGTTTCTGGGAGGGCTGCTGTGTTTCTGTATTACTTTTAACTTGTTCATTTCTGTCTGTATTGTAAATACCTGCTTGTATCTTGTACTGAGCTGTAAATACAGCTTCATCCTTCAAATTTCCAGCTTGGCTGAGTCCAGTCTGGGTGATTTTCCAAAGTGTGGGGGGGTGGGTAACACCCAAACCATCACAGCATTGGTGAGATTCCAGGGTTGCTGGTGAGCCAAGACTACTGTCCAAATGCAAGGGCCCCCAACCCTCTCACTTGAGCTCTTCTGAAAACCTCTGCCATCACTCTGAGGATGCAGTGCCAAACACTGCACTGGCACAGTGCCACTTTAGTCAGTGGTGTCTCACCTGCAAAGAACTTGCCCAGGGTGCTTAACTGAAAACTACAAAGAGAAAGGCACATGGAACTAGAAGAGAAGTTGTTCTTCATGTCCAGGCATTCATACACCAGGCCCAGCATTTGGATCTTTTGGAGGAAGACAGCCATAATAAATTCAACTATGCAATGCTGCTGGAGGTAGTCCTGAAACTGGTACCGTTGGGGCTTGTTGGGTATACCAGATACAGCCTACAACTTGCACCTCTTAAGAATTACACTCACATGTGCCTATAACTGTAGATGATTAATATCTTGTTGCTATGGCACCTGCATATCATGTGCACCACCACAAAGCCATGGCACAGGCTGTGTATATTGGTGGTCTTGACAACTGTTCAGGGAGAGCTGTTTGATTGCTTTCATTATTTGCCTCTGCATCTACTTGCCTTGTCCTCAGACACGTTTCAGAAGAGCATTGTCCTCTTTTGAACAATATTGGCAGCCACAACAGAACTGTCACGGGATCTCTCTGCCACAGCTTCCATCAGGGAGTGTATCCTCTCTCATAGGCCTTTAGTAGAAATGATTACTCACACTTTCAGTAAAGAGTAATTAGCTATCTCCAAATAGAAGCCAACTGCTTTCAGGGACCCAATTAATGTTACTGGCTCTTTTAAGTCACTGGATGCCACAGTTGCTCCTGCAGCAGGTCTAGATTTAGTTCATTTAGAATACTAGAGGAGGGGTACATGTGATTAATCATTACAGGTTGTAGCATTTAGAGAGTTGGGGGTTTAACATCATGCTTAATGGATCTTTTGGATTACCATAACCAGAGAATTATCCACCTCTTCCAGGCCTTCAGTGCTGAGAAGCTGAAGCAGTGGAAAACCCTAGAACATAAACCCTATGAGGAGAGGCTGAGGGAGCTGGGGGTGTGCAGCCTGCAGAAGACGAGGCTCAGGGCAGACCTCATTGCTGTCCGCAGCTACTTGAAGGGAGGCTGTAGCCAGGTGGGGTTGGGCTCTTCTGCCAGGCAACCAGCAACAGAACAAAGGGACACAGTCTCAAGCTGTGCCAGGGCAGGTCTGGACTGGATGTTAGGAGAAAGTTGTTGGCAGAGAGAGTGATTGGCATCGGAATGGGCTGCCCAGGGAGGTGGTGGAGTTGCTGTCCCTGGAGGTGTTGAAGCCAATGCTGGCTGGGGCACTTAGTGCCATGGTCTGGTTGACTGGATAGGGCTGGGTGCTAGGTTGGACTGGATGAGCTTGGAGGT
>WAAF01000831.1:0-37916 GCA_013400475.1 Tricholaema leucomelas | reverse complement strand
GAATGGAGCAAAGCTGGAGGTGGGGAGAGTCAGCCTGGAGGCGAGGAGGAAGTTGTTGATCCTGAGAGTGGTGAGAGGCTGGAATGGGTTGCCCAGGGAGGTGGTTGAGGCCCCATGGCTGGAGGTGTTTAAGGCCAGGCTGTCTGAGGCTGTGGGCAGCCTGCTCTAGGGTAGGGTGTCCCTGGGCATGGCAGGGAGGTTGGAACTGGCTGCTCCTTGTGGTCCCTTCCAAACCCTGACTGATTCTATGATTCTACTTCTGGATTATGTCAACAAAAAGGAGGCTCAGCCTCTTATGAAAGCTAATCACAGAGAGTGATTTGCCTTTGGAATGGGCTGCCTGGGGAGGTGGTGGAGTTGCTGTCCCTCAAAGTGTTCAAAAGCCTGGATGAGACACTTAGTGCCATGGTCTGGTTGATTGGCTAGGGCTGGGTGCTAGATTGGACTGGATGAGCTTGGAAGTCTTTTACAACCTGGGTGATGCAATGATTCTATTTATAGATATATGCCTGAATGAAACAGAAACCCCATTAGTAAACATCCTGTTAGACTTTCCATCTTAGAAGCTGTTAGCAGAGTGTTCACTGACACTTGAACAAAAAGCCCTGTTAAAAATATGACAGTGTATTGCAAGTCTTTTTTCATTAGATCCACCTAGACGTCACTGCTTCATTCATCATTATAGAATGGTTTAGTTTGCAGGGGCCTCAAAGATCATCTAATTCCAATTCTTACCACTAGAACAGAATCATAGAATCATCAGGTTGGAAGAGACCTCCAAGCTCATCCAGCCCAACCTAGCACCCAGCCCTATCCAGTCAACCAGACCAGGGCACTAAGTGCCTCATCCAGTCTTAAATACCTCCAGGGACAGCGACTCCACCCCCTCCCTGGGCAGCCCATTCCAATGCCAATCACTCTCTCTGACAACAACTTCCTCCTAACATCCAGCCTAGACCTGTCCTGGCACAACTTGAGGCTGTGTCCCCTTCTTCTGTTGCTGCTTGCCTGAGAGAAGAGCCCAACCCCACCTGGCTACAGCCTACCTTCAGGGAGTTGCAGACAGCAATGAGCTCTGCCCTGAGCCTCCTCTTCTGCAGGCTGCACACCCCCAGCTCCCTCAGCCTCTCCTCACAGGGCTGTGCTCCAGGCCCCTCACCAGCCTTGCCCTTCTCTGGACACATTCCAGTACCTCAACATCTCTCTTGAATCGAGGATCCCAGAACTGGACACAGCATTCAAACAGGTTGCTTCAGCTTCTACTTCATATTCTGTGCAGACCTTTTCTCTAAAGAAGGTATTAAATTGCGTGGGTCCTGGCTGCACTTCTTTGTTTTCCTAAAGAGATGTTGGCAGTTCTTGTTATTTCCCCATCACTGCTAAACCCTCATGTCTCCTAAGTGCCCATCCATCTGATGCTGCTAGGCAGCCAGATCTTCATGCCCTGATGTTATTCCACCCACAGGAAGGGGTTGTTGGCCATACACCAGTATTGTTATGAAAAAAACCCAGAAGAGAAATGTATTGAATGTATCATAGTGCAAGCTGGAGTCAAGAGGCAGTAAAGCCCATTTGAGCTCAGGATGTTTTTTCATGGCACTGAAGCACACACCCATTTTTAAGGGTGGGACCCCTACAATAACCTGGCTGATGTTAGCCTCTAATCTGCCAGCCCCTTGAAAAGAAGGACAGTCTCTTGTTTTGCCTTTTTTTACTCCTAAGTTTTGCAGATTCTAGGGTGTAATGTGGAGAACCATTCTGAGACTCCGTGCAGTGCTGGTGAATGATGGCTCATTTTTGCAGCTCTGGGAAATTAAATGACTCTTCCAAAGATTGAAGAGATTTCTAATGTTCATTGTGCTGCTTTTTTTGGTATGTGTGTGTATGAAGTGAATATAATCTCTCTCCAGGCTGTAAAAGAATGCCAATTGACCATATCTTTAACCTTTGGAATTCTTAAAACTACTCTAGGCATTTGCCAGGTGGTTTTGGTTTGGTTTTGGTTTGTTGGAGTTCATCTCCATATGGACTCCAGAAGAGAACAACTTCTGTTCCAATCTCATTTATCAATCTTATCAAGGCAAGGATTCTTTCTGCTCATCCTGTCTACCTGGGTGGGATAGATGCAAACTGGGTGGAGAAAGAAAAACCTCCATGCTAAAATTTGGAGGACTGGAGTACTTTGGGCAGCAAATATGAGAGAGAGCAACTGATGAATTTCCCATACATGAGTGTGGTCAAAAGGACCAAAGGAGCACGCGTGGGGGAATTGCGCCAGGGCACATGGACGGACACACACCCCACCCTCTGCGACCCTGCACCAACACAGATGACAGCAGCTGAGGGAGGAAGCAGCTGAGTACCAGGCCCTCTGAGCTCAACTAGTTGTGACATTTGGATTACTTCTTGTGGCTTCTGCACATTTACCTCGTCTCAAGACAGATGTTCAGATGAATGGAATAAAGTCTTTTGTGTCACAAGTTAGCACTCCCCTCACCTACCTCCCTCTCTCAGCACTCCTTACCCTCAGGAAACTCAGAACCAGAACTGTGTCATAAACATCCTGAAAGTAGCTCTGAAATACAGCAAAGCAGCAGAGCTCTGGCATCATATTAGACTGTCTCTTTCTTCCAAGTTGGGAAGGCAAAGTGGTGACAAAACAGCAGAATACAGATTCTGAGATGCCTTGATCCTGCCAATTTCCACCAGGGCCAAGAGTAACACTCCTTATCAGGCAGGCATAGTTTGTTTTTTAATTCCCTACCAGTTTCTTAGCACTGATCGAGGCTCCACACTGACACCAGCAAGCCTGCACTTAAATTACAGCCCTGAGAACACGTATCCAAAGCTGAGCAGAGTTCAAACCTCAGCCCTGTGCCGATACAGAGTCTTTTCTGTTTTAAATTGCCCACCCACTCACTATTCCCAGCTGCCGAGCCACGTAACCTTCAAAGACCACACACAAGGTGCAAGAGCAATAGGGGCCTGTTGAAAATTAAAGTGTAACAGCTTAGGCAAGAGGAGAGGCTTCGGCACTGCTGCCTAGAAAATGGGGGCAAGGAGTGAGGATGGAAGGGCAGACGGAGACCGTGGGAGATCTGCACACAAAGTTGTGGGAATCTGCATCAGAGTGTATTTTACACAAATCCCCTGCCCTCACTCACAGATCAGCAGGAACACATCACTTCCTGTATGAAGACAGGCAAGAAGCAGACCAGGAAAGGAGGTGGTCTTACTGGGGGTCCCAGGGTCTGTTCTCAGCCTGCCTGCTGGCTTGCTAAAAGGACTTGGAGCTGGTCAAAAACCCTCTCTATTCCTATTTTCCCCTCTCGAGCAAGTGTCAAGAAGTATAAAAGCCTCATGTGAATGTTGTGCTATCTCCCATAGCCCCTGACAGACTGTGAAACTGTCAAAGAGCTCCAGTTCCTTCTCTCCAGTGCTTCTGCTGCAGGGATCTTGCTCCAAAAAGCATTTGCTGGAATGCCATGCAGTGGTGTCATCTATTCCTGTCCATCCCATTGTAAGAGCACATCCCCATCAAAAACTAGAGAGTGTTGCAATACCACTCAGTGGTGGCACAAAGGCAGGAGCAGGTCAGCACTGTCACACACTATGGTGCAGCATCCCCACGTTCAGAAAAGCCTGGGGCCCTCCTCCCCCTTGGACTCCCAGGTCCAAGGCAAGCAGGAGCAAGCCCACCTTATCCCAAGCATACCTGCTGGGATGGCTGAGCGGGCTCCGAGTTTGCACAAAAAGAGACTGTTCACCTCAAAGGGCTGTCAAAACATTCTTCAGCTTTGTCCCCTCGCTTTCTCTGCACACAGAACATGTGTTGATATGTTTACACATCAAGATTTTGTGCCTAGTCGCTAACCAAGGCTAAATACTTCAAGGCTGAGCCAAGCTGCACTGTAAGGGTGACTGTTTTAGCCATCACTAAATGAAACAGCTGAGACAAGGCACGGCACAACCCAGATGGCAGAACAAGAACCGCCCAAGGTGGTTTCTGACCCAAAGTGCCCAGGCTGTTTGAAGAGGCAGGCTGCCAGGGCTCTACGGGTACCATCCCACTCCCAAGGACTCAGCTGGGACAGCAGCTCCGGCGAGATGGAAGCAGGAAAAGATGGAACACAACACACCGTGAACTTTG
Organism: Tricholaema leucomelas; assembly: GCA_013400475.1. Classification (NCBI taxonomy): domain Eukaryota; kingdom Metazoa; phylum Chordata; class Aves; order Piciformes; family Lybiidae; genus Tricholaema lacrymosa; species Tricholaema leucomelas. The sequence continues at coordinate 33,766 of WAAF01000831.1, read as the reverse complement.
TCGCTGCGGTTCTGATCACTGCTGGCAAAAGAGAGCAAGCCAAGGAGGCAGTGGAAGGAAAGATTGAGTCAAGTGCCTCACCCCAAGTACCCTGAAATGGTAGTCTGAATCATAGAATCATAGAATGGTTTAGGTTGGAAGGGACCTCAAGGATCATCCAGCTCCAACCCCCCGCCATAGGCAGGGACACCTCCCATTAGAGCAGGCTGCTCAAGGCCTCATCCAGCCTGGCTTTAAACACCTCCAGGGAGGAAGCATCCACAACCTCCCTGGGCAACCCGTTCCAGTGCCTTACCACCCTCGAAGTCAGAGCCACGTCTGGTAATTAGCATGTGTGCCCGCAATTACCTAAACTAGAACCACAGAAACAAAAGTCCATGCAGCGCTTTCAGGCTCTTAGATTTGGTCCCAGATTTGGGCTTCAGAACACACTCAACAACAAACAGAGCAAAAGATAATGAACTGGAACGTTGGTAGCTAATGCTGTTGCTCTTTAATATCATTCCCCCCTCTGAATAGACGTCTGAATAGACGGCAAAGGTACCAAACCCCTGGGCGAACACGTGCGGCGCTTCCTTCCCCTGACCCCCTGTCAGACACTCGGTGAGAAAGAAACCTTCCAGCACACAACTGACTGCAGCCAGCTTTTGGAAATGTCCCACTGTGATACCTATCAACCTTTTCCTTTTGATTGATAGGCCTTGCTAGGGGAACACGGTGGAGCAGATGTGCCTGCATGGGTGCCATCAAATGAACGTTAATGCTCTCTTCCCTCCCCTCGCCTCCCACCCACGGGCTTATAAAATTATCCTGGAAGACATGGGAATCCTAAATAACAGGGGGAGGGGAGAGTGGGGATTAAGGGACATCTGAAGAAAGTAGTATAAAATTGCCCTGAAAGCAGAAATCCTCCCACCATAACCTACCCTGTGTCTACCTCTGTGTCAACAAATATGCAACCAATTAAGGTAATTGCGGAGTTATTTATGGCGCACAGGAAAGTTTCGCCGGGGACCCTGTGAAGCCGAGGTTGTAGGGGTAGGAAGGTCTGGGGCTCCCCCTCACCCCCTTCTTTTGCAGATGTTTAAGTTGACTTGTGGTGTCCATGTGTCTCATAACCCAGAGCCTGTCTACTTTGCAGGTGTTGCCTGCCTCGTGGAGGGGGGTGGGGTGGGGAAAGCGGATGAAAGGAGACCTGGGAAAGAGTTGGGGGTCTCCCGACTTCAAACTGCGACCAAAAGATATCGAGCTTAGATGCTCCTTCCTCGCCACCCCCGACTCCGCCGCCCACAAAAGCCCCATGCTTAATCCCATCAGATGACCCTTAGGACAGCAGCAACAACACTTCAACACAACAGGGGGAAAAAAACCAACATAGACCCCCATTTCTGAGCTCCACCATTTGATTGTTCGGGGTGACAGGTTTTTTTTACTGTTCAGTGCCCTGCACAAGAGAGGTTTTAATTAGAGCTATAGAGTGGTTCGAATTGGCACAATTAGGGTCAGCATTAATGACTGCTGCTTGTGTTCTTTTGAACAGTAAGGGCTTTGCTTTTTTTTTCGCCTGCAGACAGGAGGGGGTAGCAGCTAATGAACTAGGAGAGCGCAAATCATCTCCACAAAGCTGGGGCAAGTGTAATACACACTGGGGATGAAGCAGAGAGCAGGAAGAGAGACCGCGGCTATGGGGCTGATCCGGCGGAGTGCTGAGCGCCATCAGGCCCCACTGCTTGCTAAGGGTGCTAAGGCTGTATAATCACTGACACAGCCTTCGAGAGGTAAAGCACATGCAATGGTTTCTTAATGAAGAAAAGAAAACAAAGAGATGGCAAAAAGGCTGAGAGCAGTAGTTTCAAAACCAAGGACATGCTCATTCACACTGGTACTCCTGTGAGCAGGCTTGTAGGCTTTAACATCTCCCAGGCAACTTGGTGGGTACTGGATCAGTTCAAAGAATGGAATGGAACAGACCAGGTTGGAAGAGACCTCCAAGCTCATCCAGCCCAACCTAGCACCCAGCCCTGTCCAGTCAACCAGACCATGGCACTAAGTGCCTCATCCAGGCTTTGCTTCAACACCTCCAGGGATGGTGACTCCACCACCTCCCTGGACAGCCCATTCCAATGCCAATCACTCTCTCTGACAACAACTTCCTCCTAACATCCAGCCTAGACCTGCCCTGGCACAGCTTGAGGCTGTGTCCCCTTCTTCTGTTGCTGCTTGCCTGGCAGAAGAGCCCAACCCCACCTGGCTACAGCCTCCCTTCAGGGAGCTGCAGACAGCAATGAGCTCTGCCCTGAGCCTCCTCTTCTGCAGGCTGCACACCCCCAGCTCCCTCAGCCTCTCCTCACAGGGCTGTGCTCCTAGGCCCCTCCCCAGCCTTGCTGCCTTTCTCTGGACACCTTCCAGCACCTCAACATCTCTCTTGAACTGAGGGGCCCAGAACTGGACACAGCACTCCAGGGGTGGCCTGAGCAGTGCTGAGCACAGGGGCAGAAGAACCTCCCTTGTCCTGCTGCTCCTGAGCCAGCCCAGGATGCCATTGGCTCTCCTGCCCACCTGGGCACACTGCTGCCTCATCTTCAGCTCCTCTCTCCCAGCACCCCCAGGTCCCTCTCTGCCTGGCTGCTCTCAGTCACTCTGTCCCCAGCCTGTAGCACTGCTTGGGGTTGTTGTGGCCAAAGTGTAGAACCCTGCACTTGGCCTTGTTCAATCTCATCCCAAAGAAGCACAGCCACACAAGACACATGTACATATATAGGTACCCTTCCTTCTTGCATGTAGAAATGCCTCCCAAACACACAGACCTGCCTTAGAGCTCCACGGATGCAACAGCTCTGCCAAAGGCTGCCCCCACCCCTAGTGAGGAAACAAGAGTCCTCACAGCCCATGTAGCTTGACTTGGAGAGATTTCCTCGGGGCATAACTATGGTGTCCTCAGAACTTGCAGATCTCCTGCAATGTGCTCATGACGCAGCCTCTTCCTTGCTCATGCAGCCCTTGTAGCTGTGCAGAAATGCTGCTGAGTTGCAGGGGGATATATTCCCACACCACTTCACCAAAGGCCAAGAAGTCTCACTTGCACTTAGCTGCTTGTTGGAGAAAGGGCAAGTAAATGATGACAACAAGCAAGTGGGTGCAGGGACTGACTGGTGGCGCAGGACCTGCCCCACTCCTGTAAAGAGCCTGTGTTGCCTCTTGGCCATCCAGGTGCAAGCGTTTTCACCCCCAGCCTGGAACAAAGCTTCTGAGTGCTCTCCATTTGTGAAAGGGAGCTTTTGGTCGGGAATTGCATCTGAATAACAGTTCCCTCTGCACCTTCAAAAGGCAAAATCAGTTTGTTCACCTGCCAGCTCCCCAGCACTGCAGTTCCTCACTGCCCTCCACCGTGTGCAGCAAGGCACAACCAGTTCCCACTTCCATAGGGAACACCGTTCCTGATGAACAGTGGGATCACCCTCTGATGGCTGGATAGACCTGTAACTACCTTCTGGCCTCCAAAACACTCCAACAACATCACTGTGGGCCTGTCTCAGAATTGGCAGCACAAGCCAAGCCAGATGCTGGCACTGGTCTCACCCCTGAATACCTGTGTAAGCCAGCAAGCCTGCCGTAAAATGTCAGCTCTGTTCTGTCTGCTGCAGCAGCACCTCCCAAGAAGGACCCAAAGATGGAGATACCTCCTCAGACAATATACATCAAAAAGCTGATTCTTCTTCTAAGCTTGCAGATGGCACCAAGCTGGGTGGCTTGTGTCAGTCTGCTAGGGCAGACTAGCTACCCTGTAGGGTAGGGACCTGGATGGGTTAGACTGATAGGCCAAGGCTGACTGTATGAGGTTCAACAAGGCCAAGTGCCAGGTCCTCCACCTGGGTCACCACAACCCCATGGTATGCTACAGACTTGGGGATGTGTGGTTGGAATGCTGCAGCTCAGAAGCTGGGGATATTGGCTGACTGTCAATATGAGCCAGCAGTGTGCCCAGGTGGCCAAGAACGCCAAGGGTACCCTGGCTTGTATTAGAAATACTGTGGCCAGCAGGAACATGGAGAGGATCATGCCCCTGTACTCAGCACTGGTGAGGCCACACCTCGCGTACTGTGTTCAGTTCTGGGGCCCTCACTACAAGAGGGACATGGATATGCTGGAGCCTGTCCAGAGAAGGGCAACAAGGCTGGTGAAGGGCCTGGAGCACATACCCTGTGAGGAAGGTTTTAGGGAGCTGGGGTTGTTCTGTCTGGGGAAGAGGAGGCTGAGGAGGAGACCTCATTGCTCTCTACAGCTGCCTGAAGGGAGGCTGAAGTGAGGAGGGGGCAGAGACTATTGTCTTTGATGTCAAGTGACAAGACTAGAGGAAATGGTTATAAGCTGTGCCAGGGGAGGTTTAGAGTGGATATTAGGGAATACTTCTTCACTGAAAGAGTTATCAAACACAGGAATGGGGGCTAATGCCCACGAGCCATGAGAGTCACTCTTGGAAAAGATCTTTACCCAGAGGCGTCAGCCTCTAGGGCACACAGAGTCCAGCAGTGCCAGGCTGGCATCTGCTCTTGCTGGCAGGAGCTGGAGTCAAGCAGGTGGGTGAGAGCATAGCTGTGGTAGCTGCTGAACCATGGCAGCCACCTGGAACAGGGCTCTACCCCCAGCAGGGCTCCATCCCTTAACAGCAGTGTGCCCCCATCTTGGGAGCGAGCAGCACAGCTGCAAGTGGCTTCATCTCAGTTGGCACCTCTGAGTGAAGGCGAGGCCCTGCCCTCAGCTGGCCAAGAGGAACGAGTTCCACTGGCACTCAGCAGAGATGCAAAACTGGAGTACCAAAGAAAGGGCAGACACACAGAGAGCACCTCCTGAGTGCCTTCCCCCTTAGCCATTGGTTCCTTTCACCTCCTCTCCCTCAAATCTCTCACATAAGGACTTCAACTGTTCCCACAGCCAGCAGTTTGGTTTGGGCAGACATCCAGCATTGCTTAGCAGATCCAAAATGACACCTCACACATTCTTGAATGTGTGAAAGAAACAACCAAGCTGAATGGCTTCACCCCTCCTGAGGTACTAGAGCTGACACTGTAGACTTGCCAAGGAACATGTAAGGACATCCACAAACATTTCACAACCACTTTCTTTGAGCCTGCTTGGTTATTAAACAGCCATGGGGCTTGGTATTAGCTGGAAAGCTGAACTTAGAACTGCTCAGTGGTGACCTCTGCCTTGCCTTAGAATCATAGAATCAGTCAGGGTTGGAAGGGACCACAAGGAGCAGCCAGTTCCAACCCCTCTGCCATGCCCTGGCACATCCTACCCTAGAGCAGGCTGCACACAGCCTCAGCCAGCCTGGCCTGAAACACCTCCAGCCATGGGGCCTCAACCACCTCCCTGGGCAACCCATTCCAGCCTCTCACCACTCTCATGCTCAACAACTTCCTCCTCACCTCCAGCCTGACTCTCCCCACCTCCAGCTTTGCTCCATTCCCCCCAGTCCTGTCACTCCCTGACAGCCTAAAAAGTCCCTCCCCAGCTTTTTTGTAGCCCCCTTCAGATCCTGGAAGGCCACAAGAAGGTCACCTGGGAGCCTCCTCTTCTCCAGCCTGCACAGCCCCAACTCTTTCAGTCTGTGCTCACAGCAGAGCTGCTGCAGCCCTCTGAGCATCCTCCTGGCCCTGCTCTGGACACACTCCAGCATCTCCACAGCCCTCTTGTCCCAGGGGCTCCAGAACTGGATGCAGTACTCCAGGTGGGGTCTCAGCAGAGTGGAGCAGAGGAGGAGAATCACCTCCCTGGCCCTGCTGGCCACACTTCTGCTGCTGCAGCCCAGGCTCTGCTTGGCTTTCTGGGCTGCAAGTGCACACTGCTGGCTCCTGTTGAGCTTCTCCTCCACAGGCACCCCCAAGTCCCTCTCCTCAGGGCTGCTCTCCAGCCACTCACTGCCCAGCCTGGAGTTGTGCTTGGCATTGCCTCGACCCAGCTGCAGGACCTTGCACTTGTTCTTGTTGAACCTCCTGAGGTTGGCTTGTGCCCAGCTCTGCAGCCTGTCCAGGTCCCTCTGGATGGATCCCTGCCCTCCAGCCTGGCTGCTGCACCACACAGCTTGGTGTCAGCAGCAAACTTGCTGAGGCTGCACTCAGTGCCTCAAATATTTCTCCAAAAGGCAAGGCTTTACCACAACAACTTAGACTTACATTGTCAAGTAAATATATTGAGTCTTCATCTAGATCATTTACAAGCAAATAATAATCCTAAAGCCTAGACTACAGGGATGGGGATAGCACTGCAGGCACCAGGCTGTCACCTGGGCCCTCGCCTGAGGTTGGGCTACCTGGCAAGGGTGTGGTAGCTAACAGATGTGAGAGTGTATGTGACAGGGAAAGCTGGATGTGAGAGGGACCATTGTGGGAAGCTTGCAAAAGCTACAGAGGGTGGTGTGAGTGCTGGCTGGAGCCCTCAGCTGCGTAAGGGGCACATGAGAGGGCAACGGCCAAGCGACAGAGCAGGACTGGAGCAGTGGGGATGCTCTGGGAAACAGGACCTTGCCGGCTCAATGTGCCTGCCAAGCCCAGCAGAGGAGGCTGAGATGACCTTGCCAGCAGTGTCAGAAATGAAGAATACAGGTATGGATGCAGCAAAAGGATGACAAGTGAAGAGAAAGTTGTTAGATGCAGGGTGTCCCTCCCCACTGAGAAAAAGAAAGGCAGATGCAGGAGTTGCCAAAAGAGGGGTCAAGAAACACAGAGATGGACCTGCAATTTGTGTGGCCAAGAGGGTCTGGGGGTGTGCTTGTTTGAGCCTAAGTGGGATATTTTGGTGAGAAAAAATAGCTGATAGGCTGTGAAAAGTAAACAGTGCTGAGGTCTGCTGCACTCATAGGCTTGCTGAGATGGATAAGAACAAGAACATAAACATAGATAAGGGAGTTGCTCTCTTTGGAGCTGCACTTCTCTTTCTCTCTAACCTGCTGTCTGTGTGACTAATCCTTCTGCTTCCTAACCCCCCTGGCTGACCTTCCAAACTACCTTGAGGTAGTAAGGCAAAGTCTGGGGTAAGGTAGAGGGGTGGGAGAAGGTGGAAGGGTGGTTGAGAGCCCCTCCTGGGGACTCTGGTTTCTGGGAGGGCTGCTGTGTTCCTGTATTACTTTTACCTTGTCTATGTCTGTCTATAGCTGTATGGATTGTAAATACCTGCTTGGATATTGTGCTAAGCTGTGAATATAAAGCTTCAGTCTTCAATTTCCAGCGCAGCTGAGTCTAGTCTGGGTGACTTTCACAAGTGAGGGAGGGGGGCAGTGAAACCAAACCATCCAGGGGGCATTTGTCAAGCAGTACTAAGCTTGATCACTGCAGCTGGAGCCAGACAACCAACCAAAGCATGTTTCTGGACATACCAACAGTCAGACCTGCTTCCATCCCAGGAAGAGGAGAGGAGCTGGCAGTGCTGGAAAGGTGCTTTCACTTGCTGGAAAGTAACCACCAGACAGACTGAGCTTCTCAGCATGACCATGCTGGAGCATACCCCTAGCTGAGGGGCATTAGCAGCTGCTCACCACCATGTAACAGAGGGGATTTAGCGCTTTTCTCCTTCCGCTTTCGTTTGGGACTAAAGAAAGGGCCTTGTCTACCTTCACCCAGGAAAAGTAACTCCCAGGAAAACAATCTGAACTGAGAACTCAGGATGGCCTCTCCTCTGCCTTAGTGCAGGCACTCACAGGGAAACACGAAAGGTGCAAGGAGCCTGTCTCTGGAGTGGTACTTGCTCAGCAGTCCAGCAAGCCCTCCCAGTGGAAGCTGTACATGTAGACTTCAAACACATGTCAAGAAAAGCAAACTACTCAGAATCTACTCAGTCTGAGCTTTGGCTGAAGGTTTGGTCCAGTCCTATTTTACCAGAGTCAGTCAATCCATCTCCAAAGAAATACATTTTGATTGTAAGCTACACAACATTTCAATCATTGTCCCCCAGATCATCTATAAACCAGCAGAGACTTTCCCTGACTTCTCTGCATTGTTTTGCTACAGCTCTGCATTTCTGTGCTGCAGCCAAAGCAGTACAACTTGTGAGCAGTGATGGTAACGAATGACCCCAGGGAGACCAGGCTGTGAGACATCTCTCACTGCCCTGAATATTGAGCAGTTGATCTCCCCTCAAGGCTTCCCCTTTATGTTCCCAGGTTTCTTTCCCCTGGCAGGTCCAGACTTTGTTCTAGGCTGGAACTTATGTAGGGAAAGCAGTAGCCCTTAGCACCTGGAGCTTTAGCTCTTCTTTCCTAGGGCAGACCTTTCTCTCACTTCACAACTCCTGTTTGTTTCCTTGCCCTCTGCTGTAACCACTTCTGAAGGCAGCTTGTGCCCCAGCCTCAATACAAGGGAAATTCTGTATAGAAGAGCACTTTTAAAAACCTGAGTGTTGCCAAGACACTGGCAGGGGGGTGAAAGAAGCCAAATACTGTGCTGAATGCCCTCTAGCTGAAAAGACACACGTAAAGCCATACTCAGTATATCACCAAACTCATCAGGTATGCTCTAACTGATGTCCACTAGATCAGTGTTTGTAAGGAAGCAGCAGAGAGCTGGGACCTTCCACACAGCTGGCAGAGGGAACACCTATGAAGAGTTCTCCACAATTTTTAACACATAGCCATTTGCTGTGAACTAACACAGCACTCCTCTTTAACTGGCATGATCAGAACCAAAGGCAAAGCTTGCCCTGCCCGAGCTCAGCAGTTGCCCATGTGAGCTCAGTCTCACCACAGCCCTGCGACACAGCAATAACCACTAGCAGACCTCCCTCCACAGGCTGCTGGACTAGGCTGTCATGGATCTGAGCAAAGTCAGTCATAGAATCACAGAGTCAGCCAGGTTGGAAGAGACCTCCAAGCTCATCCAGCCCAACCTAGCACCCAGCCCTAGACAACAAACCAGACCATCGCACTAAGTGCCCCAGCCAGGCTCGGCTTCAACACCTCCAGGGATGGGGACTCCACCACCTCCCTGGGCAGCCCATTCCAATGCCAATCACTCTCTCTGCCAACAACTTCCTCCTAACATCCAGCCTAGACCTGCCCTGGCACAGCTTGAGACTGTGTCCCCTTCTTCTGTTGCTGGGTGCCTGGCAGAAGAGCCCAACACCAGCTGGCTACAGCCTCCCTTCAGGGAGCTGCAGACAGCAATGAGCTCTGCCCTGAGCCTCCTCTTCTGCAGGCTGCACACCCCCAGCTCCCTCAGCCTCTCCTCACAGGGCTGTGCTCCAGGCCCCTCATCAGCTTCATTGCGCTTCTCTCCACACCTTCCAGCACCTCAACATCTCTCTTGAACTGAGGAGCCCAAAACTGGACACAGCACTCAAGGTCTGAGCAGTGCTGAGCACAGGGGCAGAAGAACCTCCCTTGTCCTGCTGGCCACACTGCTCCTGAGCCAGCCCAGGATGCCATTGGCTCTGCTGCCCACCTGGGCACACTGCTGTCTCATCTTCAGCTCCTCTCTCCCAGCACCCCCGGGTCCCTCTCTGCCTGGGTGCTCTCAGCCACTCTGTCCCCAGCCTGTAGTGCTGCTTGGAGTTGTTGTGGCCAAAGTCTAGAACCCAGCACTTGGACTTGTTAAATCTCATCCCATTAGTAGACAATTTTCCAACAGCAATTGACAAAGTTCAGCTCTGAATCTGAGGTGAGATTTCTACTGGGCAGTGGCCTTCATGGTTTCTTCGCTGATACTTCACAGCCCTTCCACGCTACCTGCTTCATCTCACCAAGTCAAAATAGCCTAGCAAGGGGCTGCTCCACCCTGCCTTCTGCACAGCTGTCTGCACTGCCAAGTCAGTACCAGTACCCTCTTTTCTTCACCAGGCCAGCAAGACTCCAGCCTGACTTCCACAGCCACATGCATGTTTACAGTCAGAATGGCTTTTATAACTGTTATGTTATGTGAGGCTCAAGCCTTTGGGCTGCAGACGTCTTGGGAGCGCAAAGCTGGGAATCTCAGCACTCATCTGCACAGCACCCCTGCCAAGCTGCCCAAGCCAAGAGACAGACAGGGAAAGAGTTCCCAGCAAGGAAAAAAGAGCATAAGAGAGTCCAGCAGAGGCACTGGTATTCAGGCTAGATCTCATCAAGTTCTGACCTCCTCTCATCATTCCACTGAAAAGGATTAAAAAATCCCAGTAACCTCATCCACTCTTTACACTTCAATCCTCTGTTTAGATGAAGAGGACCAGGCTGGCAAAGGGAATATAATTTAAGAGTGCTTGGTAGATGTGGTCCATTACACACCTCCTGTATCACCTTAGATATAGAGCCCACGTTGATGAAGGAGGACTTTTGCACACCGAGTAACATCCATATGTTACCCAGGAGAGGTTTCCTGTTCTCACTGCTGCGTCATTAATTTTCCTGCCTTGTTTTGACTGTTTATCTCTCGAGCTGAAGTGTCTGGAAGCATGAAAGCCACAGCCAAGGAAAAAAAGTCAGTAATGCAAACATCATCAGCATTTATGATGGGCACTCAGAGAAAAACATTCCATGATGCACTGCCTTGTTTTCCACGCAGCTTGGCTACGGCTAGGCTGCCTCGGAGTTGTATTCTGCTTCTTCTGCCTTCCATTTTCAACTAAGTAGCAAGGGCAATGAGCATTTTCTGGCCCTTTAACAATGCCCTTGTTCCCCAGACTTCCTCCTTTCATAGCTCCCCATGCGCTCCCTCCCCTCTCCCCCAGGGTTAGTTAATATGTGCCAAACTCTGACACCCTGAATGGTTTCCCAACGCCGACACTAATCACGTTTTCGGGAGCAGGTCAGCAGTGAAGGAGCTGAAATTCGTGTGAAAAAGTCCCCGGGATGGCCCCCGTGCCTCACACCTGCATGCCCTATTCATCTGCACTGTTTACACATTGTCATCCACAATTAATTCTTTCCAGGGACGCTCCACTGCCTGCCCTCCCATCGCACAGGGACCCCATCCCGAGCTGTTGTGTCTGTTAAATTGAGCATGGGGTGCTGCGATTAAATTAAGTTTTGTGGCTCCCTCTTTCCCTCCCCTCCTCTTCTCTTTTCTCTCCATTAATAACCATGCCTGATGGAAGATTGCTGGCACTGGAGTAAAGAGGTAATTACGGGCCCTAAAAGTAGGGGAAGAAAAGTTTCTCTGTGGAAATGTGAATGGGGACATCTCTTCTGGACAGCCAACATCGCCCTCAGCGTGAAGTGGGAAACACGGCTTCCTGAGACGCCCAGGGGATGGCAGACGCATGGGGCTGCGCAGGAAGGTCTCCCACAGGCAGAGCAAACCAGCAAAACTCAGCTCTAGGAAAGCCTGAATACAGCTTGCTTAAGCAGGTGGCATTCCCACCTTCTGCTACAGTTGTGCTTGTACCTATGTGTGGCATAAACCAGCGAGACTGCTCTTCTCCCAAGACCCCCAAGCCCACTGGCAGCAGTTCCCTGCCCCAAAGGGCCAGCAAGTCCCATCCCCACACTGCCAGGCTTCTGCACTGTAGAGTAAAAGATGGGATGAGAAGCACAGACTGGAGCTGAGGGAAGAACAAGGACAGGCATTCCACCAGGTTTTGCAAAACCTCCCCCAGGCAGCAGCATTTTTTGCTCAGTGTTTTGCTCATGCAGAAAGTGGGCAATGGGTTTTATTACTGGGCTGTCTGCAAAGCCAAAGAGCCATTCCGGGCCTGAACAAAACCATGCAGCTCTCTGAGCACATGGGGTCAGGTAGATGTGGCTCCACTCGCCGCTTGCAGGACTCAATCAGGATGCAGCCCTTCAGCAAAGCACACAAAGTGTCCCCATGGCAAAGAGGGCAGAGCTCAGACTCTTCCAGCCTAGCAAGCCTGGACCAGAGCTACAGATAAGCTACAGAGTAGCCTCTGCTGCTTGCTCATGTCAGACAAAAACAAAGCCATGAGACAGAATGTGCTAGTTTGAGCCTAGCTGGGATATTTTGGTGAGAAGAGTTAGATGCTAGGCTGTGAAAAGGAAACAATGGTGATTTCTGCTGCACTCATAGGCTTGCTGAGATGGGTAAGAACAAGAACACAAACAGATAATAGAGTTATCTATGGGAGGGCTGTTGTGTTTCTGAGAGGGACAGGGATCTGCTGGAGAGGCTCCAACAGAGGGCTACAAGGATGATGAGAGGACTGCAGGGCACTGCCTGACAAGGAGAGGCTGAGGGCCCTGGCACTGCTTAGTCTGGAGAAGAGAAGACTGAGAGGGGATTTGATAAATGTTTATAAGTATCTGAGGGCTGCCAGGAGTGTGGGGACAGGCTCTGCTCACTGCTCCCTGGGAAAGGACAAGGAGCAATGGGTGTAAGCTGCAGCAAAAGAGGTTCTACCTCAACACAAGGGGAACTTCTTTCCCATAAGGGTCCCAGAGCACTGGAATAGGCTTCCCAGAGAGGTTGTGGAGTCTCCTTCTCTGGAGCCTTTCAAGGCCTGTCTGGATGTGTTCCTCTGTGATCTGTGTTAGATAGGATTGTCCTGCTGTGGCAGGGGGTTGGACTGGACGATCTCCTTGGGTCCCTTCCCACCCCTCACATCCTGTGAGCCTGTGATTACCTTCTGACTTGTCTATTTCTGTCTCTAGCTGTGTAGATTGTAAATGCCTGTTTGTATACTGTGCTGAGCTGTAAATATAAAGCTTCATTCTTTAATTTCCAGCTCGGCTGAGTCTAGTCTGGGTGATTTCATAAGGGGGGTGGGTAACACCTAACACCCAAACCATCACGCAGAACGACACTGACAGGCCACAAGCAGAGTGTTTTAAGGCTAGCAAAATTGCAGCAGCCTCTCTGAATTTTATCCTGAGCAAGGAAAAAAATTGTTCCTCTAAGAGAAAAAAAACCTTCATGGCAATAATTGCAAGCCCAGCCTCCCCATAAACACTGATGTAACACACCGCTACAGGCACAAAAGGAACGTGCAGGAAGCACATGCGACATCCCCCTCTAGTGCTGAACTGCTACAGAGGAAAGATTTCGTCCTCCTCCTGCTGCCTGCAGCCGGAGCAGAGATTATTGTTATGTTTTTGGTGGCAGTCCATGATTAAGCCAAATAAACAAACCAGGAAGGCGACTGCCACGTGCAAAGGCATCTTTATCACAGTCTCACAGTATCACCAAGGTTGGAAGAGACCTCACAGATCATCAAGTCCAACCCTTTACCACAGAGCTCAAGGCTAGACCATGGCACCAAGTGCCACGTCCAATCCTGCCTTGAACAGCTCCAGGGACGGCGACTCCACCACTTCCCTGGGCAGCCCATTCCAGTAGCCAATGACTCTCTCACTGAAGAACTTTCTCCTCACCTCAAGCCTACACTTCCCCCGGCGCAGCCTGAGGCTGTGTCCTCTTGTTCTGGTGCTGGCCACCTGAGAGAAGAGAGCAACCTCCTCCTGGCCACAACCACCCCTCAGGTAGTTGTAGACAGCAATGAGGTCTGCCCTGAGCCTCCTCTTCTCCAGGCTAAACAATCCCAGCTCCCTCAGCCTCTCCTCGTAGGGCTGTGCTCGAGGCCTCTCCCCAGCCTCGTTGCCCTTCTCTGGATACGCTCAAGCATCTCAATGTCCCTTCTAAACTGAGGGGGATGCCTGCTCTAGAACAGATGCATTCACAGGGGCTGAGAGGCCTCAGGGGCCTTCAAACCAGTAAGTTTTTAATCCCTTTAATACTCCTAAATATCAGTGTGGATCCAGGGCAAATCTATTTTATTTTGCAAGTCTCCTTATTCATTCTGTGCTTCCACTTAAAAACTGGGGAGTTGTGCACATGGCACACCTGAGCAACACCCACCCCACAGCATCTACCTCTGTCATTAATGCTCCAAGAGCAGCAGCTGTAGGTATCACCCTTCCAATCATCATCTTCACAGGAGTTAAGATCCTGCGAGCCTTAGGGAGGCTGCCTAAGACAGGGAGCAGCAGCCTTCAGCAACTGCCTGTCTCCTATGGCATCAGCCCACGCTACTGAGGACAGTCAGGCTTGATACTGAGGTCACTGCAGCCCTACAGGCCTCCAAGGTGCACGACAGCTCACCCCCAAGCCATTCAGACTGCAAGTCTCGTTTCTCAAGCATGCAAGGCCCTGTGCTGCATGTCTCAGACTCTCCTATGCTTGCTGAAACAAAGTTGTTCAGTTTGCATTTACCTTGCATCACACTTTGGGATAGTGTCAGGTTGTTAGCAGAAGGGGAAGGAAGGCAGAGAGAGGCCAGGCTCAGGGAAGAGCTGGTACCCAAATGCTAGCTGATTTTGTGCACTTACAGTTGACAGTGTTTGAGGAAGGTCCTGGGGAGTGGAGGGAGCAGAGGCAGGCTGGCTTCAGCTGGTCAGAGATGAGGANGTGTTTGAGGAAGGTCCTGGGGAGTGGAGGGAACTTCAACTGGTCAGAGATGAGGTTTCACAACCAACATGGTCAGCAGCTATGGATCAAGCTGGCATCTCAGCTGGATGCAGGAGTAAGGCAGCAGACGCAGCACCAGCAGCATGCTCCTGCCTCCATAGCTCCTCCAGCAGCCAACATGACCTGCTTGAGCAGTCCTTCCAACCAGGCACAGAGGACACCAATTTTAGCAACAGCTTTCACAGCCCCCCGACAAAACCACTGCTGTTCAGCAGGAGGGGAGCAAACAAGCCAAGAAGTCTCTCTGCAGCACCAACTGCAAACACTCCCCCAGGCCTCCTCCCTTTATCCATCCCGCAGAAGCAGCAAGTCTGATTGTTTTCAGGTGGATCAAATCTGCCAAAGAGCAGCTGACTACAGGTCTTCACAATCCCTCAACTGCAGGGGAAGGTTCATGTTTGCATTACTCTCCTGAAGCAGAAGTGCTAGTACTCTTGAAGATACAATGAGCACAAAATCTGCAAGCTGCCTGACACCCTTTCCTCCCACCCAAACCAGTGAGAGAGGAGGATGCTCAACAATCACACCACTTAGCTACTAAACTATTGGCTTTCCACTGCCTCCTGCTTGCTTTTCTCCTCCACCCAGCATCCCTGCTTCTAGGAGGCTCCTAAAGGAACAAGTACAGGTGACTGTAAACCATCTTGTGCTGCTGTCCTCAAGAGAGGACACACAATTTGAGCTGGATGCTCTGGGCTCCTATTCTGGACTTCATGTTTTTGCAGCAGCTGCCTTCTGTCAGGGTCCCATTCCCTGCATGGCCCTTGAAGCTACTCCCCTATCCCCTGGACAGGAGGGAGCAAAGCTGGACTGGGAGCAAGGTGCAAAATGCCTCCTCAAGCTCTCTGCCAGAACTCTCAGCTTGCTCATGCAAGCTTGTGTGTAGGAAGTGAAGTTGGAGCCCATGTCTCATCCCTGGGTGGGCCTGGAGCCACACTCAGAGATGCCATGGATATAGCCATACTCGATTTGCTGCCAGGTCCCATTTCAGCTGCTCCTGGCTTGATGAGGTAGTGGAGCCCATGGCAGACTGGTCTCAGCCAGAGCAGCCACCTGCTTACTGCAGCCCATGGTGTTCATTTTGCAGCTGCTCCTGCTGTCCAGTTCTGTGGAGCTGGAAGGTGCTGCGGAAGCTCCCAGCCTGGCTGGGATCGAGCAGCTCATGAAGTTCAAGGAGACAGAGCCCCACAGCTTGGGATTGGAGGAGGTAAGTGGGAATCTGCCTAGCTTCCAGCTTTGCAGTGTGACAGCAGTTCCACAGCTGTGCCTGCCACTGGTGGCCCTCAGCACAGCTCACAGAGTAGCTCCACAATCCTCCAAGCAGCTGGGTATGGTGAGGCTAGGCAGGACATGGCGCAGTGCTGAGCCAAAATCTGCCTTGTGCAGCAGCTCTGGAGGGCATTCACAGCATCCTATCACGGTGGCATGGAAGGGACCTCTGCAGATTATCCAGTCCAACACCCTTGCTAAAGCAGGGCAGTCACAGCAGGAAGCCCAGGACCCCAATGCCCAGGGGTGGGGGCTGGAATCTTTCCAGAGCAGATGGAGCCTTCACAACCTCTCTGGGCAGCTTGCTACAGGGCACCAGCACCCTCACACCAAAGAGTTTTCTCCTGTAATTCAGGTGGAACCTCCTGGGTTCCAATTTGTGCCACTTGCCCCTTGTCCTGTCACTGGGAACCACTGAGAAGAGTCCAGCCCCATCCCTTTGCCCCTTCTCCCCCTTTACCTGTTGGTCAGCACTGTGCAGATTCCTATTCCCTGGAGGTCAGATCTCTGTTTCTCATTCAGTGCCTTTGCACTCCCAAGGAGTTCAACTCCTTGCTTCTTGTTCTGGGGTGCAGAGCAGCAGCAGCAGCGCTCTGCTGTGTGTGCTGAGGAGCCCCCTGGCACCCAGGAGGGTAGCAAAGCCGGCCAAGGGTCTGGAGAACAGGGCTGATGGTTGGACTCGATGGGCATCCAGGTCTTCTCCAACCCAAACATCCTCTGCTGCTTGCTGTGGGCTCTCTGCTTTGGAGATCTCAGCAGGAGCTCCTGCTTTGACTTCCCTTGCTGTCCAACACACTTCTCTCAGGTGATGGCTCTGCCCCAGCTGCTGAACCATTGGAAGATTTGGAACCCAAATCTTTTTTTCCCAGCATAGTGACAGCAGTCAAGAGACTTTCCAAATCAGTTCATTCCCATCCCAAAATGCCCCTTACCAGCCCCTAGCAGTGTGCCTGTTGCCCCAGTGGAGACATCTCTCTGGAAAGTCCTTTCTCCTGAGATAGGAAAGAAAGGAGCTTCTAAAGCTGTTCATTCTTGGGGTTCTCCACCCACAGAGCTCCAGGAGGGAAGCTGAATGTTGCTGGAGAGGCTGATGGGATTACAGGGGCCAAGAAAAGCAAGGTCAGGCACCCTGCAGGCACAGGCACTGGCACCCAGAGGCACTGCCCATGGGTATGTTTGCAGTGCTGGTGCTGCTGGCTTTGGTCAGCAGGTGACACACAACCAGCAGCAGAAGGGTCATCTGCTGCCATCTTTGCAGGGCACTCCATGGCAACGTCTTGTGCGACTGCTGCTGGAGGGTCCCTGCTCAGCCCTGCTCCCTGGGCTCTGCTCAGCCACTATTCTCTTTGCAGGTATGTGAGCCAGAGCCAGTTCAGTGTCCTGGAGAGCAGCAGCCATGAGGTCTGGAGCTCTGAGCTCCAGCTGGACAATGGCCTTGAGTCTCCAGAGAGCCCAGAGCCAGAGCAGCTTTAGCCCAGCACTTGTGGTGTGTCATTACACACTAATTACCATTATTAGCAGTCTTCCTGTTGATTGGGTTGCTCTGACCCATCTAGGGTTAGCTCAGTCCAGAAGTTTCCTGACTTTGACCCTTCCAGGGCTGTCCTCCACCCAATTTCTGGACATCTCCTCTTGTCCTGTCACCTGATGCTAGGAGAAGCTCCTTCCAGGTGCATCCCCAGCAGTGCTGGACTCACATTCAGACAGTGCTGGTCTGCACAGAGCTCCTGCCTTGCACTGGCACCAGGCTGCTCTGCGTTTCTGCGTCACGAGGGTCCCTAACGCCCACGGAGCAGAGCCACAGCAGCCAGCACAGCCTCCCAGCTGAGGAGCTGCAGCAGAGGCTGCTCTGTTCTCAGCTCTTGGAGCTGTCCGTCATGCCATTCTCTGCCCTTCTGTCACCACCTGAAAAGGAGATGCTGATATTCTGGGCTCTAGTCTGGGGTTCTGCGGGTGGCAGGCCGCCGGGGAGGCCGAGAATCGATCGGGGTACTGACGAGGACTCAGCTGCCAACAGCCTTATGGTCAGTGCAGTGCAGTACAGCTTTATTCAGGAAGTGCAACAGCTTACACACCCCTTTAGCAGAGGCGTGCACAACTTGCTAAGGTTTACATATGTGGAAGGTACAGATTGGTTCAGAGTTATAAACAAGGTATCGATAGGTCAGTCAATCCCCTGGTGTCCACCCCGTGGGACGGCAAGCTCAGCCCCCTGCAGGTGTGCGTGGGGTGCTCATTGTTTACAGCTTACTGTGCTGGGACCCAGGCAGCCCAAGGACAGTTCGCAGCATGAGCTCAGATGTTTACAGCTCATGCCTGCCTAGGGAGAGTGCTCTCCCACAGGGTTCCACCTCCGCGCTGCTCACCATCTCACACAGCTGTGACAGGCACACGGCAACTCTGCTCCTCCCTCATGGTCATCCGAGCTCTAAGTCCCCTCACCGCCATCCACTTGAGAAGACCTCCTGGTAGAGCTGGCCAAGCAACAAAGGGAGCCCCTGCCCAGCACCCCAAGTCTCTTTGCTCTCTGCAGTCTCCTCTCCTCCAGCTCGAGGATTGATTCTCTAGGCCTGTACGCTTTTGCCAGACGCTTCCTCAGGGGGCCCCAGCACAAAGTTGGCCTTCCCATGGCATCCCCCAGAGGCATGCCGCATGTTCGCAGCACCAGCAAGAAGAGCTTCGTCAGTGCCCGGCTAGGTGGAAGCAGCCTGGGTGACTTTGAGCATCTTTTCTATCATAAACCCCCTCTGCGGGAGGTAATGAGTGGGACAAAGCTGGCAGCTGCTGCTGAGCAAGGCCCCAGGTGCTCTTGACACTTTACGCTCTCCGTGGAGCAGAAGCAGGGCCGCCAGGCACAGCTGTCCCCGGCCCCAGCACCTGTGGCCGGCACAGCGCTGTCCGGGCCCGCTCCCCGTGGGCCGAGGGCAGTCGCACACGCACACACACAGCGCTGCCCTGCGCACCCTCCTGCGCCATTTCCGCGCTGCCCTGCGCGCGCCGCCTGCGTCACTTCCGCGCTGCCCTGCGCGCTCCCCGTGCCTGTGCCGCTCTCGCGCGGCCTTTTGCGTCACCTGCGCGGCGGCAACGGAGTCTGCGCACTGGGCGCCGCCGCCGGGTCCCGCGGCTGAGACCCGCCACGGGCACAGCCCCGCTGCGGGGCCACCCCGCGACCGCTCTCTTGTTCGGGCGAGGCTCTGGCTGCCCCGCGGCAGCTGTGCCCTGCTGCCTGCCAGGGGGTGTGCGGGTGCGTTAAGGCCCTGGCCAAGGGAGCGTGTACTCACCCCCACCCCGGGGCAGGGGTCGGGTTTGGGCAAGGTTGCTTAGGCTCTTCCTCCAGTGCTGGGTGCACACTGCAGCGAGGCCGAATAACCTGGCTGAACCGGGGCCCTCTGGGTATTTCTTGAGCCTGGGCGGCTGAAATGAGCTCCTGCAGGCTGTCCTGGAATTCTCCTGCCGGATGGTGGCCTCTTGAGTGCTGGAACTTGGAATTTGCAGAGTCCTAACTCCGGCTGCTGTGGCCTTCCAGCCGTGGGCTTGGCTGTGTCCAGCCCCGAGTCTGGCAACGGCAGGTTCAGAGCAGCTGTGCTGTGCTCGGTGTCACAGCACCACAGCAACATTCCGGTGGGAAGAGCTCCCCAGGATCACCAAGTCCAACCCTTATTCCTGCTCTACAAAGTTCACCCTTAAACCGTATCCCTAAGCACCACAACCAAACGACCCTTAAACACATTCAGGGTCAGTGATTCCACCACCTCCCTGGGCCGCTCATTCCAATGCCTGACCACTCTTGCTGGGAGAAAACGTTTCCCAATGCCCAGTCTAAACCCACCCAGCTTGAGGCCCTTCTCTCTTGTTCTATCACTACCTGTGAGAAGAGACCAGCAGCAGCCTCTCCACGAAGTCCTTTCAGGTAGTTGCAGGCAGTGGTAAGTCTCCCCTCAGCCTCCTCTTCCTCACACTAACCCTCCCCAGCTCCCTCAGTCACTCCTTGTTAAGATTTATTCTCCAGGCCCTACCCCAGCTTCGTTGCTCTCCTCTGCACTCACTCCAGCCCCTCCCCAGCCCTCTTGTAATGAAGTGCCCAGAACTGAACCCCGGGTGTGCTGCTGAGGGATACAGTTTAGGGTGAACCCTGGGGAGTAGGGCATCAGCCAGACTTGGCAATCCCAAGGATGCTTTCCAACCAGAATGATTCTGTGAGTTAGGCCCAAGCCCAACCCCATGAAGTTCAACAAGGCCAAGTACAAAATCCTTATACCTGGATGTGGGCACAAATACAGGCTGTGCAAGGAGCAGTTCAAGAGCAGTCTTAAGGACTTGGGGGTGGCAGCTGCTGACAAAACTCAACATGAGCCAGCAACATACACCTGCAACCCTGACCAAACATACTATATCCTTGGATGCATCAGAAGGGTGAAACAGCAGGATGAGTGAGGTGCTCTTCTCCCTCTGCTCTCATGGGACCCCACCTGGAGTATTGCAGCCAGTTCTGGTGCCCCAGACACAAGAGTGGTATGAAGCTGGTGGAGTGGGTCTAGAGGAAAGCCATGAAGATGATCAGAGGGCTGGAAAACCTCCCCTCTGGGGACACACTGTAAGACCTGGAGCTGTTCAACCTGAAGAAAAGGTGGCTCTGGGGAGATCTTATAGCTACCTTCTAGTACCTTAAGAGGGTCTTTAAGAAAGCTAGGGACTGCTTACTGGAAGTTGTAGTGACAGGACTAGAGGCAGGGGAGTGAAGCCTGAGGAGGACAGATTCAGACTTCCTGGGTATCAGGAAGAGAGTTTTTACAGTCAGGGTGGCAAGACACTACACGAGGTTGCCCAGGTTGGTCACAGATACCCCCTCCTCCCTAGAGCGTTCAAGGCTTGCTGGATGAGGCCTCAGGCAATCTGGTCCAGGGGGATTGGAACTAGACGATCTTCATGGTCCCTTCCACCCTAAACCATTCTATGATGCTTAATGAAGCATGAGCAGCCTGTATGGAGAACCTCTGCTTCAGAAACGCAGCACGGGCTCTGGCCAGTGTAGCTTTCCCTGAGGCACAGCCTGGGTGTCTATCTTAAGTGGAAAATTTGTCACCACAGCAGCCACACCCCAAGTAAAACACAGGCAACCCAGGGTGCTTGTGAGGGAAGCAGCATGGATTACAACATCTCACAACAACTATTTATATAGACCAGGCAGTCCCTCAGACTCAGCTAGAGCGAAGCCAAGGGCATGAAATCCCACTCCTTTCTCACCGTTGAGTGCATTCAGCCACCCAGGATCCAGCCAGAGCCAAGTCCCACTAGAACAGAGATCCCCTTAATCAGAGCAGGAAGGATCAAATGACTTCAAGTGATGTAGCTAAATTTACATCCTACGTCACCGCTGCCTTCACCCCTGAAGGTTAAATCCCTCTTCTTCCACACCATGACTCAGTATCTGAATTACTAACCTCTGAGAATGAGGCCTCCCACTCCCCAAACCCTAGTAGTAATCCCATTAACAGCCTATCTGACCAGTTCTTGGTAGCCAGCAGATTGTTGTAGCGTCCCCATAGCGGATACACAAGGCACAAATGCTTGTTCTTATGTTGGAGCACAGGAACTCTGCAGCAGTTTGTCTTCTGCAGACACCAGACAGGCCTCACTCTGAGCAGAGCCACCTTGCATTTCCCAGAAACTGGCCCAAGGCCCAGCTTAGGCTTCCAGTCTGTTGGGGAATTACTGCACTAAGTTTGTAAAGCAGTTTTAGGGGGAAAACAAATTAGAAGTGTTTTGATTAAATTCCAAAGCTGGCTCCTCTATCTTGGATTATTTTTTCCCTGTGAGGGTGACAGAGCACTGGAACAGGCTGCCCAGGGGGGTTGTGGAGTCTCCCTCTCTGGAGAGATTTCAGAATCATCTGGATCTCTTCCAATATGATCTGCTCTAGGTGATCCTGCTCTGGCATGGAATCTTTCAAGGTCCCTTCCAGCCCCTGATATTCTATTGAAGACTTGAAACACAGGAAGGACAGACAATTGCTGCCCCTGCAAGGCACTGTGCTAGTTTGAGCCTAGCTAGAATGTTTTGGTGATGATTACAGGCTGTGGAAAGAAAACAATGGTGATGTCTACTTCACTCATAGGCTTGCTGAGAAGTCTAAGAACATAGGTAACAGAGTCACCCTCTGGGCTTTATAGGCTGCACTTCTCTCTTTAACCGAATCTTCCAGCTGTGGGAGTAATCCATCTGCTTCCTAACACCCCCGTCTGACCCTCCAATTTTCCTTGGGGCATAAGGCAAAGTCTTGGGTAAGGTAGATGGGTGGAAAGAAGGTGCAAGGGTGGTTGGCAGCCTCTANACACCCTGTTTCAACACTTCACAATCCCTTTGGATAATAACACCTCAACGACTTGTCCATTCCATCTTTTCCTAGAAAAATCCAGTTATCTAAAGGACACAGCATGATGTGTTTTGAAGTCAGTTCTCCCCCATGCTCAAATCACTTGGATCTACGATAAAGCAATCACCATGTTTGAGGAACACTTACGCACTCATAGAATCAGTCAGGGTTGGAAGGGACCACAAGGAGCAGCCAGTCCCAACCTCCCTGCCTGTCTAGGGACACTCTACCCTAGAGCAGGCTGCACACAGCCTCAGCCAGCCTGGCCTCAACCACCTCCCTGGGCAACCCAGTCCAGCCTCTCACCACTCTCATGCTCAACAAATTCCTCCTCATCTCCAGCCTGACTCTCCCCACCTCCAGCTTTGCTCCATTCGCTCCAGTCCTGGCACTCCCTAACAGCCTAAAAAGTCCCTCCCCAGCTTTTTTGTAGCCCCCTTCAGATCCTGGAAGGCCACAAGAAGGTCACCTGGGAGCCTCCTCTTCTCCAGCCTGAACAGCCCCAAGTCTTTCACCCTGTCCTCATAGAGAGCTGCTGCAGCCCTCTGATCAATCCAGTGGCCCTTCTCTGGACACGCTCCAGCACGTCCACATCCTTCTTGTAATGGGGGCTCCAGAACTGGAGGCTCCAACTGTCCGACACGAGGCCCAGTCACAAACAAGACACTAGAAGCACAGACATGGTTTCTTTATACTTTATCATCAGTTATTTAATGAAGTATCAAGAATTAGCGTGCTCTATAGAATATTATTACCACAGGGCAGTGAAATGGGCATCTTTAGTGTAGTGCAAGTCATAATAAATGAAAAGCTTTAAAAATAGATCTATTACCAGTACCAACCAGCAGGTAATCTGCTGACCTTTAAGGGAAACAATGGTTCTAAAGCACAAAAAAATACCCTCTGAAATAAAGCTCTATGTACAGCACATGCAGAGCTCTTAGATGCCTAAAGCTGTTAGTTTGAGATACTAAACTAACGTTCCCAGTTGCTACTCACGGTTGAGTATGCTGGGAATTAAGTGTTCAGATGACTTTTAAGTACAAAACGTTTGTTTGCTTTAGTTATAAAGAGCTCTGCCAATATACACAAACTATACACTTCAGACAGTCACCAAAAAATGTGAGCAAGAAAAGGGTTATCAAAAACATTTAATACAATTAGTCAATAACCCTTCCCACCATGGTCCACATCTACAAAGGTCTTTTCCCTGTCCCCCCCACCTCCCCATCCAAACCCCTCCCCACAGAAAGTCACATACTTACCACAAGTTTTAGCAAGTATGGTTTAAAAAGCCCCCCCCGAGGGCGAGTTATTTATAGTTCAATTGCCACTGTCAACAGATCTGGACCTCGACCTAGATCTTTGCCGATCCACAGACGATGGGGACTTAGATCTGCTGGAGGAGCCACGTTTCTGGCTCTTCTCTGGCACTGGAGATCTGCTAACTGATCGGGACTTGCTCCGGCTCCTGCTCCTTGACCTGCTGTAAGACTTGCGGCTGCGGGAGCGGGAGCGGCTGCGAGACCTGGATGAGCTTCTGCTACGAGACCGTGACCTGCTTCTGGACCTACTGTGAAACCAAAGCGCACTCGTGTCAGCAGTGACGCCACGGACAGGGACAGTAACCAGGCAACTCACCAGCTCCCAGTCTGGCTGCCTGGTAACTGATTCTAATGCTTCATTATTCATTGGAAGAGCTCCAATTAAGAGAACAGAAATCCATACCTGTATCTTTTGCTGCCTTCAATTAGTTTGATTTTCCTTCCATTAATTTCTTTACCAGAAAGCTTTTCAATAGCATTCTTTAAATCACCGTAAGAGGCAAATTCAACCACCCTACAGGAAACAACACAGAACAAAACAGAACACAGGGCTCACTGTTGGAAATTGTAGTTTCAATGACACAGCACAAACAAACCAGGCAAAACCCTTGAAAAAGGCTACACTACTCTGTGTAGTCATCTTTTGTTGTAAGCAAAGGGCTGCCCAGGGAGGTGGTGAAGTCGCCATCCCTGGAGGTGATTAAAAGGAGTGCATGTGGCACGTGAGGCTCTGGTCTAGTGATGAAGGATGCTGGGATGAAGGCTGGACTGGCTGATGCTGGTGGTCCTTCCCAACCATAGCGATTCATGGTGATGAGATGTTGTGCTGAGAGGTTTGGTTTAGCCAAGGACTTGTCAGTGTGAAACTAATGATTGGACTCAATCTTGAAGGTCTTCTCCAATCTAAGAAATTCTGTGAAACTCAACCACATCTGCCTCCTCAATACCTAAAAAGCCTTTTCAAAGGGTAGCTAAATTGAACTACAAACTGTTGCTGAGCACTACAAGTAGTGACCAGCCCCCTTCACCAGACACTAGACAGACAAAAATTACTCTACAGATTTCAAGAAACTATTTCAGGGCCTTACCCTTCATTTAACTTAGGTCTGTGTGCATCTGCAAAGGTTACTTCCCCAGCTTGTCTCATGAAGTCTTTGAGATCCTAACACAAGACCAGTTATGTTATGCAAAGTAGGAAAAGGATGAACATTTCTAAAATAATAGTTTAAAACAAAAGCAATAAACTTATGACTACTGAAAGAGAAGATGTTAGATAAATTACAAAACGTGGCTACTGCCACCCTTGTATTCTACCAAAACTGTATTAGCTCTATCAGGGCACGAAGTAAATGAAAGAAAAACAACACCAAAACAGGGCGTACTGCTTAAAGCAAAATGCTAATGAAGCCTCTTAGTATTTTAGTATACAAAGACTGTACATCTTAAGAGAGAGAAAGAGAGATAGAGAGAAAGGAAGAGCAAGAAATCAGAAAGCACATTTGGATATATTAATACTGGACTGAGCGTGAAACACTACCCACGTATTTTTGTACTATTTCAGCCTCCATTTACATTACTACGAGTCTTACAAGCAAACAGAATCACATTTACATAACACCAATTATTCTGTGCCCCATATGCCATTAAAAATATAGTTTACTTTACCTTTATTAACATTTCCCTAGGCTAGCCAAGCGGCAAACTGCATTAAGCGACCGGAGATACCGTCATGACATATGCCCGACTGGCTCTTCGCCACCCACTTGTCGAACACTACCCAGTCGATGGAAGCCATTAATCGCACTGCCCTCCCTATTAGGAGACTATTGATGGATCCAGACATTCTCTATGCTTGATGTTACCAAGGACCACTTTACTGCGATCAGGATTCCAACGACCACCTAATTTCGTATCTTTCAATTCTTTTCGACCGGGACCTCGTTATTCGGAAGCGTTACAGAAGAACAGCTCTCAACTTAGGAATCAGATCTCGTTAACGCTCTGGGATCGCTGCAATGTGGCACTTTAAGGAGTGCATCGATTACGTCTAGACCGGCAAACACAGATCTAGAGGTGGCCAAGTGACATTGTAGGAGCTGACTGGAAAGTCAACCAGGCCCAACCAAGAGTGACCAAGACAGAACGATTAGGATAACCCACAGGCACTCCTCGTCATAAGGCCAACGACACAGATAGGCTGGCAAATAAAGGGTTTAATACGTGGTTAAAATGGATTTTAAAAAACAAGGAAAAAAAAAAAAAAAGAAATAAATATATATCCTCAAATACATACAATTAATAATTATCATACATTTAAATTAACTAGTTTTCATTCAAAACAAATTTAAGTTACAGTAGTTTAAAATTACGCTAATTACGTAAAATTAATCAATTAGATTTAATTTTAATTAATTACTTTAAAAATAAAAACAAACCAACCACATCACATACCCATTAAACGAAGTGAAAAGAATTGTGTTTCAACAAACCTGCCAGCTGACTCGGGAAGACAAATTTTCTACTATGAGACGATTTTCTGTCCTTACAGGTGGGGCATTTCTGTTTGGAAAGAAACAATTCAGACTTTTATCAGCAACTAAAATAATGATTTTGGAACTGCTGGAGCGGGTCCAGAGGAGAGCCACGAAGATGATCAGAGGGCTGCAGCAGCTCTGCTATGAGGACAGGCTGAGAGAGTTGGGGCTCTGCAGCCTGGAGAAGAGAAGGCTTCGAGGAGACCTTAGAGTGGCTTTCCAGTATCTGAAGGGAGCCTACAGGAAGGCTGGGAGGGACTATTGACAAGGTCTGGTGATGTCAGGACGAGGGGGAATGGCTTCAAGCTGGAAGAGGGGAGATTTAGACTGGATATTAGGAGGAAGTTCTTTACAGTGAGGGTGGCCAGACACTGGCACAGGTTGCCCAGGGAGGTTGTGGATGCTTCCTCCCTGGAGGCGTTTAAAGCCAGGCTGGATGAGGCCTTGAGCAGCCTGTTCTAGTGGGAGGTGTCCCTACCTATGGCAGGGGGTTGGAGTTGGATGATCCTTGAGGTCCAACCTAAACCATTCTATGATTCTATGATTCCAATGATGCTAATATTACCAAAGGCTGAACCAATAACCAGTATCAGCAAACCATTGTTACTGCTATAAGTTAACTAGGTTAATGCCCCAAATTAACCAGGTTAATGCCCTGGATGAGGCAGTGACATGGTCTAGTTGACTGGCTAGGGCTGGGTACTAGGTTGGACTGGATAAGCATGGAGGTCTCTTCCAACCTGGTTGATTCCAAGTAACCTAAAACGAGTATTAAGTACTTTGGGAGAGGAAGCATAAAGACAACCATAGTCAAGAAGCAAGAAGCTTTGTAATCCTCACTATCCTACTGTCACTGAACTGGCAAATACTACTGCCTTTTAGTAACTCATTCCAGCTCGAACTCTTGGAAGGGATGAGCCCACACTGTGTTTTTTTAGAAGCCATCAGTTCAAATCCATACATACCTCCTATCACTCCGTGGACGACGGCTACTAAAACGGTCAGAGTACCTCCCTCTGCCTCTACCCCTAGAGCGTGCTCTTGCATGCTCAATTGTAACCCTGGAGGGAGAAGAAAACGAAAAACTGTAAGCTTTCACACTTCCCTTTCTGCATTTTCCTTGTCATTTACATTAAGTACAGAGATAAAAAAGAGAACACAGAACATCCTGAACAGTACAGAGAAAGCAAGTGAACACAATTCACTTGCAACATTTCAGGTTCATCTACTTACAGCATAGAGTACCTCACCTCTCACTGCAAAGCTCCTTTCCATCCAGTTCATAGACAGCATCATCTGCATCCCTTGGATCCTCAAATTCCTGTAAAATCACATCGAAAACAAAAGTTTTTTTAAAAAAAAAGGTACATCTCTAAGAAATAATAAGTGCTAAACTGCCACGATAAATGCTCTGCTAAGAACGTACTTCCTAAGTAGCTTCAGGCGAATCAAACACACGAAATCGGTGCGATCACCACCGAGAGCCCTGCGGAAGCGTGCACTCACCACGAATCCAAACCCTCTCTTCAGGTCGATGTCCCGGATACGGCCGTACCCCTTGAAGAACCTCTCCACATCCTTCTCCCTGGCTGCCGGGTTCAGCCTGCCGATGAAGACGCGGCAGCCGCTCATGGCCGTGGTTGCGGAGCTGTCTGCGGAGACAAGCCGCCCCGCCCGCTCAGCGTCAGGACCCTGCCCGCTGACTCAGCTCCACCCGCCCCGCGCAGCCGCAGGCCCTGCCGCAGCCCCCGGCTCCGCCCAGCCCCGCGCCACACCAATGGGAAGGAGGCACGTGAGCTCCGCCTTCACCCGCGCCAATAGGAGCAGGAGGGGCGGCTGAAGCCCCACCCACACCACGCCGCGGCTGTGCGTTGCTCCGCCCCCGCAGAGCAAGCAGAAAAACACATACGCCATTGCTTCGCCACAAAATGGCGGCCGAGCCGCGCCCAGCAGCCACCCCCGCCGCGCTCGCTCTGCGGAGACCGCTACCGTGAAAGAGAGCGACGACAAAACTACCCGCAGTCGCGGCCCAAACGGCTGCACAGCGGCAGCTCCCTGCGCCGCTCACCCTGGACCCCCCGAGCCCCCAGCCCTTTGCGCTGCGCAGGGAGGTCCCCGCACTCCGCTGCGTCGGGCTCCCGCCTTGTCACGAACCTGGGGTGCGGGTCTCGGTGCAGGCCCAGCCAGTCGGGCGTGCGGGACAGTCAGTACTCAGCTAGCGAGCAGCTCTCTCCTCGCCTTCCTCCCTCAGCGCTGACCGGCTCCGGACTGCTGCGCAACCCCAGCGCTCGTTACGAAATGGAGGCGGCCCCAGGCGTCACCGCCGCTCCGCGTGACGCTGGCGCGGCGCGGCGATTGGCCGAGGCGGCGGCCCCACCCCTTCCCAGGAGAATCTAGGTCAGGGCAGGGGCGGGGCCGCGGCTGCCCGCGGCGCAGACAGCTCCGGCGGGTCTGGGGGTGCGCTGCCTTCGTCCCCTCCCGGCCGCCCACCTGCTCGGAGGGCTGGCGGGGCGAGAGCGGGCTCTGTGTGCGGCCAGACCCAACTCACTACCTACCCCTAGGTACTCGAGCCTTCCCCAGACCCTCCTCGGTGCGCCGAGGAAAGATGGCCGCTGTGCACTCGTCCTTGCTTGTCGTGGCCTAGGTTAGGTAACCGATGGCGGTGACGAGCTAAAGCTGCCTGTGTAGGAACAGAAATGAGCGGCGGTAGTGCTGGTCCGGGGCGTGGAAAACACACTCTGTTACTTTATCTGGAAGTCGTCTTGAGAAGGCAGTGAAAGCGTAAACAAGCCTGGGTTGTCAGTGTTGCGCAGCGTAGGGCTGGCATTAAAGCCGAGGCGATGGCTTCAACGCAACCATGGCTCTCTTCCCCTGGTACGGCAGCGGAGCGCAAGCCGTGCTGCGACTGTGTGCGGGCGGGCACAGAGCACGGGGCGAGGTCTTGCACAAGCAGGCATTACTGGCCCGTGAGCAAGGGAGAGGAGAAAAGTACGTAAGGAACACCTGAGCTGTCTGCATCCTCATTTGGAATAAAGTGTGTACTGACAGCTTTGTTCCTGTGTTACGCAAGTGCTGAATTATTTTTACAGCTTGGGTTCTGCATGACTGGAAGAAAAGCAACAAAATACTCCAAGGGGCGTTCTAGTTTGGAGAGGTTGCAGCTGAGTGGCAGTCATTGCTAGATTGGTGGATCTACGGGCTTTATCCGGGATTAGCTGGCTCCTACAGCCAAACCAGGCTGACCCGAGGACAGGACAACCCTTTCTGATAGCATTGCCCTGCCCTGCAGTCTCACGCTGCCTCCAATCCTACCCCCCTGCCCTCCGCGGGCTGTGAAATGCCATCTTTGTTACACCCAGTGTCTATTATTAATCAGCTTTATGCGGACGGACTTCGCTCTTTCGTGCTTAATCACTGACGCAGTCTGAACGTCCCTGGAACAATACCGCACATGGTGCCACTGGCACCGTAGCTCGATGCGACTGCCCCCACACGCACTCCCCCAACTGCAGCGGTATGCAGAATGCCCCCGCGGGCCAAGTCACTTCTGCTGAGTGCAGGCAGCGATGAGAAAGGCTACGGTGTAGCGACTGGCCGCGGTCCCTGCTTTCCTCCTTCGTGAGGAAGATGCCTGCTTCCGTTCCGTGCAGCGTCTGAGCCTGTCAGAAAGCAGGGGTGGTGCACGCAGGGGAGAATCTGCAGTGGAGGCAGAGCAATGAAAGGCGACACTTGAGATTATCCCTGTGGATCAGAACGTTTCCCTGCCGAGAAACACATCCAAACATCCCATCCAGCACCGAACATTAATGCCTTACGGTCTGCTAACAGGTTCCAGGGGAACAAACTCAACACTGAGGCGCTTCTGACTGCAGAGTGAGCTGGTTCACAAGCTAAACCAGCAAAAAACTAGCCCTGGAAAGGCAGCAAGCCCTGAAAACCAGGTCGTGGCAAGATAAAACCAAGGGTTAGCACTGGATAGAGAGGAGAATGTGATGGTTTGGGTATCCCCCGTCCCCCCACACTTTTAGAGACTAGCCCAGCACGAAGTGCAGAGCAGAAGTAGACCTCACCATTGTTTTCATTTTACAGCCTATCATCTAGTTCTTCTCAGCAAAACATGCTAGCTAGGCTCAAACTAGCACAATGAGGAAGGGTCAGGAGCACCCTGTTAAGGAAGAGCTCTTCATTTTAGCAGCATGAAACAGCAGCCTGAAAAGCATTGGCTATGCTACTGAAATGCTTTGCATCGCGTTTTTAGAGCACTGGAAGAAGAGAGGCAAGAGTCAGGAGGGGATCCAGGAGACTACAAGCATCTCAAAGGTTGCTTTGCTGCTAAGGGTGTCACTGGCATAAGGCCATGCTCTTTTCCTGTGCCTGTGAGCTGTTCACATGCAGGCCTTGAGCAGGCACATCTGTTTCCTGCCCAGCTTTGCTGAGTCTTATGTTAACAGAAAGGACTATTTCTCCCTTTGGCTTAAGGCTGTTTGTAGACCATCTAGAACTTGTTAACATTCTTGTTACTGCCTAGCCCAGTAATGACCACACACCTATCTTCCTTGCAAATCTGGACTGCTGAAAGACATACAAGCAGGCTGAAATCCCTCCAAGTAAGTAATCCCTTCAAGGTAACTAGGTAAATAGAGTCACTCTGTCACTCTTCAGAAGTAAAAAGGGCATGTGTCAGCAGAAGAATAAAACAAAGCTGAAATGAAGTCCCAGCCACCATTGCAAGCCACTGTCATAGAATCATAGAATCAGTCAGGGTTGGAAGGGACCACAAGGATCAGCCAGTTCCAACCCCCCTGCCATGCCCAGGGACACCCTACCCTAGAGCAGGCTGCCCACAGCCTCAGCCAGCCTGGCCTTAAACACCTCCAGGAATGGGGCCTCAACCACCTCCCTGGGCAACCCAGTCCAGCCTCTCACCACTCTCATGCTCAACAACTTCCTCCTCACCTCCAGTCTGAATCTCCCCACCTCCAGCCTTGCTCCATCTCCACTGCTCACTGTCACCACCATCTGATACTGCCTGTGGAAAATAGATGATGGGGATTAATTCTGCACTGTCTCTTCCAAATGTGAAAATTAGATGGCATGAAATGAAACTAATGAAGTTCAAAACAGGAGAAGGCAGATGATGTTTCTTCACCAACTGGTAGTAAATCCTCTGGCAACACCTTCTGGAGGGTACGTGGTATACACAATGTATATAGTTTCATCCTACAGACAGCCATAAATCAAATGGGAGAGGGGAACAGGAACAGAAGTAACTGAGCATGAGGAAAAAAAGAGAGGCTTCAATTCAGAGATGCTGTCTGCTGTTGCTGAAGCGCCTCTGTAGAAACTGCTGCCTCTCAGATTCGTGGTGAAACTGCCTGTATAAGCCAAAGACTCCAACACTTGCCTAGCTCTGCCACATTTCAGTGAGTGGAAGCAGAAACGTGGCCAGGAGCCTCTCCTGCTGCGGGCAGATAGCTTTGTTGTGACTTCTGCTGTGGTTCTCCACTTTAATCTTCTCTTCTTTACTTGCTCCTTGTCTATACTCTTGCTTACATATTGTGCTAGTCTGAGCCTAGCTAGAATGTTTTGGTGTGAAGAACTAGATGGCAGGCTGTGAAAAGGAACCAGTGCTGATGTCTGCTGCAATCGTAGGCTTGATGAGATGGATAAGAACAAGAACACAAACATAGATAAGGGAGTTGCTTCTGGGCTTTGTGGGCTGCACTTCTCTCTCTAACCTAATGTGCCATCTATGTGACTAATCCATCTGCTTCCTAACCCCCCTGGCTCACCTTCCAAGCTGCCTTGAGCTTAAGCCAAAGTCTTGGGTAAGGTAGAGGAGTGGAAGGAAAAGTGGAAGGGTGGTTGGAAGCCCCTCCTGGGGACTCTGGTTTCTGGCAGGGCTGCTGTGTTCCTGTGTTACTTTTTACCTTGTGTATGTCTGTCTATAGCTATATGGATTGTAAATACCTGCTTGGATATTGTGCTAGGCTGTGAATATAGCTTCATTCGATTTCCAGTTCGGCTGAGTCTAGCCTGGGTGATATTACCTGGGTGTGGGGGGGCAGGGAACACCCAAACCATCACACTGCTGTGGTTCTCCACATTACTCTTCTCTGCCTTTCTTGCTCCTTGTCTATGGAGCTTACCTATGCATCCTCTGACCTTTTTTCCAAGGCTCTGTGAAATAACCTGTTTCTGTTTTGAACTAAGGAGCTTCCTTAAAGGTAGCAGCAACGAGAACTCAAGAGCTGCTTTGTAGAAGTCTCAAGGAGATGGCAAAAAATACCCCCAACAACCCAAAACCTAACCAGATAATCTTTAAGCACAAATTGCTTCTCTTCAGAATCTTTAGAGAAAGAAAATGGAAATTGACCTAGGAAGAATGGCTTTGTCACTGTGCTGTCCTATTTTCCCATTTCCAGGAGAGCCAAACTTTTCAAATGGCTCAAATCCAAAGGCACAGATCTCCTAAGTGTAAGTGTCAGGCTGAGAGTGCTCCCCAACTAGCCAGGAATGGATTTAACTGTAGCACTCTATAGTCATTAGGCTGTGACTCAGAGGGAGAGCTGCTGCAGCGGGGTTGTGTTACTGAGCAGTCAGAGGTAGGGAGCCTGGCTGAGGGCAACTCTTCTGCAGTCTGCACAGACCCTCCCTGCCTAAGCAGCCTTGTTTCAGCCGGCTCCTGCTAGAACCTCTTAGATACAGTTCCTTACCCTCACCTCTCCTAACCAAACATGAGAATTAACACTCTGTTAATTATAGCTCAGCAGCAGTATCCAACCAGTCCTGGAGGTGCCATATGATAGCAGGGGGATCTGTAGCTCATCGCCAGAGCTGCAGACCTTAACTCTCAGTCCAGGTGAGTCTGTTCTTCAGGCCTCTGCTAGTGGCTGCAGCTCAGCAAAAGGCAGTGGGGCCAACAACTGATCACATCCTCCTGCCTAGGATAGAGAGCAGGCACTGTCTGTGTCTCTGCAGCTGTCACTGTGTGAGGCAGTGCAGGCAGGTCAACAGCAGAAGATCAGATCGCATCCCAGCAAAGATTTAATCCCGATAAGGCGTCGCACACCAGCAGAGTTCTCCTGCTATCTGGTATGTGCCACAACATTTAGGCTAGCCTTGTGTTTCTGTGCTGCAGAAGGTGCTAACTTGGTCCAACATGAAGCTCACAGGTAGGAAGCAAAAAAGATGTTCTTTTCTCTCCTTGGGTTAATATTTGCATCATCAGAAGAGTTTACTGCAGCTTACTGTGTTTAGCTGCAGTTGATGAATGTGAACTCATCAGGAAATCTCACAAGAGCAACCTGTAGGCTACCACAAAAACAGTTTACTGGGTCAAAAGTATTTATAAACCTTCAGAGGGTAACAAGAACTTCTACAGGATCATGTGTCCTTAGAGTCATAGAATCAGCCAGGCTGGAAGAGACCTTCAAGCTCATCCTCCAACCTAGCACCCA
Source organism: Tricholaema leucomelas (assembly GCA_013400475.1). NCBI lineage: Eukaryota > Metazoa > Chordata > Aves > Piciformes > Lybiidae > Tricholaema lacrymosa > Tricholaema leucomelas. The sequence goes on along the minus strand of WAAF01000831.1, from coordinate 418 downwards.
GCCCTAGACAAGCAACCAGACCATGGCACTAAGTGCCCCAGCCAGGCTTGGCTTCAACACCTCAGGGATGGCAACTCCACCACCTCCCTGGGCAGCCCATTCCAATGCCAATCACTCTCTCTGCCAACAACTTCCTCCTAACATCCAGCCTAGACCTGCCCTGGCACAGCTTGAGACTGTGTCCCCTTGTTCTGTTGCTGCTTGCCTGGCAGCAGAGCCCAACCCCACCTGGCTACAGCCTCCCTTCAGGGAGCTGCAGACAGCAATGAGCTCTGCCCTGAGCCTCCTCTTCTGCAGGCTGCACACCCCCAGCTCCCTCAGCCTCTCCTCACAGGGCTGTGCTCCAGGCCCCTCAACAGCTTTGGCGCCCTCCTGTGGACGCCTTCGATCACCTCAACATCTCTCTTGAATGGAGGAG
>WAAF01000828.1:1133-25259 GCA_013400475.1 Tricholaema leucomelas | reverse complement strand
TCTTTCAGTCTGTGCTCACAGCAGAGCTGCTGCAGCCCTCTCAGCATCCTCCTGGCCCTTCTCTGGACACACTCCAGCATCTCCACATCCCTCTTGTAATAGGGGCTGCAGAACTGAATGCAGTACTCCAGGTGAGGTCTCTGCAGAGCAGAACAGAGGGGGAGAATCACCTCCCTGCCCCTGCTGGACACACTTCTGCTGCAGTCGAGGCTCTGCTTGGCTTTCTGTGCTGCAAGTGCACACTGCTGGCTCCTGTTGAGCTTCTGGTCCAGCAGCACCCCCAAGTCCCTCTCCTCAGGGCTGCTCTCCAGCCACTCACTGCCCAGCCTGGAGTTATGCTTGGCATTGCCTTGACCCAGCTGCAGGGCCTTGCCCTCGGTCTCGTTGAACCTCCTGAGGTTGTCTTGTGCCCACCTCTGCAGCCTGTCCAGGTGCCTCTGGATGGATCCCTGCCCTCCAGCCTGGCTGCTGCACCACACAGCTTGGTGTCATCAGCAATCTTGCTGAGGCTGCACTCAGTGCCTCTGTGCATGGCACCCACAAAGATGTTGAACAAGACTGGTGCCAGGACTGATCCCTGAGGGACTCCACTTGTCACTGCCCTCCACTTGGCCATGGAGCCATTGACAACTTGTCACCACTGCTGCGTTTCATACACTTACCCATGCAGGATCATCTGTCTCATCCCCTCAATTATCTCAGCTGCCTGCTTTTCCCACAAGGCAACTACAGTTTGGGCATGAAAAGGAAAGCTGGGAGATGGGAAAAGGCACAAGGTAGGTTAGAGAACTAAACGCCAGTGGCTTTTAAGCTCCCTAATTAAATGCATAGGGCAGTGCCTCGGCAGGACTGAATTGAAAGGCTTTGAGTCACATGCTTTATTAAAGCTTAAATGAGATCAGTGATGAGTGGCATGTTTTTGACAGATGAGGCTCCTCAGGGTAATCATTAGGTGTGGCTACTGAAAGCATATCCTTTGTTCCTAGAGACATTTCCTTCCCTGCTTCTGATCCCCTTGCAGGAGGACCTGCTGGCTGGCATTAAATGCCACTGCTTGCTATTAGATCATTTTCACTACAAGAGAACTCATCACTCTGCTTGAGGCAGTGTCCCAGTTCTGGCAGGCCCTTTGAACCAAAGTACAGCCATGGCATTCCCCTTTACTATTCCCAAGATGGCTTGTGAAGGACATGGCTATGCCACTCAGTAACCTAAGGGAACCAGTGAAAATACTCAGGTGGGAAACTACCAAGCACAAATGCAGGCTGGGCAGTGAGTGGCTGGAGAGCAGCCCTGAGGAGAGGGACTTGGGGGTGCTGCTGGACCAGAAGCTCAACAGAAGCCAGCAGTGAACTGCTGGAGCGAGTCCAGAGGAGAGCCACGAAGATGCTCAGAGGGCTGCAGCAGCTCTGCTGTGAGGACAGGCTGAGAGAGTTGGGGCTCTGCAGCCTGGAGAAGAGAAGGCTTCGAGGAGACCTTAGAGTGGCTTTGCAGTATCTGAAGGGAGCCTACAGGAAGGCTGGGGAGGGACTATTGACAAGGTCTGGCAATGTCAGGACGAGGGGGAATGGGTTTAAGCTGGCAGAGGGGAGATTTAGACTGGATGTTAGGAGGAAGTTCTTTACAGTGAGGGTGGTAAGACACTGGCACAGGTTGCCCAGGGAGGTTGTGGATGCTTCCTCCCTGGAGGCGTTTAAGGCCAGGTTGAATGAGGCCTTGAGCAGCCTGCTCTAGTGGGAGGTGTCCCTGCCTATGGCAGGGGGTTGGAACTGGATGATCCTTGAGGTCCCTTCCAACCTAAACCATTCTATGATTCTATGATTCTGTGAACACATCCTCTTACGAGGAGATGTGGGTTCCCTCTGCAGCTTTGATTGCACACAGGATGTCAGAAAACACATTTCTGTGATGAAATCACACAACTCAATGCATGGGAGCACAGTTAGTGCTGTAACCATTTTCCTGTGGCTCAGTGTGCCTCCAGAAGCAATCAACTGGTCAGGAACAGCAGAACACTACTCAGGAGGTTAGCCTGGACAGCAAGACACAGCCAATAAGCAAGTTTTTTTGCAAAGCAGAAATGGTGAGAGTTGGCATCTCTGTCAATACTACTAATTACTGCTCATTTCCATAACTCTTAACCCCACATCCATTATCTTCTCAGCCACACAAACTGCAAAGGGCTCTTAGCGATGCCGTCAGTGCTTCTATCTATAGAAGGAATGAAATTACTGATCAATGAGCCTGCACAGCTTCTGCCCACCCAAACCCCATCCCTGCTTTATACTCTGGTCTCACTCACCCAGAGGACAAAACGAACCTGAGTGCACATGACCCTGCAGAACGGTGCTGCTGACTTCCATTGCTCCACATCTAAGCCTGCTGCCATCACCAGATGCTGATTTTAAGTGGAAAAGTAAGTGTGGAGAATGAGCTTACCTGCATCCAAGTCAAAGTTTTGCCTGTGGTTTCAGCAGAAATGACAATTCACCTCTCATGCTTTAAAGATCAGTATGCTTGTGGATCATCTCATGAGAACAGAATGAAATGGTGTTAAAAAATCCTTACCCAAAGCTGTAGAGGTTCCCCCAAGCCTCACAAGCCTTCTTTGTTCATCAGCACACACAGGCAAGTGGGCTACAGTAAACCAAAAGGCTTGCCCTCACTTGAGAGGGTTTTGTCCACCATCTGGCTATACACAACCTCTTCTGTCTGTCCTCCCCCTTAACCTGCAGGGTACTATAGAGTTCCTGCACTCCCATGCAGCAGTGTAACAGCAATCATAGAATCAGAGAATCAACCAGGTTGGAAGAGACCTCCAAGCTCATCCAGGCCAACCTAGCACCCAGCCCTGGCCAATCAACCAGACCATGGCACTAAGTGCCCCATCCAGGCTTTGCTTCAACACCTCTAGGGATGGCAACTCCACCACCTCCCTGGGCAGCCCATTCCAATGCCAATCACTCTCTCTGCCAACAACTTCCTCCTAACATCCAGCCTAGACCTCCCCTGGCACAACTTGAGACTGTGTCCCCTTCTTCTGTTGCTGCTTGCCTGGCAGCAGAGCCCAACCCCACCTGGCTACCGCCTCCCTTCAGGTAGTTGTAGACAGCAATGAGACTGTGTCATAAGTGTCATAAGTGTCAGCCTTTACCACAGCAGGGCAGCACTGATGTTTTACCCCACAGTGTATACATGCAGAGACAGATGAAGTTACCTCTAACAACACACAGTGTAAGAGACTCACAGAAAAGACCTCTAGGATCATCCAGCCCAACCTATCAGCTAACCCTTCTAATTAACTAAACCATGGCACTAAGTGCCACATCCAGTCTCCACCTCCAGGGATGGGGACTCCACCACCTCCCAGGGCAGCCTATTCACTCTTTCCCTGAAGAACTTCTTTCTAATGTCCAGCCTGAACCTGACCTAGCACAGTCTGAGACTGTGTCCCCTTCTTCTGTTGCTGCTTGCCTGGCAGCAGAGCCCAACCCCACCTGGCTACAGCCTCCCTTCAGGTAGCTGTAGACAGCAATGAGGTCTGCCCTGAGCCTCCTCTTCTGCAGGCTGCACACCCCCAGCTCCCTCAGCCTCTCCTCACAGGGCTGTGCTCCAGGCCCCTCCCCAGCCTTGCTGCCCTTCTCTGGACATGCACCTGAACATCTCTCTTGAACAGAGGAGCCCAGAACTGGACGCAGCAATCCAGGGGGGTGCAATATCAGAAATCCCATCAGCTCCCTTCTTTGATGCCTTGTGTCCATCCAAACCATCAAAGATCACATTGGGTGATTCTGTGCTCCACAACCTCCCTGGGCAACCTGTGCCAGTGTCTCACCACCCTCACTGCAAAGAACCCTTTCCTAACATCTAGTTTGAATCTCCCCTCTGCCAGTTCAAACCCATTCCTCCTCATCCTGTCATTATCAGACCTTGTCAACAGTCCCTCCCCAGACTTCCTTTATAGGAAGTCCCCTTCTATGATCTTCTTTGATCACATTGGGTGATTCTGTGCTCCACAACCTCCCTGGAGGTGTTGAAGGCCAGGTTGGATGAGTCCTTGAGCAACCTGTTCTAGTGGGAGGTGTCCCTGCCTATGGCAAGGGGTTGGAACTGGATAGAATAGAATAGAATAGAATAGAATAGAATAGAATAGAACAGAATAGAATAGAATAGAATAGAATAGAATAGAATAGAATAGAATCAACCAGGTTGGAAGAGACCTCCAACATCATCCAGTCCAACCTATCACAGGATGATCCTTGAGGTCCCTTCCACCCTAAACCATTCTATGATCCTATGACATGACTGCCACATAACCTGGCAGAGGACAGGAAGGTAAAATCCTGCTGCCTAATTCAGTCATTGCAGCTTGCAGGGCAGTGTATGGCAGCAGCTGGAATGCTGTCCAGCTGTTGAGAAACTCATGCTCTTACACAGGTATTAGTCCATGTTCACTCCATGTATTTTCCAACAGAAGTGAGGACATTCATTTGCATCACCTTCACTGAGGTTTAGAAGCACTTTTCAGCACAGATTTCACTTTGAAGTCCAGTGAAAATTAAAGCTTTTTGATGCAATTGAGTTCTGCCTTTTTCTCTCTCATCCTTCACAGCAAAACCCCTACATCAAGCTATGAAGCCACTTCAAATCCCACCACCACTAGATGCCATTTCTCACCTCGTGAGATCGGCTGCCTCCTTTACTAAAGGCTTGTCTTATATTCCCTTCCTGCTTGTCGACACTTCATCATGATTCCAGGTAGCAGTGCATTTAAAAGACAACATTATACATCAGACTTACCAAGCAAGGCCAATTATGCAAATCCCTCCCAGATTTCTTTTGGAAGAAAAGGAAGATTGATTGCAGAGATTTAGCATTTGCACAGACAGTGATTTAGGAGGGCATCTCCATTGCTAATGTGCCCAACAAAGACCTGGGATTTGTTTGTAAACTCCAGGCCTGCCAAATTGAATGTCAACACCAGGTAATTATCACACCCTATCCAAAATGCTAAATCCAATCGAAGTACTCTTTGTAGTAAATCAACAGTTAGCATTAGTCTTAATGAAGGTTGATTAGGATTCTGCTTGCATGTAAAAGGTAAGTGCCAGTCACATAAGTAACAAACACATCAAGCAAAACCAAGGCATCGTTTCTCATCACTGCTTGGCAGGAGAAGCAGGACAATGGCACCACATTGGATTGATTTCATAGATGAAGGGAGGTTGTAGCCAGGTGGGGTTGCTCTCTTCTGCCAGGCAACCAGCAATAGAACAAGGGGACACAGTCTCAAGTTGTGCCAGGGGAAGTCTAGGCTGGATGTTAGGAGGAAGTTGTTGGCAGAGAGAGTGATTGGCATTGGAATGGGCTGCCCAGGGAGGTGGTGGAGTCTCCATCCCTGGAGAAGGTGGTAAAAGCCTGGCTGAGGCACTTAGTGCCATGGTCTGGTTGATTGGCCAGGGCTCGGTGCTAGGTTGGACTGGATGATCTTGGAGGTCTCTTCCAACCTGGCTGATTCTATGATTCTATGATTCTCTGCTGGACTCTGAAAAACTTTCAAACCATCCAGGAAAATTTACCTTGTGCAAGTCCTGATGTTCAGTTTACAACTCCCAAGAGTCTTCTGGTTTACCCTGCACTTGAGACAGACGACAGGAGCTAAGTCAATACTAACCTACATAGTTCTTGCCTAAAGTGGAAAGGAAGTTCTGCAAGCAAATCAGTTTACACATAAGGAATCTTTCCACAGCTGTATCTCTAAACTCTTTTGTCACATCCATGGCTGGAACATCTGGATTCTAACCTACAGGGACTTGAAGGGCTAGGCAAGCTTGTGTGATTCATGCATACTTCCAGCATCCATCTGAAAACAAAGTATTAAACTCCAGGATTAATCAACAGCTTGCAGATTACCTCTGGGGTAGAGATTGCTGAACTGGGAGAATGTTGGGGAGGATCATAAGAATATTTCTGGTTTGCACTAAGATGTCTCAACAAACTGCAATAACAGACTCTGGTTTTTAATAATGAGGTTGCAACATAAGCCCAAGTAGCAGCATTTTAAGGTATGATATTTGTGTTTGTTCTACCATAATAAATATTTTTCCCCCTGAAATCCATCCAATTTGGACTTCAACACCTCCAGGGAGGTTGTGGAGCTCCACAACCTCCCTGGGCAACCTGTGCCAGTGTCTCAGTACCCTCACTGCAAAGAACCCTTTCCTAACATCTACTTTGAATCTCCCCTCTGCCAGTTCAAGCCCATTACTCCTCATCCTGTCATCACAAGACTTTGTCAATAGTCCCTCCCCAGCCTTCCTGTAGGCTCCCTTCAGATACTGGAAGGCCACTCCAAGGTCTCCTCGAATCCTTCTCTTCTCCAGGCTGCAGAGCCCCAACTCTCTCAGCCTGTCCTCATAGCAGAGCTGCTGCAGCCCTCTCAGCATCTTCATGGCCCCCTCTGGACTCAATCTAACAGTTCCATGTCCTTCTTGTGTTGAGGGCTCCAGAACTGCATGCAGGACTGCAGGTGGGTTCTGAGGAGAGCAGATTGTCCCTCTCTGTGCCTCTCTGGACAATCAATCGCAGACTTGTGCCATCCTTGTAGTGAAGAACTTCCCACTAAGATCCTATCTAAACCTCTTCTCCTCCAACTTAAATCCATTTCCCCTTGTCCTATCAGTGGATGCTCTTGTAATAAGTCCCTCTCCAGACTGTCTATAGGGTCCCTCCAGGTACTGGAAGGCAGTCATAAGGTTCCTCCAGAGTCTTCTCTTCTCCAGACTGAACAATCCCAGTTCCCTCAGCCTATCCTCATAGCAGAGGTGTTTCAGCACTTGGGTGATCACTGTGGACTTGTGCTGATATAAAGAGGGTCTGTGTTAATCATGTTCTCAGCTAATTTACTCAAGTGGTTTATCCAAGTAGTCCTATTATCCTTGAAAGTAGAGAAATCCAGTTTTAAAACCAGCAAGTCATAGAATCATAGAATCATAGAATGGTTTAGGCTGGAAGGGACATCAAGGATCATCCAGCTCCAACCCCCTGCCATAGGCAGGGACACCTCCCACTAGAGCAGGTTGCTCAAGGCCTCATCCAGCCTGGCCTTAAACACCTCCAGGGAGGAAGCATCCACAGCCTCCCTGGGCAACCTGTGCCAGTGTCTTACCACCCTCACTGGAAAGAACTTCCTCCTAACATCCAGTCTAAATCTCCCCTCTGCCAGCTTAAACCCATTCCCCCTCGTCCTGACATTACCAGACCTTGTCAGTCGTCCCTCCCCAGCCTTCCTGTAGGCTCCCTTCAGATACTGGAAAGTCAAAACTTACTTAGCTGTTGGGGTCTCCTGAGACCTGTATTTCCAGCCTGCCTCCACCTCCATGGAGAGTAAATGCATCTCCCCTGGCAAGTCCTCTCTGAGGCCAGGTCACTGGGACCTTCAAACAACTTTGGGTAGCAATGTGTTGTCTGCAGAGTTACATGTTCTCCCTTCCCACTGTTTGACCTTTTCACCACTCCTGGACCATGTTCTACAAGTTTTCTGCATAGTCTGTGTCTATCAGTGCTTGATTCACACTGCTCTTCCTGCTGTGCACCATAAACGAAGGATCTGCTCATACTCAAGAGAGTTTATTCTCCCAGTAGGAACAAGACATAAGAGAAAGACGATATTAAAGCAGACAGTGTTAACATATGCTTCTCTTAATTGGAGATTACTCTCTCCTGGGGATAACTACAACAGCCTTAATTTTCCAGGGGACCAGAGGAAATGTCTGCTCATCTAGGACAGCTCCCACTAGGACTCACTCTTGTTGGGCAAGAAAGTCCTCTTAAGTATCTCCCTCAAGAGAGTGACCAACAGTAACCTTGACAGCTCAATTTTTTCTCCTCTTCAACCAAAGTGGGATAAATTGCATACTGCATCCAGTTCTGGAGCCCCTATGACAAGAGGGATGTGGAGATGCTGGAGAGTGTCCAGAGCAGGGCCAGGAGGATGCTTAGAGGGCTGCAGCAGCTCTGCTGTGAGCACAGACTGAAAGAGTTGGGGCTGTTGAGTCTGGAGAAGAGGAAGCTCCCAGGTGACCTTCTTGTGGCCTTCCAGGAGCTGAAGTGGGCTACAAAAGAGCTGGGGAGAGACTTTTTAGGCTGTTAGGGAGTGACAGGACTGGGGGGAATGGAGCAGAGCTGGGGGGTGGAGAGAGTCAGACTGGAGGTGAGGAGGAAGTTGTTCAGCACGAGAGTGGTGAGAGGCTGGAATGGGTTGCCCAGGGAGGTGGTTGAGGCCCCATGGCTGGAGGTGTTTAAGGCCAGGCTGGCTGAGGCTGTGTGCAGCCTGCTCTAGGGTAGGGTGTCCCTGGGCAAGGCAGGAGGGGTGGAACCGCCTGATCCTTGTGGTCCCTTCCAACTCTGCCTGATTCTATGACTCTATAAATTCAACAGGAGGAAACCTGAGGCCTCTCTTTGCTTGACAACAAGCATTTGCCACCTCACTCATACCTTTCTCCTTCCATCTTGTCTCTTAAGAGGCACCTCTGAGTCAAGTCATGCCTTCACACAGTAAATGCCCAGGGCACATGTATGGCATTTCCTGAGTTATTACCTACTAGCAGCACAATCGTCCCAGAATCATTCCTCATCCTTATGCTTATGCTGAAAAGGTTGATCCCCAAATTTCCTTACTTTGTAAAATGATATTAGAAAATGGAAGAGCATGAGAGCTCCATGCTCCAAGGGATGTGTTTCAAATAGAGATACAGAGCACAGGAAAGTCATGGAAAAGTCCTGTTAGCACAATAAAACTTTGCTGCAGCAAGATCACCAAGGAAGCTACAAAACAAACAGATGATGTTGCAATGTCCTGGGTGCTTTGCAAGGGCACCAGAGCCCTGTGCTGTGATAATGGCATCCTCTCCCTCTCACTTTTCTTTCTCCACACAACTTTAGTACCTTGTGATAAATAACAACTACTTGAAGGGAGGCTGTAGCCAGATGGTCTTGGTCTCTTCTGCCAGGCAAGCAGCAACAGAACAAGGGGACACCGTCTCAAGTTGTGCCAGGGGAGGTCTAGGCTGGATGTTAGGCAGAGGTTCTTGACAGAAAGTGATTGGCATTGGAATGGACTGCCCAGGGAGGTGGTGGAGTTGCCACCCCTGGAGGTGTTGAAGCAAAGCCTGGATGGGGCACTTAGTGCCATGGTCTGGTTGACTGGACAGGGCTGGGTGCTAGGTTGGCCTGGATGAGCTTGGAGGCCTCTTCCAAGCTGCTTGATTCTAGGATTCTAGGAGTCTATTACTTCTCCTTTCCACTCATGTGTCACCTTCCCACGTTGTGTGAGCATCCTAGCACGTAAGGGAAGAATCAAATCTGCCTTCTGTTTGCCTTTATAGGTCAGCTGTATTGATGGACGTGAGAACTAAGATTTTGCCAGAGACTCTGAGTTTCCAACTCTGTTGCAGTCCCAGGCAGTCCCTAGCCCCTTTGAAATTCACAGCACAGGCTGTCATTTCAAATAGTGCTCCTAATATTCTTTAAACAAAAGTCATCATACACATAAACCTCAAAACTAAACCAAGTCTGTCAAGCAATTTATGCCATTCTCAAGGAATGGAAACCCAGTGACAATATGAATAATTTATTAGGACTCTGTTTCCTAAAGTCTTGTGGATTATTTCCTTTGTGAGACTCCCCAGGGCCTGTGCTACTGAAAACATTGTCAGTTAAAGCACTTCCATTTCCGTGAGCTGTCTCAGAAGCAGCTGCATATTTATTGCTCTTGTCATATACTCCATGCTGAAGGTATCAGTTGCTGAGAACTTGTCTTCTCTGTGCCACTCAGTTTGGGGTATCTGAAGGACCACAAGCTAATCCATCACAACAGCAACCAAAGGAGCAACTGACTGCTTAAGAACAGGGATGGAAAACAACAAGTGTAAGCACTCCCTTCTGTTGGAACCAGTGTGAGCAATCCTGCGTTCTGTGACAAAGCAGAGAGCTCCAGCAGCTGCGCCACCGCGGGAGCTGAGAGGGAAGGTTCACTGCAGCCTGGGTTTCAGCACAGTGCTTGGAGCTCTGCAGCAGGCAGGAGCACCATGTGGCAGCACAAGGACCTTAAAAACCAAATTCAACCCTTCTCTGAAAGTAAGCAGTAAGAATAGGAATTGCTTTGGGATTCCTCTGGTTCTGTGCTGATTGTCCTGCTCACCACAAAGCGCATTGCCGTATAACAGCGCCTGTAACACTTCTGAAAGCTGCAGCNCCAGCCTATACTTCCCCCAGCACAACCTGAACACCTCCAGGGACAGTGACTCCACCACCTCCCTGGGCAGCCCATTCCAATGCCAATCACTCTCTCTGCCAACAACTTCCTCCTAACATCCAGCCTAGACCTCCCCTGGCACAACATGAGACTGTGTCCCCTTGTATCAAAGCTTATACTTAAGCTCATTCTTTTCTTTTTGCTGCATAAATCTTCAGTACAAAGTAGTGTCAAAGGAAGAAACATGCATATAGCTTCAAGTCTCCACAACCAGCCATGCCTTTTTACTTTGACACACAAAAGATTTCACACAACACTTAGCCAAAGTGACCAACCCTTCAGGCTGCCATGACTGAGGCTGTTCAGCAGGTGACACCACCACAGACCTAAGAAATGGAGGGATTGTGTGTGTGAAAAAAACCTCCTGAGATGGGTAGGATACTGAGTATTAACTCAGATATGGGTCAAGAACTGGCTGGAAGACTGGGCACAGAGAGTGGTGCTGAATGGTGCCACATCCAGTTGGTATCTGGCACCAGTGGTGTTCCCCAAGGATCAGTGCTGGGCCCAGTCCTGTTCAATATCTTTATTGATGACCTGAATGAGGGGATTGAGTCCAGCATCAGTAAGTTTGAAGAGGACACCAAGCTAGGAGCAGCTGTGGATCTGTTGGAGGTAGGAGAGCCCTGCAGAGGGACCTGGCCAGGCTGGATGGGTGGGCAGAGGACAATGGGATGAGATTGAACATATGCCAAATGCAGGGTTCTACACTTTGGCCACAACGACCCCAAGCAACATTACAGGCAGGGGACAGACTGGGTGGAGAGGAGCCAGGCAGAGAGGGACCTGGGGGTGCTGGTAGAGAGTAGCTGAAGATGAGGCAGCAGTGTGCCCAGGTGGGTAGCAGAGCCAATGGCATCCTGGGCTGGCTCAGGAGCAGTGTGGCCAGCAGGACAAGGGAGGTTATTCTGCCCCTGTGCTTAGCATTGCTCAGGCCACAGCTTGAGTGCTGTGTCCAGTTCTGGGCTCCTCAATTCANCTTGAGTGCTGTGTCCAGTTCTGGGCTCCTCAATTCAAGAGAGACGTTGAGGTGCTGGAACACATCCAGAGAAGGGCAACGAAGCTGGTGAGGGGCCTGGAACACAAATCCTATGAGGGGAGGCTGGATGTTAGGAGGAAGTTCCTGCCAGAGAAAGTGATTGGCATTGGAATGGGCTGCCCAGGGAGGTGGTGGAGTCACCGTTCCTGGAGGTGTCCAAGCAAAGCCTGGATGAGGCACTTAGTGCCATGGTCTGGTTGATTGGCCAGGGCTGGGTGCTAGGTTGGGCTGGCTGAGCTTGGAGGTCTCTTCCAACCTGGTTGATTCTATGATCAGCAGGGTATTTTTGGTGTTTTTTCTGTTAAGGTGTTCCAGAGCACTCCAGATTCCTTTCTTCTCCTGCCCCCCCTCCACAGGTTTGAATGGGGAGGAGAAGAAGACATAAAAACTGATTTTCCACCCCCACTCTGCAGGCTTGAAGGAGGAACAGCCAACGGAGCCTTTCCACACGTGCGCTGAGCCATGTGGAAGCCCGCGCTGGGGTCAGGCTGATGGTTGGTTGGGTTTTCATGACCCTACACTTTAGAAATCACCCAGACTAGACTCAGCCTGCTCTGGAAATGTGAATGAAGCTTATATTTACAGCTAGCACAATGTACAAGCAGATATTTACAGTATATACAGATACAGACAGAAATATACAAGATAAAAAGGTAATACAGAAACACAACTCCCCTCCCAGAAACCTGAGTCCCCAGGAGGGGCTCTCAACTACCCCTCACCTTCCCCCTACCCCTCTCAACCTTACCCCAGTGCCAAGGAAGAATGGAGGTTTGGCCAAGAGGATTAAGAAGCAAAGGTGAAATCAGCAAAGCAAATGGAGGGTGAGGTTAGAAAGCAAGATGGAGTTCAGCCAGCAGCCCCAGAGCTCTGCAGCAGAGCAAAGCTCCCAGCGAAGAGAGAGCAAGCAAGTGACCTAATCTTTGTTTTGCCTTTCTTCTTTACACATCTCAGCAAGGCTGTGAGCGAAGTAGACAACATCATTGTTTTCATTTCCCAGACTATGATCTAGTTCTTCCCACCAAAACATCCCAGCTAGGCTCAAACTAGCACACAAATGGACATTAGAAAAGCACAAATGGAGCAAGGCAGAAGGCAAGGAGGTTCCCCACTTGAAAGGGTTCCTGCCTTGAAAGAGTTCCTGCCTTGACAAAGTTCCTGACAGGACAGGTTCCTGCCATGACAGAATTCCCATTTTGGAGTCTAGTCTGGGTGATTTCCTAACAGTGGGAGGTGGAAAGGTAACTCCCAAATGTTATGGAGGCAGGGAATTAATGTGGCTGAGTCAGGAATTTATATAAAAAATAGAGTTCTTTTATTTCCCTGAAACCTGCCCCCAAAACTAGATACAGAAATCAGTTTCAATTAGCAGGTTCAGTTGATTGAGAAGATCTACAAGGATACCACAGGTAGACTTGACTATTTTGGATGTCAGAAGTTGGAAAAGGCTTGAGCTATTAAACAGAGCGTCCCAAATATCAAGATAAGGCTGAGCCAAAGCTACTGACAGCAGAATCAGACTGGTTTGAATGGAAGTGCGCTCCAAAGGCTTGTCCCTGCGGGTCTTTCAGAGGCCTCCGAGGGTCGTTAAGAGCTATAAAGCTGCACAAAGGGGGTGCTTAAGGTGAAGCATCCAAAGCAGACAGCCCTGTCCCTCAGGAGCTTGTCTTTAGGAGTGCCAGGGGCTCCTTGTGCAGAAGCTATGCAGGTGGGTGTGAGAACTCCAAGACAGGAACGAACTCTAAGGTGGGAACCCCCCAAGGCAGGAACCCCCCAATATTTATCCCCTTCCTAGACACAGAGCTGAGTTACTACTTCCTAGGCGCGAAGAGCACAGCCACTCCCCAGCCGGTCCCAGCGCGGGCCCGGCACGGGGCACCCCTCATGCCGGAAGGGTCCCTCGCTGCCCCGCTTCACGCCTGCAGGGCAGGGGAGGGGAACAGCTCTGTTCTCTCCTTTTTCCTCTCCCATTCAAACCACAGAGGGAGAGGAATTTTGGGCTATACAGGACTCCAGGACACCAAACCATCGCAGTAACAGTTAGGCAGTAGTTAGGACAAGCGGAGAGCTGTTTTATCTAGGTTTAGTCTGCCTGGTTTGTTTTGTCTTTCAAACAGAAACAGTTAACAGTGTGTCACCAAGATTTCATTCAACAAAGCCCTCAATGAGTATTGAAAGGGGGAGAAGAAGAGGTCATAAGAATGAAGAATGGGAAAGAATTGTTATTACCTCTGTGTAAGGAGCTATGCATCATCACTTAGCTTAACAAATGAACTCTAAAGAAAGATACTTACAGCAATGAACACATTTGGTGGAACATAATTCTGTGTACCTTAGACACAGCCCTCTTGGATGGAGCATGAATTTAGATTGTGGAAATATTACTTACTCCTGACTACTCCCTAAATGTCTCCAGCAAAACAAAATGTAGGCTTCTCCAGTGTTATTGAGAGAGTTATTATCAAATATTACATGGAAGTAGCTGTAAACAACCTAGTCTGACAGAGTGCCCTGGATGTGAGAGATGCACCCATTACTGCAGGAAAGAGAAACAAAGCCAAATTAAGAAGTATTCCAACAGTGGCTGCTTCTTCCCCACCCCCCCTCCTTTACTGAAAAATATTTGCTCATTGATCTTTTAGACTACTTAGAATCATAGAACCATAGAATCAGTCAGGGTTGAAAGGGAGCACAAGGATCAGACAGTTCCAACCCCCCTGCCATGCCCAGGGACACCCTACCCTAGAGCAGGCTGCCCACAGCCTCAGCCAGCCTGGCCTGAAACACCTCCAGCCATGGGGCCTCAAACACCTCCCTGGGCAACCCATTCCAGCCTCTCACCACTCTCTTGCTGAACAACTTCCTTCTCATAGTCAAGCTGAACCTACCCACCTCCAGCTTTGCTCCATTCCCCCCAGTCCTGTCACTCCCTGAAGGACTAAAAAGTCTNGGCCACACTGCTCCTGCTGCAGCCCAGGCTCTGCTTGGCTTTCTGGGCTGCAGGTGCCCATTGCTGACTCCTGTTGAGCTTCTGGTCCAGCAGCACCCCCCAGGCTCTGGTTGGCACTCCAGACACACACTTAAGTGTATTAAGGAATTATTAAGCAGTATTCCAACACTGGCTGCCCCATTTTTTTCCCCCAATCTCCTTTACTGACAAATATTTGCTAATTGATCTTTTAAACTACTTAAGCATACACCTAAGTGTATTGAGGAATTATTAAGGGGTTTTCCAACACTGACTGCTCCTTTTTTTATCTCCTCTACTGAAAAACATTTGCTTATTGATCTTTTGAACTACTTAAGCATACACTTAAGTGTACTAAGGAATTATTAAGGAGTTTTCCAACACTGGCTGCTTCTTTTTGTCCCCCTTCTCCTTTACTGAAAAAACAAATTTGCTTATTGATCAGTTAAGGTCCTTAAGCATACACTTAAGTGACTGGCTAACATGCTGCCAGGATTCATTGGCTTCCAGACATGCAGTAATGGAGCAGAGTGCTATCAGACCTAAGGAGGGTGTAAAGGCACTTTAATCTTTCCCTATTGCTCCAATTGGCACAAGGAGTAGCAATGCTCCCAGACATGCCAGCATACTTCTTTTCTTGCAAGGAGCAGAATAAGCAGGCAACTAACTGGCATCAGGAATAGCTCCTCAAAAAAAAGGCCAATCCTTGCCAGTGGTTTTGTCTGCAGTGTTCTATCCTGCATGAGGCAGCACTTCTCAGGTCCCTCTGCCTTCAGAATCCGGTAGGAGTTAGGTGTTGAGAGCTGCCTCTCCCAGCACAGCACTGGGAGCTGCGCTGCTATCCAGATCGTTATGAAAACCTGCAGCTCGCTGACCTTCTCCCCTCGGTTTACACCACAAGATGCTGGCACATATGTACTATGATGCACATTTGCAGGCTGTTATGGTTTGGTAGCCAGTTAGAGACCCTGCTATTTACAAATGAATTGAGAATCACCCTTCCAGCAGCCCTATTCCCTCCTCACAGGCACTGAGAACTTGCTCCTCGCCCTTCTCCACATCACCGGCAGGCAACAGAAAGGCAGAGGAGCAGGGCAAGGTGAGAGAAATCCACAAGGAAGGCACATAAAGGAGTTCTCCCTTCTGCACATCAGGTTTAATTACTTTTTGCTCTGCTGATCCCTGCCTGGCCCTCAGTTAAAGGCATCATCTATATGGAGTGAGTTAGCAAAATAGCAGAGGGAATCAGCTTGGCTTTGCACGAAGAGCACTGCAGTGAGAGTTTCGTTTCTCTAATCAGGGAGCAGCCTCTCTGGTGGCACTGCTGAGCCAACCAAAATTCCTCCAGTCACACAAAATGCATCCAACTTAGCAGTGAGCCCCTGACAAAGAACTATTCAGAGAAGTCAGAAGGACAAGTTCCACTGCAATCCAGACCATTGCCAGATGCTTGCAGCAAAGTTCTGAATAAAAAGGGAAGTTTCATGAATAAATTCTTCACTGCAAGTTATCTCCCCACTGTTTGTCCTGACTCTGGATACAGCACACACTTCCTTCTCTTACACTTCCAAAGCCTTTAGAGAGAACAGATTGATCATTCAATAAGACTTTTACTAACCACTAACTTTAGCCTGCAGAAGAGGAGGCTCAGGGCAGAGCTCATTGCTGTCTACAACTACCTGAAGGGAGGCTGTAGCCAGGTGGGGTTGGGCTCTTCTGCCAGGCAAGCAGCAACAGAACAAGGGGACACAGCCTCAAGTTGTGCCAGGGGAGGTCTAGGCTGGATGTTAGGAGGAAGTTCTTCACAGAGAGAGTGATTGGCATTGGAATGGGCTGCCCAGGGAGGTGGTGGAGTCTCTGTCCCTGGGGGTGTTCAGGAAAAGACTGGATGAGACACTTAGTGCCATGATCTAGGTGACTGGATAGGGCTGGGTGCTAGGTTGGCCTGGATGATCTTGGAGGCCTCTTCCAACCTGGTTGATTCTATTCTTTTCTAAATTCTGAATGACCAAGCAGTCTGTATGCTACGTTCTGGGCTCCTCAATTCAAGAGAGATGTTGAGGTGCTGGAAGGTGTCCAGAGAAGGGTGATGAAGCTGGTGAGGGGCCTGGAGCACAGCCCTGTGAGGAGAGGCTGAGGGAGCTGGGGGTGTGCAGCCTGTAGATGAGGAGTCTCAGGGCAGACCTCATTGCTGTCTACAGCTACCTGAAGGGAGGCTGTAGCCAGGTGGGGTTGGGCTCTTCTGCCAGGCAAGCAGCAACAGAAGAAGGGGACAGAGTCTCAAGTTGTGTTGGGGGAGGTCTAGGCTTTATATTAGGGGGAAGTTCTTGCCAGGAGAGTGCTTTGCCATGGTCTAGTTGATTGGACATGACTGGGTGCTAGGTTGGACTGGATGATCTTGGAGATCTCTTCCAACCTGGTTGATTCTATGAAATAAGAGTGTATATAACCATCTCAGGTTTAGGTTCTTTGCTGAACACGAGCAAATCCATGTAGAGAGTAGCATCACTGGCAATAGACATTTGATAGGCTGGGTATCTCCAAGAAGTTATACCTTTGGAATAAATCATTCTGACTCTAATGCTTGCAAAAACAATAGCTGGGTGTGCTGTAAGACATTTCTAATATCTGCATCCCAAAATACCATTTCCAATTTCGTGGCAAAGAAGCCTTCCTGAACAATATTGAATACAGTTGACCAGATTATTGCATTAAGAACCTCCATCTGCTGCAGAAAAGCATCTGGATTTTCTCCAGCCCTAAAAGCAGAGCTAGCCACAGAGTCCATCTCTGTTACCTGTACTCTTGACACCTATGTGTGTGAAAACACAAGGCAGCACAGTTTTGCTGTTACCAGGATGTATATGCCAAATCTAATTGAGCCTCAACCAATATTCCTTTATCTGTGGCCATAACTGTGTGACAATTAAGGCCCAAGCAAAGGGATTAGGCTCCACTGAATGAGCCTTTTCTCACTCTAATGAAGACTGAAGGCTGAAGCTCAGCTTTGCCCAGAAATGCACCTCTGTCCTGGCTGCATGGGCACCTACTGAGAGTGAACAAGCAGAAACATTCACTCTGCATAGCAGAATCCAAAGCCTCCTGAAGTCAAGGGAAGAGGAAGAATCATGGAATCATAGAATCAGTCAGGGTTGGAAGGGAGCACAAGGATCATCCAGTTCCAACCCCCCTGCCATGCCCAGGGACACCCTACCCTAGAGCAGGCTGTTCAGAGCCCCATCCAGCCTGGCCTTAAACACCTCCAGCCATGGGGCCTCAACCACCTCCCTGGGCAACCCATTCCAGTCTCACACCACTCTCATGCTCAACAACTTCCTTCTCACACCCACTCTGACTCTCCCCACCTCCAGCTTTGCTCCATTCCCCCCAGTCCTGTCACTCCCTGACAGCCTAAAAAATCCCTCCCCATCTTTTTTGTAGCCCCCTTCAGATCCTGGAAGGCCACAAGAAGGTCACCTCAGAGCCTCCTCTTCTCCAGCCTGCACAGCCCCAACTCCTTCAGTCTGTGCTCACAGCAGAGCTGCTGCAGCCCTCTGAGCATCCTCCTGGCCCTTCCCTGGACACGCTCCAGCATCTCCACATCCCTCTTGTCCCAGGGGCTCCAGAACTGGATGCAGTACTCCAGGTGAGGTCTCTGCAGAGCAGAACAGAGGGGGAGAATCACCTCCCTGGCCCTGCTGGCCACACTTCTCCTGCTGCAGTCCAGGCTCTGCTTGGCCTTCTGGGCTGCAAGAGAAGAGGGAGCAGTACCTGCCCATGCATCAGTATGCTGTGGCCACCAAGAGTGTCTTAGAATTAATCCTCTTGTAAGGGATCCAATCATGCAAATCCAAAGTTTTAGAAAGAGTTGTAACATTCATCTCTGCTCATTTACATACAAGCCAGGAGTCTATGTTCCTATCCACTGTGTTTACCTTAAGTAACTCATTACAGGTTAATAAAGCTACTCATAAACACTGAAGTATCTGCACTTCCCTTCTCTTTCAGCTGCAGCACATTTCATCTCCAATGAGTGCTTCAAGGCAGGCAGGCTACAATAAGTAACTGTCTTTCTCCAGCACCAATGCACATTAGGTAAAATTATTCAATATACATCAATTATTTTGAACAATGGAAATGAAGTTATAGCAGAGAGGACTGGCAAAGAAACATTCTGCTCCGTTATTTAGATGACATTCACCAGGGCAGGAACACAACACTCCTGGAGTGATTTTTTCCAACCAGCATTACAGCATCAGCCACAAACACAGCCTCTAGACCACCACCTCCTTCCAAAGCGCCAGCTCTGATGATTCATAGAATAGAATCATGGAATCATAGAACCAAGCAGGTTGGAAGAGACCTCCAAGATCATCCAGGCCAACCTAGCACCCAGCCCTATCCAGTCAACCAGACCATGGCACTAAGTGCCTCATCCAGGCTTGGCTTCAACACCTCTAGGCACAGTGACTCCACCACCTCCCTGGGCAGCCCATTCCAATGCCAATCACTCTCTCTGCCAACAGCTTTCTCCTAGCATCCAACCTAGACCTCCTCTGGCACAGCTTTAGACTCTGTCCCCTTGTTCTGTTGCTGCTTGCCTGGCAGAAGAGACCAACCCCACCTGCTACAGCCTCCCTGCAGGCAGTTGTAGACAGCTATGACCTCACCCCTGAGCCTCCTCTTCTGCAGGCTGCACACCCACAGCTCCCTCAGCCTCTCCTCACAGGGCTGTTCTTCAGGCCCCTCACCAGCTTCATCTCCCTTCTCTGGACACCTTCCAGCACCTCAACATCTCTCTTGAATTGAGTGACTCAGAACTGGACACAGCACTCAAGGTGTGTCCTGAGCAGTGCTGAGCACAGAGTTTCTCCTGCTGTTGTTGCCTTTAGCACCTCGCACTTCAGAGGTGTGTAACAAACTGATTCTCCTCGTGAGCAGCAAATATTAGGAGTGAAGAAGCTTTGGCATAGCTCATGCATCTGCTCCATTCCAGTGTTTATCAGTATTTCATCTGTTCACCCATCTGGGCTGCCTCATTTTTAGAAGGTATTACACCATAGCAGAGATTCATGCGCTGGAGCATTCCGTACGCTCTTGCTTATGATGATTATAATTAGATGTGTGCACCAAATTGATGGTCCTGAAACCCTGCAACAAAAGCAAAAATAACCTGCACAGCCCTTCAAGAGCTTCAAATTTTAATACCCCCTAATTTATGTCTGGAGTGCTAAAACACTAATAACACCAAGGAGTAATTGGCTGACATTTAAAAACCCCATTAAACTAAAATATGTTAACATAAACCTCTGTTAGCAGGGACTTAGCCAGTCGTCACCTAGAACATTTTGTTCATTGTTCCTGTTCCACTTCATTCCAATGTTTCCCCCCCCCCCCACTCTGGTCTGAATCTTGAGGCAAAAAATAGGTTCACTGTTTGGGGCAATGCTGCCATGTGATTTAGAATCATAGAATCATAGAATCATAGAATGGTTTAGGTTGGAAGGGACCTCAAGGATCATCCAGCTCCAACCCCCCGCCATAGGCAGGGACACCTCCCACTAGAGCAGGCTGCTCAAGGCCTCATCCAGCCTGGCCTTAAACACCTCCAGGGAGGAAGCATCCACAACCTCCCTGGGCAACCTGTGCCAGTGTCTCACCACCCTCACTGTAAAGAACTTCCTCCTAACATCCAGTCTAAATCTCCCCTCTGCCAGTTCAAACCCATTCCCCCTCGTCCTGACATTCCCAGACCTTGTCAATAGTCCCTCCCCAGCCTTCCTGTAGGCTCCCTTCAGATACTGCAAAGCCACTCTAAGGTCTCCTCGAAGCCTTCTCTTCTCCAGGCTGCAGAGCCCCAACTCTCTCAGCCTGTCCTCATAGCAGAGCTGCTGCAGCCCTCTGAGCATCTTCGTGGCTCTCCTCTGGACTGGCTCCAGCAGTTCCATGTCCTTCTTGTGCTGGGGGCTCCAGAACTGCACACAGTACTCCAGGTGGGGTCTGAGGAGAGCAGAGTAAAGGGGGAGAATCCCCTCCCTTGCCCTGCTGCCCACACTGCTCTTGCTGCAGCCCAGCACAGGGTTGCTGTCTGGGCTGCATGTGCACACTGCAGGCTCATGTTGAGCTTCTCGTCAACCCAGACCCCCAGGTCCTTCCCCTCAGGGCTGCTCTCAGCCATTCCCCACCCAGCCTGGAGCTGTGCCTGGGATTGCACCGACCCAGGTGCAGGACCTTACACTTGGCCTTGTTAAACGTCATGCATCTATGCAAGTTAATTTTTTGTTATTATTACTATATTGGGGTGGGTTTTTTTTTTGCCAACAGCAGTCTGTATGCTGAGTTCTGGGTTCCTCAATTTAAGAGAGATGGTGAGGCACTGGAAGGAGCCCAGAGAAGGGTGATGAAGCTGGGAAGGGGCCTGGAGCACAGCCCTGTGAGGAGAGGCTGAGGGAGCTGGGGGTGTGCAGCCTGCAGAAGAGGAGGCTCAGGGCAGAGCTCATTGCTGTCTGCAGCTACCTGAAGGGAGGCTGTAGCCAGCTGGGGTTGGGCTCTGCTGCCAGGCAAGCAGCAACAGAAGAAGGAGACACAGTCTAAAGTTGTGCCAGGGGAAGTCTAGGCTGGATGTTAGGAGAACATTCTTCAAGTACTGCAGCCTGACCTTTCACAGGATGTTAGGGGTTGGAAGTGACTTCTGGAGATCTCTGAATCCAATCCCCCTGGCCAGAGCAGGACCACAAAACATTCTACCGCAGATCACAGAGGAACACGTCCAGAGAGGGCTTGAAAGGCTCCAGAGAAGGAGACTCCACAACCTCTCTAGGGAGCCTGTGCCAGGGCTCTGGGACCCTTACAGTAAAGAAGTACTTTCTCATGTTGAGGTGGAACTTCCTGGACTGTAGTTTGCATCCATTGCCCCTTGTCCTATCCCAGGGCACAAGTGAGAAGAGGCTTTCCCTCAGCCTTTCCCCCTCAACTGATGGCTTGGGAAAGTCTTTGCCTCAGCATACCCATGCAGTCATTGCATTAGTAAAAGGGTGACACTGAAACACCTCCTGCCACATCCCAAGCATGTTCTGACCTCTGGTGACTCTCCTCCTTGCTCAGTGTGGACAGAAAAACAAGTCAAACAACAGCTTGAGCCAGATTACACAGGAACTTTGCAGCACTGAGGTTCACATGGCACTGAAAATATTTTTCCATGCAACTTTAGCTGTGTAGTGTTAAAAGCAAGAGGCTGGAGGGCTTTCCTCTAACCCCTGCCTGCCAACACATACACAGGCCCCTGGAGTGGCACCAGCTCTGGCCTCATTGTTTAACTCTTACCTAGAGAAGACTTTCACTCAGTCCAGAGAAGGGCAACAAAGGTGGTGAGGGGCCTGGAGCACAGCCCTGTGAGGAGAGGCTGAGGGAGCTGGGGGTGTGCAGCCTGCAGAAGAGGAGGCTCAGGGCAGACCTCATTGCTGCCTACAACTACCTGAAGGGAGGCAGTAGCCAGGTGGGGTTGGGCTCTGCTGCCAGGCAGTCAGCAACAGAAGAAGGGGACAAAGCCTCAAGTTGTGGCAGGGGAGGCCTAGGCTGGATGTTAGGAGGAAGTTGTTGTCAGAGAGAGTGATTGGCATTGGAATGGGCTGCCCAGGGAGGTGGTGGAGTCACTGTCCTTGGAGGTGTTGAAGCAAAGCCTGGATGATGCACTTAGTGCCATGGTCTGGTTGATTGGGCAGGGATGGGTGCTAGGTTGGGCTGGATGAGGTCTCTTCCAACCTGGTTGATTCTATGATTCTCTGATTTTCAGGAACCCTAACTGAAGGCTGGAGAAGCTTTCTCCAAGCACAACTTAGAATCAGTCAGGGTTGGAAGGCACCACGAGGATCATCCAGTTCCAACTCCCCTGCCATGGGCAGGGACACACAGGGCACTTAAAGGCTAAAGCAGCAGAAGAAAAGACACAAAAAGAGAGTCAAGTCCAAAAGTTTGCCCATAACATCTGCTACTGATTTCCATCTGCAGCTTGCTAGCTGCCCACTTCTTCTGCTCATGTCTGCTCTCCATTCTCACAGCAGGATCATGACAGATACACAAATTAATACTTTCACCCAGGAGAAACCAGCACACACTCACACCCAGCTCCAGAGTCCTGCTGCCACCTTCTCAGCCGTAGCCTGCTGCTCTTGTCTGATGGCAACTGACAGGCAACAGCAGAGCCCCAGATTGTTAAAAAGCAGAGATGAGTCCTGGCTTGCTGAAATGGGCTTTTTGTTTCAATTACACAGTGCCACTAAAATACGTGAAGAGCAAGGGAAAAAAGTGTTCTATCTGAGGCATGCTCGACAGCTAATTATTGGAGAGGAGATTGATAGTACCTATTAAACACCCTGAGAAATGGCAATTTAAATTAAAGCTATTAGAAATATAACCCCCACCCCCCTCCTGTGAATTCCAAGGGAATAAGGCTTCTTGGGGTTGTTTTTCAGGTTGGGTTGTTTAGGGTTTTTTTTTGCCTTAGGTTGGTGGACAGGTTTTAATTTCAGGGGGAGGGCTGGAGATCAGGGTTGAATCATAGAATCATAGAATCAAGCAGGTTGGAAGAGACCTCCAAGATCATCCAGGCCAACCTAGCACCCAGTCCTAGACAATCAAACAGACCATGGCACTAAGTGCCTCATCCAGGATTTGCTTCAACTACTCCAGTGATGACAACTCCATCACCTCCCTGGGCAGCCCATTCCAATGCCAATCACTCTCTCTGCCAACAACTTCCTCCTAACATCCAGCCTAGACCTGCCCTGGCACAACTTGAGACTGTGTCCCCTTGTTCTGTTGCTGCTTGCCTGGCAGCAAAGACCAACACCCACATTATCCATCTGCCTTCGTGGAACTACCTTGGAAAGGCTCTTGGGGGTTAGGACAAGGGGAAAGCCTTCAGTTTTAATTCAGTAAGGCCAGCACTAGAAAACAGACAGGAGCATCCCTGAGTCTTTTTCCTGTTATTTTTCAGCCTAGACCACCCCCAACACAACTTGAGACTGTGTCCCCTTCTTCTGTTGCTGCTTGCCTGGCAGAAGAGACCAACCCCACCTGGCTACAGCCTCCCTTCAGGTAGTTGTAGACAGCAATGAAGTCTGCCCTGAGCCTCCTCTTCTGCAGGCTGCACACCCCCAGCTCCCTCAGCCTCTCCTCATAGTTGAAATTCTCTTCAGTGCATTAGTATAGCCAGAAGTCCACCACCTTCCGTATTAGTTAGCTCCTGCTTTGGGTAATGAGTGTATTGATGGGTTTTGTTGCCTTGACAGTGAGTTATTGTGTTTTAAAGTTGTAAGAGAAGCAGCTGGTAGCCACTCCACAGCAGGGAATTCATCTGCGTGTTATCCACAGCATCACACCCCTCCAGAGAACACAAGCTCCAAACAAACAGTAGATCAAAGACTGTAGGGAGGCTGAAGGTTATGTGTGCTGCTTCATACCCTTTGTGAGAAGTCTCCAGCAATTATTGCTTGTAAAAAAATAAATAAATAAAAGTTTTATAGTAATTAGGGAGTTAGGTTTAGGAGTTCACGTGTACAGAAGAATGTGGGACTCAGCCATAGAATTATAGACTCATAGAATCAGTCAGGGCTGGAAGGGACCACAAGGAGCAGCCAGTTCCAACCCCCCTGCCATGCCCAGGGACACCCTACCCTAGAGCAGGCTGCACACAGCCTCAGCCAGCCTGGCCTTAAACACCTCCAGCCATGGGGCCTCAACCACCTCCCTGGGCAGCCCATTCCAGCCTCTCACCACTCTCATGCTCAACAACTTCCTCCTCAC
>WAAF01000826.1:79153-107821 GCA_013400475.1 Tricholaema leucomelas | reverse complement strand
CCTGGTTGATTCTATGATTCTATGACAAGGTAGTGATTATGCAGGGCTACTCTTGCAGGCATCAGTCATGCTACTTGAACATCCACGCTTAAATTTTAGTTTTCACCTTCCTTTTCCACTTGAATGAACTCTCCTAACACCCTGAACACAACTGTGAATTTCACTTAGAGTCTGTTACCTACAGCTACGTTGGTATGTGTATAGTTTTTTTTTAATAAAAGTGAATGAAAACGTGGCCCAGCTTATTTTTTATTTATTTTTGTGATGCCCTAGTTTTAAACTGCAGGAATGTAATGACAGCAGAAAGTTTGCTGCTGTCATATTCTATTTATATGTTTTCCTTGGGAAATTGGATGGGGTCGAGTTACCACATTACTTTCTTAAAGTGTAACTTTTCTTTAGTTTATTAGTTCTGCCTGGCCTGTTGTACTGACAGTGGTAATAAATACTTACAATGTGTTCAAATATCACATTTAATTAGAAGAAATTAGCAGTGTGCAACACTTGCCTCTGCTATGTGTATCTGCAGTTGGTGAGACAACTTCTCCCACCATACAGGTCTTTATTTTTCTCTTTAAGTGTAAGCTCCAGATGAAACACAGCTGACAGGGACCTGTAGTCACTGGATTCATTAAAACAACAGTCAAGGAGAGGTAGTAAAGAAAACCATTGCAAAGCTCTTTCAACACTGCATCAGAAACCAGAACGGAATTATTGAGAATCATAGAGTTAATCAGCCAACTGGAAGAGACCTCCAAGATCATCCAGTCCAAGCTAGCACCCAGCCCTAGTCAATCAACCAGACCATGGCACTAAGTGCCTCAGCCAGGCTTTGCTTGAACATCTCCAGGGATGGCGACTCCACCACCTCCCTGGGCAGCCAATGCCAATCACTCTCTCTGGCAACAACTTATAGAATCATAGAATGGTTTAGGTTGGAAGGGACCTCAAGGATCATCCAGCTCCAACCCCCTGCCATAGGCAGGGACACCTCCCACTAGAGCAGGTTGCTCAAGGCCTCATCCAGACTGGCCTTAAATGCCTCCAGGGAGGAAGCATCCACAACCTCCCTGGGCAACCTGTGCCAGTGTCTTACCACCCTCACTGTAAAGAACTTCCTCCTAACATCCAGTCTAAATCTCCCCTCTTCCATTTTGAAACCATTACCAACTTCCTCCTAACATCCAGTCCAGACCTCNAGCTGGGGTTGTTTAGCCTGGAGAAGAGGAGGCTCAGGGCAGACCTCATTGCTGTCTACAACTACCTGAAGGGAGGTTGTAGCCAAGTGGGGGTTGGTCTCTTCTGCCAGGCAAGCAGCAACAGAACAAGGGGACACAGTCTCAAGTTGTGCTGGGGGAAGTATAGGCTGGATGTTAGGAGAAAGTTCTTCACAGAGAGAGTGATTGGCATTGGAATGGGCTGCCCAGGGTGGTAGTGGAGTCACCGTCCCTGGGGGTGTTCAGGAAAAGCCTGGCTGAGGCACTTAGTGCCATGGTCTAGTTGACTGGATAGGACTGGGTGCTAGGTTGGACTGGATGATCTTGGAGGTCTCTTCCAACCTGCTTGATTCTATTCCATTCTAAAAATGAGTCACCCCTGAGCCTCCTCTTCTTCAGGCTGCACGCTCCCAGCTCCCTCAGCCTCTCCTCACAGGGCTGTGCTCCAGGCCTCTCACCAGCTTCATTACCCTTCCTGGACATGTTCCAGTATCTCATCATCTTTCTTGAATTGAGGGGCCCAGAAGAAGAGGAGTCATAATTCATTGCTTTGCACAATGTATTTCTAGTAGCAGGAAAAGGCATGTTTTAAATGATGTGCAGTTCCACAGTATATTTTTAGGTAATGTTATTTTTAAGCAATGTTTTTTTTTGCTTCCTTTTATATCTTTTAAAAAGTTTTTAGGTGATTGGCATTTGGAAAACTATAAAAATAATAAAAAACTAAAAATCTAAATCTAAAGAAATAGATGTATTTACCTCCTGTGGAAACCTGGATATTGCAAGGAGAAGGATAATTATTTCCAATGTATTAATTAAAAACATCAGTTTAGAAAATTCCACACTTTGCCTGGTGAAGCTGTTCCCAATGACATCATTTCCCATAAGAAGAGAATATGAGGCTGCAATTGCTGTTGGCATCACATGGCAATTTAATGTTTCCATCAGAATGGTACATTTGGTATGAGTCTGCTGTAATCTGTGCCTGTTGGTATGAAGACAGACTGAAAGAGTTGGGGCTGTTCAGTCTGGAGAAGAGGAGGCTAAAAAATGATCTTATTGTGACCTTCCAGTACATGAAGGGGGCTACAAAAAAGCTGGGGAGGGACTTTTTAGGCTCCCAGGGAGTGACAGGACTAGGGGGAATGGAGCAAAGCTGGAGGTGGGGAGATTCAGAATGGATGTGAGAAGGAAGTTGTTCAGCATGAGAGTGGTGAGAGCCTGGAATGGGTTGCTCGGGGAGGTGGTTGAAGCCCCATTGCTGGAGGTGTTTAAGGCCAGGCTGGCTGAGGCTGTGGCCAGGCTGATCTAGGGTAGGGTGTCCCTGCCCATGGTAGGGGGAGTGGAACTAAATGATCCTCATGGTCCCTTCCACCCCTGACTGATTCTATGATTCTGTTGCCCAGTGCTCCTTTTAACTCATTTCAGTTTTAATATTAGTTGTATTATAAGGTATTGGAATTGTCTGCATGTTCCTTAGACAGATGGCATTTAGTACAAATATGAACTGGTTAGGTTTCTCGACCCCTGGGTGAAAAACCTGTACCTCTTTCACATATAATTTATACAAAAAGTCAAAAAAAACAACAGCCTTTTGGTTTCAGCTTCCCTTGTCCCTCCTTCTCCTCTCTTCTGCTGTCTCCCACGAATGCCTGATGTGGGTAGGTAATTATATACTGAAGTTACTCTGCAGTCTGAAAACCTGGTAGGCTGTGGTGTTTTGTTTGGAATAGGATTTGTATCACTAATAACACTCATATAAATATTAGACATATAATCAAGCTGTTGTCCCAATTATCTTGGTTTAGTACAAGGAGACAGGCACCTTTAGATGATTTAGATGATCATCCCATTCTCACACTGGTATCTAAAGCAGGTTGAGTGAGTTGCCTTCTGAGGGTGTTTTTTTTTCCTCTTATGTGGTCTCTGTGACTAGAGAAGTTGAGATGACCACCTAGACTAGATACTTGGTTTTCAGATGGCTAAAACCAATGGTGCTTAGAGGTTGTCTAATCAAATTCTTCGTATTGATGATATGTGTGGCTTGTAATAGTGTGATCATGAACTTTACAGTTGATTTTTAGGCCTGGGTGCTAGGTTGGACTGGATGATCTTGGAGGTCTCTTCCAACTTGATTGATTCTATGATTCCCTGTGCCACCACTTCTCCAGTGGGCTGTACCTGATTTTGGAATCTAAAAGCCAGCTGGATTACTATGCTGCAGACTTTGTATCCTCTTGGTACTGTTCCTGCGAGGCTGTGGTGTGATACATTTGTAGGTATCTGCCTAGGCAGCTGTGCCATTGGAAACTCCATGAAATGCCAGTACTGTAGCTATAATTAATAATGACATGGTATTTAAATCACCAAACATGCTGGGGGAAGTATAGGCTGGATGTTAGGAGGAAGTTCTTGAAAGGGAGAGTGGTTGGCAATGTTATGGGCTGCCCAGGGAGGTGGTGGAATCGCTGTGCCTGGAGGTGTTCGAGAAAAGCCTGGCTGAGGCACTTAGTGCCATGGTCTGGTTGATTGGCTAGGGCTGGGTGCTAGGTTGGACTGGATGATCTTGGAGGTCTCTTCCAACCTGGTTGATTCTATGATTCTATACAGCTATAGTGTATCCTTCATCTAGACTGGATTTATCTGAAAGATGCCACAGGGAGTGTGATCTTTTGAAGAACATCACTTGCCAACCTCCCGTGTTCTTGAAATGCATCAGTTCTCAGCTAACTCACTTTGTCTTGAAGAGTGCTCTGCAAACTACCACACTTTGAACCCTCTGAGACAAGGCTTATGCTCTCCCCATAGCTCTACAAAACAGCACAGAAACAGTGAGGATATTCGTTAACAAGCAACCAGTAGTGATTTGCAATCTACAAAATCAGGTACAAAATCAGCAGGGAGTCACAATGTGTTCTTTCTTTGTTTGTTTTCAATTCCAGCTGTAACAGAAAGCAAGCAGTGCTCAGTCATGAGTCTTATTTTTACACTAAGAATTTTGCTGATGGAAGTAACCTGCAGTTCAGGGAAATCAACAAAAGCACAGTGCAGTAAAGACCAAAATATCATCGGTGGGAAAATCCCTTTATGCTGAAAATAAATGTAAAGCTTTGCTCTAAACCTGAAGGGAGGTTGTAGCCAGGTGGGGTTGGTGTCTTCTGCCAGGCAACCAGTAATAGAACAAGGGGACACAGTCTCAAGTTGTGGTGGGGGAGGTCTAGGCTGGATGTTAGGAGGAAGTTGTTGGCAGAGAGAGTGATTGGCATTGGAATGGGCTGCCCAGGGAGGTGGTGGAGTCACCGTCCCTGGAGGTGTTGAAGCAAAGCCTGGATGGGGCACTTAGTGCCATGGTCTGGTTGATTGTCTAGGGCTGGGTGCTAGGTTGGACTGGATGATCTTGGAGGTCTCTTCCAACCTGGTTGATTCTATGATTCTATGAGCATTAGCATGTTGTAAGAACAACTATTATCCCAGTCATTGTTAATGGACCTGCCTACAATTGTCAGTTGTTTAACCTAAAAATTAGCTTAGCAAATTACAGCTAAAATTATATGTCAGACTCCTGATGCCTAAGAATACTTCATACTGAGTCATCAGGAGTCTTATGATGTTCTTAGAGTTTTATAATTACTAACATTGAAGCAAAGGGTCTGAAATTTGATAAAGACTGGAATTTCTAGGTGTGAAGGAGAGGAGGAGATTTCTATTCTGAAAACTCCAGGTTTTGGTGCTAGCCCTTTCCTTCTTAGCTGGATTTAGTCACCCTTTTTGTACAAACACAACTCACTTTTGGCAACGTTTATTCATAGGGATCTGGTGGCTGGAGAGCAGCCAGGAAGAAAGGGACTTGGGGGTACTGGTGGATAGTAGCTGAAGATGAGCCAGCAGTGTGCCCAGGTAGCCAAGATTGCTCGATGGTATCCTGGGCTGGCTCAGGAGCAGTGTGGCCAGCAGGACAAGGGAGGTTATTCTGCCCCTGTACTCAACACTGGTCAGGCCACACCTTGAGTGCTGTGTCCAGTTCTGGGCTCCTCAATTCAAGAGAGATGTTGAGGTGCTGGAAGGTGTCCAGAGAAGGGCAACAAAGCTGGTGAGGGGCCTGGAGCACAGCCCTGTGAGGAGAGGCTGAGGGAGCTGGGGGTGTGCAGCCTGGAGAAGAGGAGGCTCAGGGCAGACCTCATTGCTGTCTACAACTACCTGAAGGGAGGCTGTAGCCAGGTGGGGTTGGTCTCTTTTGCCAGGCAAGCAGCAACAGAACAAGGGGACAGAGTCTGGAGTTGTGTCAGGGGAGGTCTAGGCTGGATGTTAGGAGGAAGTTGTTGTCAGAGAGAGTGATTGGCATTGGAATGGGCTGCCCAGGGAGGTGGTGGAGTCACAGTCCCTGGAGGTGTTGAAGCAAAGCCTGGCTGGGGCACTTAGTGCCATGGTCTGGTTGACTGGATAGGGCTGGGTGCTAGGTTGGACTGGATGATCTTGGAGGTCTCTTCCAACCTGGTTGATTCTATTCTATTCTATTCTATTCTATTCTATTCTATTCTATTCTATTCTATTCTATTCTATTCTATTCTGTTGAATCAGTTGTCTTTTAAAAAGCCTGTTGGCTGTGACACAGCTGAGGAGATATTTTTTTTTGTGTCTCAATTAAAAGTTAAACTAAAAGCAAGATGTCAGAATCAGATATTTGTCAAGGCATGGAGATATTTGAAGTCTCTGTATTGTGTAGGATTTTGCAAAATAGATTTTTCAGAGTGTGAAGGATTCTGGAGAGTCCAGGACTTAAAGGATAATCCTGTTCCAAAGATGGATTTTATGCTTTTATTAAGCTGGCAATATAACTGGACTTTAAATTTAGTTTAATTACATAGGCCCTAGTGTGGTATGACTGTAAGAAGTAAAGACATTGTTTCACACCTGCTGGCATGAGGGACATGATAAAAATGGATATGAGATCAGCAGCTGTGTATGATGGTGTCCTCAGAAAAGCAAAACAACTGGGAATTTGGATTTGTAGCATTTTTATCCCAAGCCTCACTGCCTCACAACGGCGTTTGTGTTTTTTGGGGGTGGTGCAGAGCAAATGCTTAGCAAAGCAATAAAGGCCATTATGGAAAGAAACTGCTTGTTGTGCAGTTCAAGCTCAGATGTTCAGGAGGAGGAACCTATCAGAGAAGGAGAATCTCACATTGCAGGTCACATTAGCATAAGGTCCTCTGTAGAATATTTAAGTGCAAGTAATGTGGTGCAACTTAATACAAGAGTGTGCTAGTGTGAGCCTAGCTAGCATGTTTTGGTGAGAAGAACTAGATGATAGGCTGTAAAATGAAAACAATGGTGAGGTCTACTTCCCTCACAGTCTTGCTGGGATGTGTAAAGAAGAAAGGCAAAACAAAGATTAGGGCACTTGCTTCTTCTCTTCGCTGGGGAGCTTTGCCTGCTGGGGAGAGCTGAGGCTGCTGGCTGGACTCCATCTTGCTTTCTAACCTCACCCTCCATTTGCTTTGGCTGATTCACCTTTGCTTCTTAATCCTCTTGGCCGAACCTCCATTCTTCCTTGGGACTGGGGTAAGGTTGAGAGGGGTATGGGAAGGTGAGGGGTGGTTGAGAGCCCCTCCTGGGGACTCAGGTTTCTGGGAGGGGAATTGTGTTTGTATTACCTTTTTTTTACCATGTATATTTCTGTCTCTAACTGTATCTACTGTAACTATCTGCTTGTAAATTGTGCCAGCTGTAAATATAAGCTTCATTCAAATTTCCAGAGCCGACTGAGTCTAGTCTGGGTGATTTCTAAAAGTGTGAGGGGCGGGGGAAACCCAAACCATCACAAAGAGTATTGCTCAAAACGTGGATGCTAAAATCTGAGTCCCCACCCTGAACAGAAAGTTATCCTTCCTCCTGAGGAAATTTCACTTCATCTGATGGATTAGGAGACCAACTGCTTCTTGAGAGATTTGGGAATGTGATGTCTTTTAAGAGTTTGAAGTGTTTGTTTTCTGCCTTGCTTGCATTGGTATCACTTATCTATTTGCTTCCATTGATATCACTCATCTACCTGCTTGCAGTATATCACTCATCTCTTTATTAAGATAAATCTCCATTTCCTTTATATGTCACTGTATCAGGAACAGTGTGGCCAGCAGGACAAGCGAGGTTATTCTTCCCCTGTACTCAACAGTGGTCAGGCCCCACCTTGAGTGCTGTATCCAGTTCTGGGCTCCTCAATTCAAGAGAGATGTTGAGGTGCTGGAAGGTGTCCAGAGAAGGGTGACAAAGCTGGTGAGGGGCCTGGAGCACAGCCCTGTGAGGAGAGGCTGAGGGAGCTGGGGGTGTGCAGCCTGGAAAAGAGGAGGCTCAGGGCAGACCTCATTGCTGTCTACAACTACCTGAAGGGAGGCTGTAGCCAGGTGGGGTTGGTCTCTTCTGCCAGGCAACCAGCAACAAGACATGGGGACACAGCCTCAAGTTGTGCCAGGGGAGGTCTAGGCTGGATGTTAGGAGGAAGTTGTTGCCAGAGAGAGTGATTGGCATTTGAATGGGCTTGTGCTTCAGTGTGCCAAAACCAGACATTTCCATAGAATCACTATATCCAACATTACTATACCCAACACATGGAGGTGGTGGAGTCACCATCCCTGGAGGTGTTCAAGCAAAGCCTGGCTGAAGCACTCAGCGCCATGGTCTAGTTGACTGGACAGGGCTGGGTGCTAGGTTGGACTGGATGATCTTGGAGGTCTCTTCCAACCTGGTTGATTCTATGCTAATTGTATGTGTAAAAGGATACATTTTATTTTTACAAACACATTTAATTCTTGCATTTTTTAACCTTTACAGAAATAATCAAAATAATTGACTAGTACCTGGTATTTATCATGTTGTATTCTAATTACTCCCTTGTGTGGTTTTCCTCTGATTTATGTTTGAAATAAATAACATAATTGCTTGTGAGAGGCAAGCTAAGGCCAAGGAAAGAAGCTTGCCTGATGAAAGGAGAGAAACAGTGAGGTGAAAAAGGGAAAGCTCTGGTGATGTTAACCCACAGCAGCCTGCTGAGAAAGGGATTGGAATCATTAACTCACTTTACAGAGGTCATAATATTGCCATTCTAACAGAGGATAGAGAGATAGAATCAACCAGGTTGGAAGAGACCTCCAAGATCACCCAGTCCAACCTAGCACCCAGCCCTATCCAGTCAACCAGACCATAGCACTAAGTGCCTCATCCACTCTTTTCTTGAACACCTCCAGGGACAGTGACTCCACCACCTCCCTGGGCAGCCCATTCCAATGCCAATCACTCTCTCTGACAACAACTTCCTCCTAACATCCAGCCTATACCTCCCCCAGCACAACTTGAGACTCTGTCCCCTTGTTCTGTTGCTGGTTGTCTGGGAGGAGAGACCAACCCCACCTGGCTACAGCCTTCCTTCAGGTAGGTGTAGACAGCAATGAGGTCAGCCCTGAGCCTCCTCTTCTCCAGGCTAAACAACCCCAGCTCCCTCAGCTATGACATAAATTTCAATTAATATGGAGAGTGTCTCAACATGAAAGCAGCTGAACCCAAGTTACAGGAGAGACTCATTACCAATAACAGTAAACAGGAATTTTACTGCAACTGCAACTCAATAAGCAGAGTTATGTACACCCAGAGCACTGAGAAAAGACTTCATTCTGCTGCTAACTCTCTAGGTAGACTTTGTGAATACTCAAAATCAGTGGTTGTGGAATGCTTCCTTCTCATCTCACTGTGAAAGCAACTGACTGAGAAACCCACATTAAAGTCCGACCCTGATGTAATTTCTAGCATTGCCTACAAAAATAAAGTTCAGGATCTTTTCTGAACATGAATCCTAAAACCACTGAAGTTGATCCAATTTCTTTCAAGTTAAGCACAAGATTCTCTCTGACTTTAGAAAGTTTGGATGGGGCTTAAATTTCTTCTTTGCTTAGGGTAGTATTAGTCCCATCAAAATAAATTTCATCAGCTTAAACAGGATTAATGATACAGCAGTCATTTATCATAAAATCCTATCATAATTTTTGGTTGGAAGGGAATTCTGGAGGTCAAGCAGGCCCAACCAGAGACTCATAAAATCATGGAAATGACGCCTCAGAACATCAAGTCCAACCACTCTCTCAGCACTGCCAAGTCCACCACTAAACCATGTCCCTCAGCATAACATCTCCACATCTTTTTAATCCCTCCACCATGTCCCTGGGCAGCCCGTTCCAGAGCTTGACAAAACTTCTGGTGAAGAAATGTTTTCTAACGTCCAATCTGTTTAACAGAACAAGGGGACACAGCCTCAAGTTGTGCTGGGGGAGGTCTAGGCTGGATGTTAGGAGGAAGTTGTTGTCAGAGAGAGTGATTGGCATTGGAATGGGCTGCCCAGGGAGGTGGTGGAGTCACCATCCCTGGAGGTGTTCAAGAAAAGAGTGGATGAGGCACTTAGTGCTATGGTGTAGTTGACTGGATAGGGCTGGGTGCTAGGTTGGTCTGGATGATCTTGGAGGTCTCTTCCAACCTGATTGATTCTATTCTATTCTATTCTATTCTATTCTATTCTATTCTATTCTATTCTATTCTATTCTATTCCATTCTATCTCAATCTCCCCTGGCAGAACTTGAAGCCATTTCCTCTGATCCTATTGCCTGTTACTCAGAAGAAGATGTTGACCCCCCCTCCTTTCAGGTAGTTGTAGAGACCAATGAGGTCTCCCCCAATCCTCTTTTTCTCCAGACTAAACAACCTACATTTCCTCAGCTGCTCCTCAGAGGACTTGTTCTCTAGACCTTTCACCTGCTGCATTGCTATTAGAATCATAGAATCAACCTGGTTGGAAGAGACCTCCAAGATCATTCAGTCCAATCTATCACCCAGCCCTATCCAATCAACTAGACCATGGCACTAACTGCCTCATCCAGTCTTTTCTTGAACACTTCCAGGTCTTCTTTGGACATGCTCCAGTGAGATCACGTTGTTAAGGTCTTTGTCCACCTGAGTTCTGATCATGGATGGAAATTCCACCTCTCTGGGCACCTGTTTCTCCGTTTCAGATCAGGATTTCCTGTGTTACAGTTTGTGTCTTTTGTTTCTTGTCTCATTATGATGTACCTCTGAAAAGAGTCTTTGGTTGAAGACAACAATAACATCTCCTCTTATCTTTCTCTTCTTACAGCTGAACAAAGATGGCTCTCCAGATCTCTGTTCATCTTAGCAGCCCTCCACTGCATTTTCTCCAGTGTGCTGAAGAACAGACTTAGGAAAGGTAAGGCTGCTTACATAGCTTTAGATTTGAATACTTGTGGCTAACATCTTCCCTGTGGCTGTGACATATAAATTGCTTTTTAAACATCATCAAAAAGTCTTAGCTATGCAAATTAAAACATTACTATCTTTTGCAACTCTCCTGAACTTCTCCGGCTTGACACCTGTGGTACCACACACAGGAAGCTGATGGAACCTCAACAAAGCATCTGAGTGCATACACTGAGGCTCAATGCCAAATATGAGTTGACTTCAGAAAGCAGAATAGGTGAAAATGTTCATAGATCACAAACATATCTGGGATTTGTGTTCCTGTAGATCTTAATCAAAACTTCTTGCAGTAAACTATCCTATGCAGCTTGGAAGAGGAACAGGGTCTCACAGTAGTGAGAGCAGTTTCACAACTACTTAGGAGGAAGTTCACAACAACTTCAGGAAGAATTTCTTCACAGAGGGAGTAATTTGCCATTGGAATGAGCTGCCCAGGGAGGGGGTGGAGTTGCCGTCCCTGGAGGTGTTCAATAAAAGCCTGGCTGAGGCACTTAGTGCCATGGTCTGGTTGATTGGACAGAGCTGGGTGCTAGGTTGGACTGGATGATGTTGGAGGTCTCTTCCAACCTGGTTGATTCTATGATTCTATGATACTCTTCCTTGAATTTGGTTACCAGAAAGTGTCTGTTGGATTATCAGGTGCATCAAACTTACCCTCTTCAACCAGCATGTCCTTTCAATCAGCTGATTAAGAGAGTACTATGCTCTAATTTACTTCTGTGACAGCCAGGGATTTTCCCAGATGAATAATTAGATCAGCTCTCTGTTTCATTTTGTTGCTGGAATGGAAGCTAATATTTAGCCACTGTATCTCCTTACTTCTTTACCTCCTTAAAATAGCTACTAGCTAAGCAGGACCACTGCCTAAGACTTTTGTTAACAGATACACAGGAAAAACCCATCCCCAGTAGTGTATGCTTCTAAAGCTCCTTACATAATATCTTCATTAAAATAACCAATCACAGGGTGCTGCAAAGAGCCAGATCAGACTGTGATCAGCTTTTTTTAGGCCATGTTCATTTCTGACCTTTTTGCCTGAGAAATTCCACAGGTTTACATGCTCGATTATGCAATTATTATGCCTGCAGAAGAGGAGGCTCAGGGCTGACCTCATTGCTGTCTACAACTACCTGAAGGGAGATTGTAGGCAGGTGGGGGTTGGTCTCTTCTCCCAGACAACCAGCAACAGAACAAGGGGACAGAGTCTCAAGTTGTGCTGGGGGGAAGTATAGGCTGGATGTTAGGAGGAAGTTGTTGGCAGAGAGAGTGATTGGCATTGGAATGGGCTGCCCAGGGAGGTGGTGGAGTCACCATCCCTGGAGGTGTTCAAGCAAAGCCTGGCTGAGACACTTAGTGCCATGGTCTAGTTGACTGGATAGGGCTGGGTGCTAGGTTGGACTGGATGATGTTGGAGGTCTCTTCCAACCTGATTGATTCTATTATATTCCAACCTGGTTGATTCTGTGATTCTATGATTCTTGAGTTCACTTCAAAACTCCCTCCCCATGCTCAGTTTACAGCCCAAATAGATGATCTTCCTCATAATTTAGGTTCTGGTAATAAAAAGTTTAGAAGTAGAAATCTGGATTTTTTTTTTTTTTGTCTTAAAAAATTCTGTTGCTCATAAAAATCCTCAGTTTTGTGTTTTTCTTGGGGAAGACCAGCAGAGGGTGCCTGAGCTAGAGTGCAAACCCCCGGCCCAGAATTCGGCTGAATTAGTAACATTAGAAGTGTATAAAAAAAAAGAAATAAGCTTTAATTTAGTTCTCCTTTAAAACCAAAGATGAATATATTAATGAAAATTAAGGGAAACTAATTGCTTTAGGAAAAATGCACTATTAATAGGCTGTCAGAAAAGTAGTACTAATACTGTGTCCTGGGCTGCAGCAAGAGAAGTGTGGGCAGCAGGGCAAGGGAGGGGATTCTCCCCCTTTACTCTGCTCTCCTCAGACCCCACCTGCAGTACTGTGTGCAGTTCTGGAGCCCCCAGCACAAGAGGGACATGGAACTGTTGGAGCGAGTCCAGAGGAGGGCCATGAGGATGGTCAGAGGTCTGCAGCAGCTCTGCTATGAGGACAGGCTACGAGAGTTGGGACTCTTCAGCCTGGAAAAGGCTTCAAGGAGACCCTGGAGTGGTCTTCCAATATCTAAAGGGGACCTACAGGAAGGCTGGGGAGTGACTATTGACAAGGTCTGGTAATGACAGGATGAGGGGGAATGGGTTTAAGCTGGAGGAGGGGAGATTTAGACTGGATGTTAGGAGGAAGTTCTTTCCAGTGAGGGTGGTGAGACACTGGCACAGGTTGCCCAGGGAGGTTGTGGATGCTTCCTCCCTGGAGGTGTTCAAGGCCAGGTTGGATGAGGCCTTGGGTAACCTGCTCTAGTGGGAGGTGTCCCTGCCTGTGGCAGGGGGTTGGAGCTGGATGATCCTTGAGGTCCCTTCCAACCTAAACCATTCTATGATTCTATGATTCTATAATTAAGAAAAAAATCTAATTTGGGAATTAGAAAAGGAATTTTAGTTATCTGATTGTGCTAACAGCTACTAAAGCCTGGATCCCTGGATTACCTTTCTATGGATTTTGGAAGACATTCTCTCCATAAGCTACTTCTGTGTAAGGAAACGGAGAAGAAGTAAATATTTCAGTGCAGAATTCAGAACAGGTTCCTAACTTTGTGGTGTTCTGTTGTTATCAGATGTTTTCCTATATAGTTATTTCTGAGAGAGGAAAACAGTGAGGCGTAGGGAGAAGAGAGGAGGAAATAATGATTTACTCACAGTTACACCACTTTAACTTAGGGTTTACTTAACTGAAGAGCTGCAAAGCCTTGAGTAATCATCTTTGCTATGTCTGGACTTTCTAGATTGAGACAAACTGGTCTGACCTGGCTTGTGTCTGTAGCTGATGTCCTTCAGACATGTCCCACATTCCTTGGGAGCGTGGGCAAAGCTGTACCTTGAGCCACAGCTGAAAAGTATGGGCAGTCAGGTGCCAATGTGTGAGTCCACATTTCAGCCCTGATGAGGACAATCTTCTTTTAGCAAGGCCTGTTGCAACAGGATGTGGGGTGATGATTTTGAACTAAAAAGGGGGATTTAGACTAGACACAAGGAAGAGATTCTTTACACTAAAGGTGGTGGGACACTGGCACAAGTTGCCCAGAGAGGTGGTGGATGCCCCATCCCTTAAAACAGTCAAGGGCAGGTTGGACAGGGCTTTCAGCAACCTGATCTAGTTGAAGAAATCCCTGCTTACTGTGTGGAGGTTGGACTAGATGACCTTTAAAGGCCCCTTCCAACCCAAAGGGTTCTGTGATTCTATGATTCTAAGACTTACTGGTACAGATGCAGTTTACTCTGGCCAAAAAAAAAAGCCATTTCTCTGGTTTACTTTGTATTGCTTGGGAACAGATGGTACTGATCTGTGATGCAGTGGCCAGGAAGGCAGTACCAACAGTTTCATTTACTGCTTTAAAAGCAGGCAGATGACACAGCAGTTCAACTTGCCCTAATTAGAACTAGACTCCCAAGCTTTAAATTGATGGGAGCTCATAAACAAAACCTTAACTAAACTGAAATGAAGTGGATGCAAGTAAAATTAAGAGAGTTGAAGGGAAAAAAAAAAGATGAAAGTTATTTGCTTCAAGTATCTCTCTGAGTAGCTTGCATAGGGAAGCAGGCAAAAGGAACTACATGTGAGTAAACATAAAGATAGAACAACAGGCTAAAAGCCAAAATGAGAGGAGAGTAGGGTAGCTAGGAATGCAGAGGCTTAAGTGCACAAGTACTCAGAGACTTCCAACTCATAAAAGTAGTTCTGACACAGAAAGCAGACAACATGTGTGCTTTGTAAGCAATAGGAAACGTTTCACTGACATGGTGACAGCAGAACTGTATCTCAAATCTAAGTCAGGTCAAAATGATTCCCACATTTAAAAGGCTCAAATGGATGCCTCTTACCTAGGATAAATTTAGTATATGTTATACAAAAGAGGCAGCATTTTCTTAAGTAGTAACCTTTAGTTAAGGCAGTTGTAAAATAAAAACTATAGGACAAAAATGTGTGTTTGAAGGTGGTAGAACACTGCCTATAGGAGTTTTGGAGTCTCCTTCTCTGGAGACTTTCAAAAATAGCCTGGACATGATTCTGAGCAACCTGTTCTAGGTGACCTTGCTAAAGCAGGGAGGTTGAACTAGATGATGTCCAGAGGTCTGTTCTAACCCCTGCCATTCTGTGATTCTGTGACATCCACTGCCCAATCAAACAGTTTTACCTAACAAATGGTTATGGCACTCCATTACATTTACATGGGACAACTTTACTTACTTTGGATGTGTGGTTATTTGTCTTCCCTTTTAGTAACTCTAACCCATACAGCACAGGTAACATAATCACAGTACCACAGTATTACCAAGGTTGGAAGAGACCTCATAGATCATCAAGTCCAACCTGTTACCACAGAGCTCAAGGCTAGACCATGGCACCAAGTGCCACGTCCAATCCTGCCTTGAACAGCCCCAGGGACGGCAACTCCACCACCTCCCTGGGCAGCCCATTCCAGTGTCCAATGACTCTCTCAGTGCAGAACTTTCTCCTCACCTCAAGCCTAAATTTCCCATGAAGCAGAGAGTGTGGAGTCAAAACTGCCCTCACTTCTCTTGTGCACATTTTATGGCAGATTCTCTTTAAAATGTTGATTTCCTAAAAGTGAAGAGCTCTTTTCCTTTGAATTTGTCCTGTTTTGTTCACAGTGGAAGAGGAAATACAGGAAAAGGGAATATAGTGCTGCTCTAACTTCTATTCAGTTTAATGTTCTTGTACCTGCTTAAGTAATTT
The DNA here is from genome assembly GCA_013400475.1 of Tricholaema leucomelas. Lineage (NCBI taxonomy): Eukaryota > Metazoa > Chordata > Aves > Piciformes > Lybiidae > Tricholaema lacrymosa > Tricholaema leucomelas. The sequence goes on along the minus strand of WAAF01000826.1, from coordinate 92,453 downwards.
AGTGGAGCAAGAGCAGTTTTCAAATCTATGTTTTACACAGACACTGAAATAACCTCAGCTGATTGCACTGGAGCTTTCTTTACTCTAACATGGATCTAAGAAATTGCATCACAGTACTGTGAAAAATATTCACACCCATATTGTTACCAGGGATGCCATCAAGCCATCTGAGGCTTCTGTGTATACATTCAGAGAGGAAGCCCATAAATCTGTGAAAATGTACTCATTTTCAATCTCTTGAGACAGAATGGATTGGGTTGGAAGGGATCTTTAAAGCTTTTTTACTCCCAACCCTCCACAATGGGAAGGGACATCTTCCACTAGATGTGGCAGCTCAAAACCTCATCCAACCTGGCCTTGAATGCTAACTGGGATGGGACATCTACCACCTCTCTGGGCACCCTGTTCCTGTGCCTCACCACTTTCATTTTAAAGTTGCTTCCTTACATCCCATTTAAATCTACTACCTTCTAGTTTAAAATCACCAACCCTTGTCCTGTCACTATACCCTGGTAAAAAGTCTCTCTTCATGTTTCTTACAGGCCCTTTGAAGTACTGAAAGGCCAAAAGAAGGTCTCCCCACAGCCTTCTCCAAGCTAAACAATGCCAACTCTCTCAGCCTGTCTTCACATTAGAGGTATTCCAACCTTCCTCTGGACCAACTCATAGAATCATAGAATCAGTCAGGATTGGAAGGGACCACAAGGATCATCTAGTTCAAAACCCCCTGCCATGGCCAGGGACACCCTACCCTAGATCAGGCTGGCCACAGCCTCATCCAGCCTGGCCTTAAACACCTCCAGCAACGGGGCCTCAACCACCTCCCTGGGCAACCCATTCCAGGCTCTCACCACTCTCATGCTCAACAACTTCCTCCTCACATCCAGCCTGAACCTATCCACCTCCAGCTTTGTTCCATTCCCCCCAGTCCTGTCACTCTCTGATAGCCTAAAAAGTCCCTCCCCAGCTTTTTTGTAGGCCCCCTTCAGATACTGGAAGGCCACAAGAAGGTCACCTCAGAGCCTCCTCTTCTCCAGACCGAACAGCCCCAACTCAGTCTGTCCTCATAGGTGAGGACAACTCAAACTGGTCCATATCTTTCCTGTGCTGTGGGTGCTGGAGCTGGATGCAGTACTTCAGGTGAGGTCTCATAAGACCAAAGTAGATGGGTAGAATGTGGGCTGCAAGCACCCATGCCATACCAGTACCTCGAAGTTATTCTCCTCAGGACAGCTTGCAATTCCTTCATCTGCTGGTTCCATGGCACTCTTGCACAAGGGCTTGTCAATACTGCACATCCAGAGAAAAAAAAATACATAGAAGCATCCATCTGATCGAACATTTATTTATGCCTTTTGGGTTTGGAGAGAAGGCAGCTCATCCTGCTGTTATTTACATGAAAATGTGTCAGTTTGGTTTGTGTAACTCTTCAGAACAAGGCACATTACCATGTTAAGTGCAGAGTCTAATTGCTCTCTTATATGCTGCCTCAGAACCAGTGCAGGGAACATCAGCAAGGTGGCAAGCAAGACTGTGACCTCCCACACTGGTAACCATTTCTCTTTTTGTTTTCAGAGCCTTGTATTTCAGCATTACCTTGGCTCTTGCACTTCACAACCACAGTGAAATACTTTGCATAGCTATGAGAATATGTTTGCTGAACTCCAAAGTGCTGTCTCCATCAGCCACAGGGCAAAGCACAACAGAACTGTCGTTCATTCTGTTGATGTTCAGGTTGACTTTGCTTGACTTGCTTTAAAAAGTGTTCGCAGTAATTGCTTCTTCACAGACTGAATATTAACTTCTCACGTGGAAACTAAGTTGAGGCATTAAAAGGAGATATTTGTTTGTTTTCCTAGGGAATTCAGATGTCAGTAAAATCCAAGAGTTTCATTATGGTGTGATCCTTTAAGAGATTATTCCCTTTGCTTTGTACTGTGTCAGACATCTCTTCTTTAAGATCAGAGGAAATGGCCCCAAGTTGCACCAGGAGCAGTTTAGATTGACTATTAGAAGAAAGTTCTTTGCTGAAAGGATTATCAAACAGTGGAACAGGCTCCCCAAGGAGGTGCTTGAATCCTTATCCCTGGAGATGTTTGAAAGAGACAGAGATATGGTGCTAAGGGACATAGTTTAGCACCAGACTTGGTAGAGTTAGATAACGGTTGGACTCAATGATCTCGGAAGTCTTTTTCAACTGATGCAATTCTATGACTCTCTAGGTAGCTGGTGGCTCTGAAACAACAGAAAAAGATATGTTACTTTCCCAACTCCAAGTTGTAGCTCCAGCAAGGATACTCAATCTTTGACCAGTTCCTCTGGGGTTGATAGAATCATAGAATCAACCAGGTTGGAAGAGACCTCCAAGCTCATCCAGTCCAACCTAGCACCCAGCCCTAGCCAATCAACCAGACCATGGCACTAAGTGCCTCAGACAGGCTTTTCTTGAACATGTCCAGGAACAGCAACTCCACCACCTCTCTGGGCAGCCCATTCCAATGCAAATCACTCTCTCTGGCAAGAACTTCCTCCTAACAACCAGCTTAGACCTCCCCCAGCACAACTTGAGACTGTGTCCCCTTGTTCTGTTGCTGCTTGCCTGGCAGAAGAGACCAAACTCACCTGGCTACAGCCTCCCTTCAGGTAGTTGTTGACAGCAATGAGGTCAACCCTGAGCCTCCTCTTCTCCAGGCTAAACACCCCCAGCTCCCTCAGCCTCTCTTCACAGAGCTGTGTTCCAGGCCTCTCACCAGGTTGAGAAGATATCTCACAGTCTGGCATGATTTGGCTTTTTTACAGCAGCTGCAGCATGTAGCTGTCCTGCTTTTTATCTGGTGGGAATCTTGAATCTTTTTAATAGACTTGGGGTTGTATAATTAAGGTAATTCCTTAAGTATATTTATCTGTCGTTAGGATAACGAGATGAGAGTATTATCCTGGAAAACAGCAGGAATGGACATTACCTTGTGAAGGCCCTTGCATTATTTTCCAGAACTTTCCTTCCCCTGCTCAGTCTGGCACTAAGCATGCCTTAATACACTTGACAGGCATGAAGTGCTTGCTTATTGGAATCTTGGGGACAGGCAGTTTTGCACTTGCATAAATGCACAAGAACTCTGTAACTGAACATTTTGAACAGGAGAAATCTATTTTACTCAGTTTTGTTGCAAAAGAGGGGCCAAAGCACAGATTTACAGGATAAATTCCCACTACTCACCAGGTGCAGGATGCTGGGACCTTGTGAGCTTCTACTGTGCATCCCCTCTGCACTCAGCCCAAGCTGCTGTGCACCTGTCTCTTCAAGGATAGGTGGGAAAATCCCTACTAGGAATATACGGTACAGTGTACATCCTCTTCCATCTTCATCCTGCCTTTTCAGCTGTATTGTGGTGCAAAGCTCCACAACTGCATGTGCACCACCCACACTTAGCACAAGGAAGAAATAAGATCATAGAATCATAGAATGGTTTAGGTTGGAAGGGACCTCAAGGATCATCCAGCTCCAACCCCCTGCCATAGGCAGGGACATCTCCCACTAGAGCAGGCTGCTGAAGGCCTCATCCAGCCTGGCCTTAAACACCTCCAGGGAGGAAGCATCCACAACCTCCCTGGGCAACCTGTGCCAGTGTCTCACCACCCTCACTGTGAAGAACTTCCTCCTAACATCCAGTCTAAATCTCCCCTCTGCCAGTTTAAACCCATTCCCCCTCATCCTGACATTACCAGACCTTGTCAATAGTCCCTCCCCAGCCTTCCTGTAGGCTCCCTTCAGATACTGGAAAGCCACTCTAAGGTCTCCTCAAAGCCTTCTCTTCTCCAGGCTGCAGAGCCCCAACTCTCTCAGCCTGTCCTCATAGCAGAGCTGCTGCAGCCCTCTGAGCATCTTCGTGGCTCTCCTCTGGACTGGCTCCAGCAGTTCCATGTCCTTCTTGTGTTGGGGGCTCCAGAACTGCACACAGTACTGCAGGTGGGGTCTGACAAGAGCAGAGTAAAGATCCAGAAACTTTTAACAATGACCTGGCAGGGATGGACAGCCAAATTCTTCAACATGAAAATGTGTTCATCATGTCCTAATTTTCCACTGAAAGGTATGGGAAATACTTTAAATTACTTGTAATTTATTTATATTATTTATGTTTTGTGTGGCATTAAAGTCCTATTACACTGTGCTTTGAACTTGCAGAAAATAGATGTCAAGTCATTAAAACAGGAGACAAAAAAGACTTCCTAAGCTGTGATGTCTAAACAGTCATAATTCCTGTGGTGGTCTCCATAACCTCCAAAGGCCTGTGTCTATTCTGAAACACAAAACTCATTTAATTAACAAAAGATATAGACACAGTTGAGCATTGATGCTATTGACAGAAACAAACTATGTTGCTGATGTTGTGTTTATATCTTTTTGTCACCTTTCCCTGGATGTATAGATGAGGTTCTGACTGCTTTGCTGAAAAATCAGTCAGAATCTAGAGGTTTAAAGGTTGAACATGGCAGTGTTTTGCTGCAGAAAGCTGTCATGATAATTTTTGTGGCAATTCAGGAGTTGATTCATGAATCCTTCAGTCATCTGTGTGGAACTGAGACAAAGTGGGCAGCTGATTGGGGTAAACATGGCCATCCCTTGCTAAGTGTCCAGAGCGTGTCCAGAGAAGGGCCATGAGGATGCTCAGAGGGCTGGAGCACCTCTGCTATGAGGACAGACTGAAAGAGTTGGGGCTGTTCAGTCTGGAGAAGAGGAGGCTCCCAGGTGACCTTCTTGTGGCCTTTCAGTGTCTGAAGGGGGCCTCCAAAAAAAGCTGGGGAGGGACTTTTGAGGCTCTCAGGGAGTGACATGTCTAGGGGGAATGGAACAAAGCTGGAGGTGGGGAGGTTCAGGCTGGACATGAGGAGGAAGTTGTTGAGCATGAGAGTGGTGAGAGGCTGGAATGGGTTGCCCAGGGAGGTGGTTGAGGCCCCATGGCTGGAGGTGTTTAAGGCCAGGCTGGATGGGGCTGTGGGCAGCCTGCTCTAGGGTAGGGTGTCCCTGGCCATGGCAGGGGGGTTGGAACTAGCTGATCCTTGTGGTCCCTTCCAACCAATTCTATGATTCTACGTTTTTCGATAGACGAGGGGGCTTAGCCTGGGAGATTTTGGAAACAGGATGAACAACTGTGTGGGTTGTCCTGCAGGAGCTCTGCGTGCACTTGTGGCGAGTGGCAAGGAGGCAGGAATTAAAACGGGCTCCCCTTCCATATTCGTATCTCCTGCTGTCAAAGAGTTCGTAAGGTAAGGCAGTTACAGACGTTTTTTCACCTCTGCACATAAGCACTAGCAAATCTATGGTGCAGAGCTGTAGATGAGAGCGATGTGATGTTTAGGAACGCTGCGGTCTTAGCCCTCCTGAGTGTACACCACCACCGATGTTGGGAGTTTAAACCCAAGGTCTGAAACACTGGCCAGAGTGAGTGTATGCGAGAACTGGATTTGCCTTGGCAGCTGCAGGCATGGGCAAAGGTAGCATCGCTGGGGGAAGCTAGGTTAGGACGACCTCCGCGCTGAGAAACCATCTGCCGCCTCCTGCACATGGGATGCACCTGGCCTGTGACAAGGGCCGGGGGTGATTGCAGCTGGGCTGGGGCTTGCTGGACAGATGCTGCGGGGGAGGTGGAACAGGCACCGCTGGTCCTCTCCTCAGGAAGGTGGGCACTGGGCTTTCATCTCCGAACACCGTAACCGGACTCGCCTTGGAAGTGCCCGAGGGCGTGCAGCAGCGAGCGCTGTTTACCTGCAGAAGCCCGGGCAGCTTCCTCTCCCCTCGGGGATACATCGAGGAGGGAAACTATGAGGGCCTCGCTCCCAAAAACACGACCTTCACCTCCGTCACATGCATGCTCTCTCCCCTGCAAACCTAACGCTTACTGCTGCAGCCTTAACTGCGTCAGCCCCGGCAGCGCGGGGCTCTGGGGCGGCCTCTGGGCCAGCCAGCGCGGGGCAGGCAGCGGCGAAGCGGGGTGGGGTGCGGAGCGGAGCGGTGGCGGGAGGCGTGGAGGAGGCCGGCGCTACCCTGCAGTGGGGCAGGCACTTGGCTTCAGGCAAAGCGGGGGCGGCCCCCGGCGGGCCGCGGCCCCGATAAAAGCGAGCAGCGGGGCGAGGGCGAGAGCGGAAGCGAGCGGCCATGGCGTGGGGTTGCGCTCTGTGCCTGGCGCTGGCGGGAGGAGCCCTCGTGGCCCTGCTGGTGCAGCTGTTCCGCTGGCTGCGGGCCGACGGCGATCTCACGCTGCTGTGGGCCGAGTGGCAGGGGAAGAAGCCAGGTAAAGTCGCCTGCCAGCAGCTGCCGACTCGCCGCCAGAAAGAGACGTGGTGGCGGGGCTGGGGGCTCGGAGCGCGAAATGGTGTCGCTGGGGGCACGCCGTGAGGGGAGATGGGCTGGTGGCTTCTGGGGAGAAGAGGGGACCCCAGGGATGGGGCTGAGCTAACACCTCAGCACGGTGGAACCAACCTCTTCGGCAGCTGCCTCACGGGTTTGTCCATAGGGAAAAAACAAACCCTAATAGCTTCATTTCCCAGCCCTTATCCAGCAAGGTGTGTGGTAGTAAAAGACCCATGTCAGTAAAGGAGCTCTCTGGAAGCAGTTTCACAGCAGCGGTGAGCTCCAGCGAGTCTGTTCGTGGGCAGATGGCCGGACCTGTCATCGCTGTGTGGACTAACCGAGTCCGGCTGGTGAATGTGGGCTTCTGGGGCAGCGGCGGAGGGGGCATCGCATGTAGCCAGGGCGTATGATTTTAGCAGCTTTTGGCACTTTGTTCTGACGTGTTCAAGCAGGTTTCAGTTTCACAGTAGTGCTGGAGGTATTTACAGTGAATATTAATGTTTGGATTCAACGGGCTTCCTCCAATGAGAGCTGTGCCGTGAAAGGCACAAGGGAACACCACCGCACGATTGCTGGCTGTGGTTCTACCCCCGTTCTGTAAGGTGCTGCTTGTGACACCTGTGGGTACGACACTTCAATAAAATGCCATCAGATTTTCGGCTCTTGGTCCTGTTGGTCTTTGTAATTCGGCTGCGCTTCTTCCTCGTACTTGACAAAGATGTTTAAAAAACATAGGGGTTAGTTGCTTAGCAGAGGCTTCATCAGGAGAGCCACCGATTTCCCCCTCAGCTTAGTCAGCGATGGTGACTTGGGGCTGCTGGGAACTGCGTTTGGTGTGGGTGCTTGAGATGAAATCAGAGAGCTTATATTTGCATCTGACTGGTCAGGGGAAAAGGCTGATCTGTGACAAGGGACACTATAAACCTGTCCTGTGTAGAAAATGAAAATGGATATTGGGTTGAGCGGGATAGAATTGCATTGAATGAAGGTGGATCGTGAAAGTGCCACTGGGAGGAATGTGGTGTGAGAACGTGGCTGTGAGACCATGATTTGGTAGGGGATGATGGTGCAAGTGAGGGTCAACATTAGGAAGGGTTTGAGAGAGGAGTAGGATATCTCTGCCTTCTGCTTTTGGTGTAAGCTTACTGCTAAATTTGCCTGTTGATGTAGTGGAAAAGAGAACAGAAAAGCACGCACAAGTAATACATCTCCAAGAAGGAAAATTCTGAGTCTATATGGGCAATCTTCTGTAATTCTTTGGATATGCAGCCCAACATTTTATTGTAGCTCCCTTCCAGTAAGAAAGATACAAAAAAAGTTTGTTTGTGGACTTTGCAAAGATCATGGAAAGACTCGGGGCAGAGAAACAAGGTAAATCTTGACTAGTTCAGACAGAATTGAAGCTTGTCTTGAGGGTTCTATGTGCAATGCGCATCAAGATGTAGGAGCTGTCAGGTCAACATAGTGTTATTTGAATGTTAACTTCAGTCTCACTGCAAGCCTGGAAACCTTTTAGCTCGATTCCCTTCTAAGGAGCAATGTAGTCATTTTCTGATGTGGTTGGTTAAATAAGAATCAGGCAGAATTTTAACAAGAAACTACTTTGCCCCCAGCTCTGTCTCTCAGCCTCAGTGCATGTAATTAACTAAGATTGGTAGCTGAAATAGTAGCATTTAAGTGGCTTTTTGTTGATGGTCCCAGCATATACATGTGGAGTGGTGGTGGCCCAGGTAGGAAGGAAACAGGAGGGGCAAGCACTAGAAAAGATGTTTGCCCTCCCTTTTTCTCCTTCCCATATTGTGCACATAATATAACATGCTTAGGTGTGTAATGTGTGGATCCTGTGGAAGAAAAACATTGATTTTCATTTAAAGCTGTTATGGGAGCTGTCACTTCTGCAGTCATTATATTGTGTTACCACTTCTCCAACATTGTTATGGAAGCCAAAGTTTTTGGACATAAAAGTGCTTGCCAGAAGCCAGACTGATCTCATGTTTCTTTCTTTTGTGCTGTACACTATATAATTATGAAGAAAGGCCTTAATATAGGTAAGATTGGTTCCATTCCGATGATGCAGTTCTGTGGGGAGAATTCCCTTCTGGATTTTGTCACTGGTAGATGCTGCATTGCATCCCATCTTCTAAAGATGTGTGGTCAGGAGACAAGGGTGCTGGGTGACTTCCTCATGTGTTGTGTTTAATGAGCTGCACAGCAGTCACCCTAAACAGTTCTTCACAGGCAGAATAATATTATCAAGCTGAGCAGCAGTCACCCTAAACAGTTCTTCACAGGCAGAATAGTATCAAGCTGAGCAGCAGTCACCCTAAACAGTTCTTCACAGGCAGAATAGTATCAAGCTGAGCAGCAGTCACCCTAAACAGTTCTTCACAGGCAGAATAGTATCAAGCTGAGCAGCAGTCACCTTAAACAGTTCTTCACAGGCAGAATAATATCAAGCTAAGGGGAATCCTTTTGTGTATGAAAGCCATTGTTTGTGAAATCCTACTTTTAAAGCTGGCAATAATTGTATGATTCTTCAGGGCTGTGGGGAGGATGTGCTGCTCTAAACCTCCCCACTTCAAAATGTTTTCACAAATTCAATGGCATGGCAACCTTGTGCCCCAGGAGTTACAAAATGTTGGGTCAAAAGTCCTAAACAGAGCTGCAAAAGCACTTCCTGCATTACTGGAAGTACTGCTCTGTTCAACGTGGTCTTTGTTATGCCTTGTAACACAGAGGTTAATGGTTAGTAATAGTATAATCTGCTTTCATTTTTTAATTTGTCATAGTTAATTTTTAAACTCATTTCCAGTGACAACAGGACATTTATTCTGGAGCAAGCTGGTGGTCTGATACTTGCTCTACAGTGGCATTTGATCTAGGTTTTCCATTATGTTAACTCCCAGTAGCTCCCTGCTTAGTAACTGGGGAATCAGTAGAAAACTCTCTTTATCTCAGCTAATTATTCTGTTCACAGAACAAGATCCTGAATAACTGCAGTGAAGCTGCCCAAGACAGGTTTGGAACAGGGAAACTGAGTGGTAGGAGGAAGCGGATTTGTTTTCAGTAGCAAGAGGAGAGGAGTGTGGTAAGCAGGGTTGAAAGCATGTCTGTGTGTTGTTTTGTTCGTGTAGTGTCTGTCTACACACGTTTTCTGCCAAACAACAGGAGAGATAAACTCCTGTGTTTCTTGGGGTTAATTCACTGAATTGGTAATGTTTTGGGGAAAAAAAAAGAAGTGTAGGAAAGGAGTGCAAAGAAGCTTTACAGCCAGCAGCCGTTTGATGTGATGGTTAACATACAATGGTTATTCCTACAGCTTCAGCATCTCCCAAGTGTGTAACCCTAGAATACATCTTTGTTTTGGAAAGTGACTCTTGTTGCTGTTAATGTTCTTAGAAGCAAGCACAACCCAAAGCTACCAAAGCATGCTTTTACGAGGGATTTTTTTCCTTGGCAGAAATAGAGCCAGCTTAAAAGGAGGACAAATAAGAGCCACTGCCAGTCTCACAGACTCGGACTGAGCTCTGATAGTTGTTAAGAGTGCTCTTTGCTCTTGCCACAAGGGTGGAAGGTTTTGGCGCTGATCTCTTCATGGGATTTATGTTACTAAGACTCTGAAAGCAGACATTTAAAACTCAGTGGCATAGGGAGAACCAGAAAGTAAATCAGGAAGCAAAAGCAGTCCCAGTACTGTCTGCAGTGAAATCATAGAATCATAGAATCATAGAATGGTTTAGGTTGGAAGGGACCTCAAGGATCATCCAGCTCCAGCCCCCTGCCATAGGCAGGGACACCTCCCACTAGAGCAGGTTGCTCAAGGCCTCATCCAGCCTGGCCTTAAATGCCTCCAGGGAGAAAGTAAGTTTTGGTGAGCTGGAAAAAGCTATTCTGGCTTTTTTCAGGACAGGCCTTTAAGTCTCAGGAACTGAATTTGGTTTGCCATTTGAACTGTACCATGGAATGTTTCTTGGTTGGCTAGATACTGATGGGATATTCTGATGTACAAACAGAGGAGAAACAAAAGGAAGAATTTTGTCAGTGCTCTGAATACGTGGGTCAGATTTTTGCCAAGACTAATACTCATTAAAACTAATCTTGAAGAACACATGCAGGTATTAGGCAATGTTATGTTCTGGAAAGTGCTCTGATATTTGTGATCATTCATCCTTAAATCATATTCTAGAATTAAATGGGTGGTTTTCATCCATCTGTTATATTTGATGATTTTGGATGTGTATCTGGAAAGCTCAGCATTTTCCCAGTTTCGTCAGACCCTACCTGGAGTACTGTGTGCAGTTCTGGAGCCCCTAACACAAGAAGGACATGGAACTGCTGGAGCCAGTCCAGAGGAGAGCCACGAAGATGCTCAGAGGGCTGCAGCAGCTCTGCTATGAGGACAGGCTGAGAGAGTTGGGGCTCTGCAGCCTGGAGAAGAGAAGGCTTCGAGGAGACCTTATAGTGGCCTTCCAGTATCTGAAGGGAGCCTACAGGAAGTCTGGGGAGGGACTATTGACAAGGTCTGGGAATGTCAGGATGAGGGGGAATGGGTTTAAACTGGCAGAGGGGAGATTTAGACTGGATGTTAGGAGGAAGTTCTTTCCAGTGAGGGTGGTGAGACACTGGCACAGGTTGCCCAGGGAGGTTGTGGATGCTTCCTCCCTGGAGACGTTTAAGGCCAGGCTGGATGAGACCTTGGGCAACCTGCTCTAGTGGGAGGTGTCCCTGCCTATGGCAGGGGGTTGGACCTGGGTGATCCTTGAGATCCCTTCCAAGCTAAACCATTCTATGATTCTATGATTGCAAACAAGGGGAAACAGGCATATAAGCAGGGAGTAAGATACTATTATTTTTACTACAGGTTAAAAAGCATGCCTGGGCAGGAAATTTATACATGAGGTTACACCTTAGGAACTCTGCATGCTGCACTGCAGCCAATGGAGGAATTAACCTGAAGCAGATAGAAGAGGGGATGAACACCCATTTGCTTTGTTATGATTAGCTGTCTTTCTTCAGAGAATTTTCTTCTGTTGACAATGACTTCGGCACACTTTTGAAGTGGAGCGGTATTGGGAAAGGTTTGCGTAGGTTTTTGTTTGGATTTGCAACACCATTTCCTGTTGTTTCCAAGAATTCTCCCTTTTCTTCTGAAGCTCCTTTTGACGAGGCTCTCTGTGGATGGCCTGCAGAAATGCAATCAGATTTCTTTCATCAGGTTGATGCTCAGTGTTTATTCAGGTTTATTTAGCTTTGGAACAAAGTTCAAATGGCAAATGAAGAACTGTGAACGATTTCACAACTGCATGTGCCAAAAAAAAAAAATAAAGAAGTCAGGATTTTGTAATAGCCATAAAAGTGAGCATGTTTCTTAAATGGTGTCAGATGAGAATCCAGCAGTGAGTTAAATGCTTACCCTAGCACTGGCAATGTGTGAACTACTGTCTCAACTCTTTTGATAGAAACTGAGCTGCGTGGCAAAGTTGTCTGGGTGACAGGAGCTTCAAGTGGAATTGGAGAAGAATTGGCTTATCACCTATCCAAGATAGGAGCCTTACTTGCCATCTCAGCAAGAAGAGAGGATGAACTGGAAAGAGTGAAGAAGAAGTGCCTTCGTAAGTATGGCTTGCTACTTCATGCAAGCAGTTCCACCTGTGCTCTGTTGGGGTTGTTGACCTGGGGATATTGGTAGATAGTAGCTGAACAAGAGCCAGCAGTGTGCCCAGGTGGCCAAGAGAGCCAATGGCATCCAGGCCTGGATCAGGAGCAGTGTGGCCAGCAGGACAAGAGAGGTTATTCTGCCCTTGTACTCAACACTGGCCAGGCCACGCCTTGAGTGCTGTGTCCAGTTCTGGGCTCCTCAATTCAAGAGAGATGTTGAGGTGCTGGAAGGTGTCCAGAGAAGGGCAACAAAGCTGGTGAGAGGCCTGGAGCACAGCCCTGTGAGGAGAGGCTGGGGGTGTTTATCCTGGAGAGGAGGAGGTTCAGGGGTGATCCCAGGGAGGTGGTGGAGTTGCCATCCCTGGAGGCATTCAAAATAAGACTGGCTGAGGCACTTAGTGCCATGGTCTGGTTGATCAGACAGGGCTGGGTGCTAGGTTGGACTGGATGATCTTGGAGGTCTCTTCTAACCTGGTTGATTCTATGATTCTGTAAGTACTAACCTGCATATCACAGGAATAAATTTAATGTTGAAAGTAAACTTCATCCATAACTCCACTATGTGTTTGAATCTAGTATTTTCTTTTTGTGAGAAGCCATTGTCTAGACTTGCATTACAAATTGCTTCATAAGCTAGTGTTACCTAAAAACCTAATTAACAACTTCTAGTGCTTTGTAAGGCACTAGATTAAGAAAAAGCATAAATACTGTGGGGAATGAAGGAAGAAATCTGAGGGTTATCATCCTATTAAGAACCAAACCATGTAGCTCCATGTTACTCTTCTTCCTTCAGGCTTGTGCATCTTATGGGCAGACAGACAACTGATTTTCCTCTTTGAAAAGGAATGAATAGAAATGTTCAGAAAAAGTTGTTCAGAGCAAGACCAAGACAGAGGATCTCCTGTAGATCAGGAGGATCAAATATAAACTGCAAGGCTTTTATTCCAGTTATTTTTCACATCCCTGCTGAGTCAGTAGTTTGGCTTCATCCTCTTCTGTTTTCTGGCTTGACAGCAAGTGGGATAGACGGTTAGTCCATGTTGATAAATAGAAGGTTTGGACGTGTTTAACATGTCCTTCTTGGACTTTATACCCTCTGTAGGTCAGTGTGCCATATTGCATACTGACTGCATTGTGACACATTCCTGATAATATTGACAGAATGTCCACAGTTTACTTGGAATGAATGTGAAAAATGTTTGCCTTGGCTTTGCACCTAAACATTTGTTGATCTGTTGGAAGGTAGGAGAGCCCTGCAGAGGGACCTAGACAGGCTGGATGGGTGGGCAGAGG
>WAAF01000826.1:62574-79069 GCA_013400475.1 Tricholaema leucomelas | reverse complement strand
CCAGTTCTGGGCTCCTCAATTCAAGAGAGATGTTGAGGTGCTGGAAGGTGTCCAGAGAAGGGCAACAAGGCTGGTGAGGGGCCTGGAACACAAACCCTATGAGGAGAGGCTGAGGGAGCTGGGGGTGTTTAGCCTGGAGAAGAGGAGGCTCAGGGGTGACCTCATTGCTGTCTACAACTACCTGAAGGGAGGCTGTAGCAAGGTGGGGTTGGTCTCTTCTCCCAGGCAACCAGCAACAGAACAAGGGGACACAGCCTCAGGTTGTGCTGGGTGTGGTCTAGGCTGGATGTTAGGAGGAAGTTGTTGGCAGAGAGAGTGATTGGCATTGGAATGGGCTGCCCAGGGAGGTGGTGGAGTCGCTGTGCCTGGGGGTGTTCAAGAGAAGACTGGATGGGGCACTTAGTGCCATGGTCTAATTGACTGGTTAGGGCTGGGTTCTAGGTCGGCCTGGATGATCTTTGAGGTCTCTTCCAACCTGCTTGGTTGATTCTATTCTATTTCTAGAAACCTAAAAGTTGCTCCTAAAAGCAGCTTTAAAAAATGCACAACTCCTTATTCCTGTTTTCTTATGCTTCAGAGAGTCAGCCATGTAGATACCTTCAAAAAGGAAGCAAAGGACCTGTGGTGACAGTGTGGTTCATTGGTGACCATGGTAAAATTCCACTGCTGAATGATGCAATGTTTAGTTTTCAGCAAAAACATACAGCTGCATTTGCGTTGGTGGCCGTTTGCTGCCATTGCAAAACTGATAACACTGTCTGGAGCTGTGACCCTGCACATCCATTTCCAAATGTGCTAAGGAATAGTCAAGAAGATTACTGCCATTGATGTGAATGAAGAGAACCAAGATTTATATAAGAATTTCTGCCTTTGCCAGCTTGAAGTAACCCTCTGAATGTCTTAGCTGTGGTGCATGCTGGCTTTAAAGTCTTGTATAGCCATGTGTTTTGCAAATACACACTTACTGAAATGCAGGTCAAATGAGTTAGGAAGTTTGGAAACTCTTTAGCAGCAGAGCTACTCCACTATTTATGGGCTCACTATAGAACTTTTGGGAGTAATTGAGCTCCCTTTCCCTCTTACACTTCTTTTCTCAAAGCTATAGAAACCCAGCTTTCCACCCTTTTGCTTGATTATCATAGAATCAACCAGGTTGGAAGAGACCTCCAAGATCATCCAGGCCAACCTAGCACTCAGCCCTAGCCAATCAACCAGACCATGGCACTAAGTGCCTCAGCCAGGCTTTGCTTCAACACCTCCAGGGACGGTGACTCCACCACCTCCCTGGGCAGCCCATTCCAATGCCAATCACTCTCTCTGCCAACAACTTCCTCCTAACATCCAGCCTAGACCTCCCCAGGCACAACTTGAGACTATGTCCCCTTTTTCTGTTTCTGGTTGCCTGGGAGATTATCATGTGTGCTAGACCCACTAACCATCTTGGTGGCCCTGTGCTGCACTATCTCCAGTTTATGGGTATTTGCCTTGAACTAAGATGGTCCAAAATTGCACACAGTATTCTAGATGCAGTGTTAAACTGCAGGCTCTTAAAAGGGACTTCCCTCAGTCTGCTCTTGCTTTTGTAGCCCTCTAACAATGATAATTTAATGTAACTCAGCAGTGAGTTCTAGCAGCTGGCTGTTGTCCTTCCATTAGGACCTTAAGTCCTGTTTGGAGAGCTGATATGTAGCCATTTGGATGTGGGCTGGCAGTACTGCATGGCATTGTTCTGTCACAGATGTGAAATTCTGCATTTGACTTTGTTGAGCTTGCTGAGGTTTGTCTGACTGTGCATACAGCTCGGTGAGATGCCTCTAAATGTCAGTCCTCCCCTCCAGCATAGCAGCTGCTCCACTGAACTTCATCGTAACTGGAAATGTGCTCAAGACTTGTGTTCTGTTGCATCATCTGAGTCATTAAAGAAGGTATTAAAAGATAGTGATATTGGAGGGTTACCACTTGTAATTGGCCATAAGTTAGACTGTGAATGGTTGGTTGCTGTTCTTCAAGCTCCGTGGTCCAGCCTGTTTTTCACTTGTGTTGTAATCCAATAATTTATACCCCTTTTATTTCCCCAATATAGCCTCAGGGATGCTGGGGGAGACAACACAGAGAGCTATGCTGTCAAGATAAACATCATCCTCTGCTCTCCCCTTGCCCATAGGGCCAGTCACCACAAAAAGCAATTAAGTTGGCCAAACAGTAAATGTCTGTGTTAAATCTCTGCTGGCTTTTCACAGTCCTTCGTGTACTTGGAAATGGCTTTCAGGAGGAATTGTCACATAATTTTCCCAAGGACTGAGGTTAGGCTATTTGGTTGTTGGTTTAATTGCTGGGAAGCTAGTCCACTTACCAGGTACTTTCCTAAGAGGTGTGAAGTTGGCTTTTTTGTGTCTTGGATGTATATATTGCCCTGGTTATCTTTGCAGTTTTCCCCTAACTTGGTATTTCCCCAATGTTGGTAGCTCTTTTCTTTTCCTCAGAGTCTAGCTTCAGAAGTGTGGGACACCTTAGAGGAGATTTTGCTGGTGAAGACTGAGGCAAAGAAGGCAATGAATACCTCATGTTTTTCTGTGCCCTTTATCACTTTTTCACTGTCTCTGTTCATCAGTAAGCTCACTCTGTCTTTGGTCTGCCTTTTGTTGTTGCTGAAGCTCTTGTTAGCTTTCACATTCCTCACCAGTTTCAACTCCACCTGAGCGCTGATCTTCCCAATTGCACTCCTGCACGCTTCAGCAGTTGGGTCCACCTGCTTCTTGGGTGTCTTGTTCCTGCTGCCACCTTCATGTCTGCTTTTCACAGTTGGGTTCAAGAGGTTTGATTAGCTTGGGGTGGATTGAGCTTGAGCTGCAACATGTGACATGACATAAATGTGAATTTGGCTGAATTATATGGCATAATTTGAGCTAATAGACTTCAGTGTGCCAGCTGTAGATGCTTTAGACACCAGCAATTGAACTGGATAATTTTCAGGGTCATGTCAGAAGCAAGCACATTTATCTTGCTCAGAACTCAGAGGCACCACCCTACAACACTTGTTTATGCATTTTTACACTGCTTTAAAGATAAAGGAGAAGGAGAGAGAAGGAAGGTATCATAAAAGTGATGGTAATACCTGTTGAGTCATGCATATGCCAGCTCAATGCTTCTCTGTAGGAGAAAACAACTTGTATAACTTACATGGTTCCTGAAGTGGCTTCTGTATTTCCTTCAGCCACATTCTGCAACATGAGTGGAATTTCACCAGTAATTTTGGGCTCTTTTCTTTCAAAAGCTTTGAAGAGGAAAAAATAAAAAGGAGATGGAGAGCATATTTCTTGCTTTGAAAAGGTTCAAATATGATTTAAATATAGGTAGGCCAAACAGTCTATAACTTACAGACTTACACAGTAGTTGAGGTTGGGATGGACCTTAGGAGATCATGTTGTTCAGCCTCTGCTAAAAGCTCAGGTTCTCTTAAATGGCATCATACTAGATGGAGATAAAAGAAGTGGAAGTGCTGAAGGGCTGAGTAATAGTCTTTATTGTGTTAGGAGGTAACTGCTGGTTTGCATTAACATGTATTGGAAAGAGTTGATCTGAAACCCACTGGGGAAAGGAGGTGAACCTTTGATGTAACAAAATCTTACTCTGAGACAGTGTTAATTAGGCAGCTGTCTTTCAAAGGAAAACAAGTTGGCCTTGGGTGATTTTAACTGTGTTTTAGTTAAAAAGTAACTTGAACTTAATGAACTGCCAACAGGGAAGAGGAAGCCCATGCTTGATTGATAAGAAAATGTTAGTTGGAAGACCTGCTGCTTGGGCCATTTGATCCCAATGAAAAGCACAGAGTGTAAAGTCTTCTACGTAAGGAGACTTGAAAAGCCCTCCAGAAGATAACTGTTTCACAGTTCCGTAGCTGTGTGAAAAGTGGTCTCTCTTCTGGGTAGACTGAGCTTTGAGTGCTCTGTTGTAGATATGTCACATCTAAAGGTTGGTCACCCTGTGCACTTCACTTTGGAGCTGGAGACACTTCACTAAAGGATGTTAACTAACACATGCTAGCATTGTCAGCTGGAAGCTAAGGTCTCCCACTCACCCCCAAGTGTTTTTCTGCAACATTTTAATTCATAGAATCACTGAATGATGGGGATTGGAAGGGTCCTCTAGACATCATCTAGGCCAACCTCCTCTGCTAAAGCAGGGTCACCCAGAGCAGGTTGCACAGGATCACATCCAGGTGGGTTTTGAAAGACTCACCAGAATGAGACTCCAACCTCTCTGAGCAGCCTGTTCTAGTGCTGTGTCACACTCAAAGTAAAGTTTTTTCCTTATTTTTTAGGTGGAACTTCCTGTGTTCTGGTTTGTGCCTATTGCCCATTGTCCTGTGGGCACTACTGAAAAGAGTTTGCTCTCATCTTCTTGACACCCATGCTTTAGATACTGATAAGTATTGGCAGGATCCTTCCAGAGTTAAATACTGTAACTGAGAGGAAATTTTTTGCCTTAAAACCATCATTATGGTACCAGGCAAAAAAGGAGGTGGAGTATGAGGAGTTATTAGTGAAAGAAATGGACAAAGTGGAATCACAGAATCAACCAGGTTGGAAGACACCTCCAAGACCATCCAGTTCAACCTAGCACCCAGCCCTGACTAGTCAGCTAGACCATGGCACTAAGTGCCTCAGCCAGGTTTTGCTTGAATGCCTCCAGGGACAACAACTCCACCACCTCCCTGGGCAGCCCATTCCAATGCCAATCACTCTCTCTGGGAAGAACTTCCTCCTAACATCCAGCCTAGACCTCCCCTGGCACAACTTGAGACTGTGTCCCCTTGTCCTGTTGCTGGTTGTCTGGGAGAAGAGACCAACCCCACCTGGCTGCAACCTCCCTTCAGGTAGTTGTAGACAGCAATGAGGTCTGCCCTGAGCCTCCTCTTCTGCAGGCTGCACATCCCCAGCTCCCTCAGCCTCTCCTCATTGGGCTGTGTTCCTGGCCCCTCACCAGCTTCTGACATTGTCCTGACAGTTCAGACATCATTCTGACAGTGTATAAAGTGGGACATAGTATTGTGTGCCTGCCTTCAGCTCCATGTACAGTTCTGGTCATCTGCTAGGAAACCAATGAGTGAGTGGATGGTGGAAGAAATTCAGAAAAAGAGTAGCAAGAATGATGCTTTGCAAAAACTGCCTGAGGGGTGACAAGAGCAAGGATCCCTCTCCCTAGAAAAGAAGGAAGGACAGAGATGTATGATCTGAGGGTGGAAATCAGACTGTACATCCGATTGCTCTAAATCAAGAACTGGGCCTCTGGTTTGATATTCCCTTAAGTAAAGCTTTATCTATAAAAGACCACTTCCTTCCTTCCTTACTAGCACTCTATGTCTCTTACTCTGCCTTTTTCCTTTTTCTTATCATAGAATCAACCAGGTTGGAAGAGACTTAGAAGATCATCCAGGCCAACCTATCACCCAGCCCTGTCTAATCAACCAGACCATGGCACTAAATGCCCCATCCAGGCTTTTCTTGAACACCTCCAGCTGTAGGTGGACTCCACCACCTCCCTGGGCAGTCCATTCCAATGCAAATCATTCTCTCTGTCAAGAACTTCCTCCTAACATCCTCCTTTCCCTCCTGTGTAGCTTTCTTGGCTGAGTTGATGCTGTGGTCTTGCTAATCCATGGCAGAAACACTCCATATCTCAGTGGGATTCAACTCTGCAAAGCTGCTTAAAGGAGCACGAGAGGTGTGTCTCTGATAGTTTAAAATGCATAGATTTCACTGCTATGTTTCTGGGAGAAATGGAGGGAAAGATGCACACAGAAGGACTGGAGGCAGCAATACCTGGAAATAGTGGTAGCCTTAAACCAGACAGATGGGTTTATTTTAACCACTAACCTAAGTACTAGTGACCTTTGAACAGAGGCAGCTTATGGGTTTAAGTAACCTCCTTGTTTGTCCATCACTGTAAAAACAAAGTTCAACCTTACCTGTATATGCAAGAAGCAGTAATAAAAATCTGAGAGCCTTAGGCTCTGTGGAGAGTGCAGCTGGTTAAAATGGAGCAGTAACACTTCGTTGTGGCCAGGAATCAATTTAGAAACAAAACCAGTAAAATCAGAGTAATATAAATAAAGTAACAAAAGAAGGACATGGAACTGCTGGAGCCACGAAGATGATCANATTCTATGGTTCTATGAAAATCATGGAGTTAAATACCTGAAATGCTAAACATGGAAGATTTTGTTTTTAGGAGTCATTTGCCCCCAGGGTAAGAAATCAGTGCTCAGGAAATACTTTCTATGGAAAAGGTCAGTTGTTCTGAAGAGACAGTGGTTGAAACACTCACCATGAGGGCTTGAACTTGATGACAGCTGACTTTTTATTTCAGGAGATGGACATGTTAAAAGCTGTTAAACAACCACCTTCTCCTTTTACCTCCTCCAATAATCTTGTTTGTCTAGACTTTGGCTTATAGCTACTTGTGTATCTATGTGGTGTTTTGGGTCTAAATTGTAGTAACCCTCTTGTCAGTAAGGAACATGCTTGGCCTGTTAACATACAAGCAAAGTGTCAAGGCTGCCAATATGCTAAGCTTCTGAGTGTCTCTCTGAAAAATGTCAGTATCCTGTCACCTGGATTGAAATAATTTTGGAGAAGAGGAGGCTCAGGGGTGACCTCGTTGCTGTCTACAATTACCTGAAGGGAGGTTGCAGCCAGGTGGGGTTGGTCTCTTCTCCCAGGCAACCAGCAATAGAACAAGGGGACACAGTCTCAAGTTGTGCTGGGGGAGGTCTAGGCTGGATGTTAGGAGGAAGTTCTTGCCATAGAGAGTGATTGGCATTGGAATGGGCTGCCCAGGGAGGTGGTGGAGTCACCGTCCCTGGAGGTGTTGAAGCAAAGCCTGGCTGAGGCACTTAATGCCATGGTCTAGTTGACTGGATAGGGCTGGGTGCTAGGTTGGACTGGATGATGTTGGAGGTCTCTTCCAACCTGGTGGATTCTATGATTCAATGAATTGAATTGTCTGTATTGTGTTACACATGTCTGTTTAGCAAACTCAGGCTTTTCACAACCAATGATAGAATGATGAGAAAAGAAAGGCTTAGTTGGAGCAGACTAAAAATGGAGATCAATCTGAAAACAAAGCAGGCAGTTTATTTCCAGCTTAGAGTTTTTAGTATCCTTTTGGTGTAATGTAATGTTTAGAAGCTGTTATGTTTCCCTTGGATGTTTTATGAGGAGTCTTACTGGTTCCAGTTCACTTTGTGGTTGTTTTTAGAGATTAGCAACTTGAGTGAAAAGGATATCTTTGTTCTGCGTCTTGACTTGACCGACAGAAGCTCTCATGAAGCTGCAACCAATGCTGTTCTTAAGCATTTTGGCAAGGTAAGATGTACTTCTGGAGTTAAACTCCTTTGCCTTCTCTACCCCTGCATTTATAGAATCATAGAATCAAGCAGGTTGGAAGAGACCTCCAAGCCCATCTAGTCCATCCTATCAATCAGCTTAGACCATGGCACTAAGTGCCTCAGACAGGCTCTTCTTGACCACCTCCAGGGACAGCGACTCCACCACCTCCCTGGGCAGCCCATTATAATGCCAGTCACTCTCTCTGGCAAGAACTTCCTCCTAACATGTAGCCTAGACCTCCCCCAGCACAACTTGAGAATGTGTCCCCTTGTTCTTTTGCTGCTTGCCTGGGAGTGGAGACCAACCCCACCTGGCTACAGCCTCCCTTCAGGTTATGCAGTGAAATCATGGAATTGTTTTGGTTAGAAAAGACCTCTAAGATCACTGACTCAAACTATTGACCTAATACCACCATGGCCATTAAACCATGTCCTGAAGTGCCATGTTTAGACACTTTTTTAACACCCCCAGCTTGTTCCAATGCCTGACCACTCTTTCAGTAGAGAAATTTCTCCTGATATCCAATCCAAATCTCCCCTGGCACAACTTGAAGCAATTCCCTCTCATTCTAAATTACTGGTAACAGATTTGGGTTTTCTGTTCTGGGTGGCAAATGGCTGAGAGCAGCCCTGAGGAAAAGGACTTGGGGGTTTGGGGTGATGAAAAGCTCAACATGAGCTGGCTGTGTGAGTGCAGCCCAGACAGCAACCATGTCTTGGGCTGCATCAAGAGAAGCATGGCCAGCAGGCAAGGGAGGGGATTCTCCCCCTTTACTCTGCTTTCGTCAGACCCCACCTGGAGTCCTGTGTACAGTTCTGGACCCCACAACACAGGAAGGACATGGAACTGTTGGAGTGAGTCCAGAGGAGGGCCACGAAGATGCTCAGAGGGCTGCAGCAGCTCTGCTATGAGGGCAGGCTACAAGAGTTGGGACTCTTCAGCCTGGAGAAGAGAAGGCTTCGAGGAGACCTTATAGTGGCCTTCCAGTATCTGAAGGGAGCCTACAGGAAGGCAGGGGAGGGACTGTTTACAAGGTCTTGTAATGACAGGACATGGGGTAAATGGGTTTAAACTGGAAGAGGGGACATATAAACTAGATGGTAGGAAGAAGGTCTTTCCAGTGAGCTTTGTGACACTGGCACAGGTTACTCTGGGAAGTTGATCAAGGCTGGGTTGAATGAGGCCTTGATTGACCTGTTCTAGTGGGAGGTGTCCCTGCCTATGACGGGGGGTTGGAACTGGATGGTCCTTGAAGTCCCTTCCAGCCTAGACCATTCTATGATTCTGTGCTGCAATTGTTTTCTGATTTTACACAAAACATATTTTGAGAGGTCACCTTGCAGGACCTGATCCTGAACTATTGTTAGCTACAGTGCAGTAAGGTTAAAAATGTTCTTTAAAAAAAAACAACTTTGCAGCTACCAGTGTTCCTGTCTGAAGAGCTAACTTTGCCATCAAACATTTGCATTCCTGCTGTAACTCCACTCAGAGTTGGCCAGCCTTGATGCAAAGGGGAACTGCATTGTGGGAGAGCAACTGCAGATAGATCTGGGTCTGTATGTGGCAGAGACATCAGTGGAGGGAGGTTATTCTTCCCCTGTACTCAACACTGGTCAGGCCACACTTTGAATCCTGTGTCCAGTTCTGGGCTACTCAGTTCAGGAGAGATGTTGAGATACTGGAATGTGTCCAGAGAAGGGCAAGGAAGCTGGTGAGGGTCCTGGAGCACAGCCCTGTGAGGAGAGGCTGAGGCAGCTGGGGGTGTGCAGCCTGCAGAAGAGGAGGCTCAGGGCTGACCTCATTGCTGTTTCCAGCTACCTGAAGGGAGGCTGTAGCCAGGTGGGGGTTGGTCTCTTCTGTCAGGCAGCCAGCAACAGAGCAAGGGGACACAGTCTCAAGTTGTGCTGGGGGAGGTCTAGGCTGGATGTTAGGAGGAAGTTGTTGGCAGAGAGAGTGATTGGCATTGGAATGGGCTGCCCAGGGAGGTGGTGGAGTTGCCATCCCTGGAGGTGTTGACAAAAACCTGGATGAGGCACTTAGTGCCATGGTCTGGTTGATTGTCTAGGGCTGGGTGCTAGGTTGGACTGGATGATCTTGGAGGTCTCTTCTAACCTGGTTGATTCTCTGATTCTGTGGAGGGAAGAGAATAATTACTGCCTAACAATTGCCCCAGGAAGTGGCAGTGTGTGTGTGTGTTACATGAGTTTATCCTTGTGTCTTTCCCAAGATTGATGTTTTGATCAACAATGGTGGACGTTCCCAGCGCTCTTTGTTTGTGGATACAAACCTGGATGTCTTCAGTGCAATAATGGAACTCAACTACCTGGGTACCATCTCCTTAACAAAACATGTCCTGAATCACATGATCCAAAGGAGAAAAGGAAAGATTGTTACTGTGAGCAGCGTGATGGGAATCATGGGAGCTCCTCTTGCCTCTGGGTACTGTGCCAGCAAGCATGCCCTGCAGGTAAGTTACATTTCTGGGATGAGCCTCCTTGTGTAATATACCAGCATCAGTTTGTCCTGTGCTGAAGACACAAGTCTCACCAGAAATCACACACAACATAGGTGATTTTCTCAGATTCTGAAAGTCTTTTAACATTAATTTGCTCTGAATTGTGAAATACTTCAGCTTCCAGTGTAGACTGATTTTCCTGACTAAAATTCAAACACCATCTTAGTTGGTCCTAACCACTGTGTAGTTCAATTCCAATGTTAAAGACAAGATTTTAGCTGCAGCTTCCAGTGTAGACTGATTTTCCTGACTAAAATTCAAACACCATCTTAGTTGGTCCTAACCACTGCATAGTTCAGTTGCAGTGTTAAGACAAGATTTTAGCCTCTAGCCTTGAGCTGAATTAATAGCTAAAGCTGAGGATTATTCTGTTGCACATAGAAGCCCTGATGTTTTTGCATGATTCACTTTAAAAAGAAAAGACTTTGAAGACCACAGAAGATGTTAGGATATTGAAATGAGAGCAGCGATTGGTAAAGCAGACCTCTGAGAGAAATAAGAATTCCTGATCTAGATGGGAACATCTGAATGAGACTGCCCAAGAGTTCTGAGTCCTTCCATGGTGTGAAGAACTGGCAGCTCATAGTCTCTTCTTACAAACTTATATCCTGCCTGACACTTTGCTTTCTGTATTGCTTGGAAAGAGTTTTTGAAGGTAGTCTTGTTTATGTAGAAAAATGTAAAAGCAGAGCTCAGAAAAGTATCTGGGGCAAAAAAGAAGTAAATTTATTTAGATGCATTTGTCTTGCACCACCCTTTGTCTTCCTGCTAGCGTGCATTTTGATCTCAGGTGATCATAGAATCAGTCAGGGTTGGAAGGGACCACAAGGATCATGTAGTTCCAACTCCCCTGCCATGGACAGGGACAACCTACCATAGATCAGGCTGGCCACAGCCTCATCCAGCCTGGCTTTAAACACCTCCAGGCATGGGGCCTCAACCAGCTCCCTGGGCAACCCATTCCAGGCTCTTGCCACTCTCATGCAGAAGAACTTCTTCCTCACCTCCAATCTGATCCTACCCATCTCCAGCTTTGCTCCATTCCCCCTAGTCCTATCACTCCTTAATATCCTAAAATGTCCCTCCCCAGGTTTTTGTAGGCTCCCTCCAGATACTGAAAGGCCACAATAAGGTCACCTCGCAGCCTCCTCTTCTCCAGGCTGAACAGCCCCAACTCTTTCATCCTGTCCTCGTAGGAGAGGTGCTGCAGCCCTCTGATCATCCTCCTGGCCCTTCTCTGGACATGCTCCAGCATCTCCACATCCCTCTTGTAATAGGGGCTCCAGAACTGGATGCAGTACTCCAGGTGGGGTCTGAGCAGAGCGGAGTAGAGACCCCAGTTAAGATAAACAGCAGCTGTGCTCAGAGCTGATTTAAACTGGCACCTTCCTACTCCCTGCTGGATTTAAGCACAAGAACAGAGTAAATAATTTTGCTTAGCTATGGGATCAGTGTATCTTTCTGACAAATAAATATATATAGCTTTTTGACAAGTTGACTAACACCACCACAAACGTAAGAAGTGGCTGACACCACAAAGCCCCATGACACTTGAAAGAATTAAGATCACAAACACAGAGGATATTAGGGGTTGGAAGGGACCCAAGGAGATCGTGTCCAACCCTCCTGCCAGAGCAGGACCACACAATGTGGCACAGATCACAGAGGAATGCATCCAGACAGGCCTTGAAAGTCTTCAGAGAAGGAGACTCCACAAGCTCTCTGAGGAGCCCAATCCAGTGCTCTGTGACCCTTACAGTAAAGAAGTTCCCCCTTGTGTTGAGGTGGAACTTCCTGTGCTGCAGCTTATATCCATTGGTCCTTGTCCTATCCCAGGGAGCAGTGAGCAGAGCCTGTCTCCCACTTCCTGACTCCCAGCCCCAACATTTATTAAATCCCCTCTCAGTCTTCTCCAGACTAAACAGCCCCAGGTCCCTCAGCCTCCCCTCATAAGCCATGTCCTCCTGTCCTGTAATCATCCTCATAGCTCTCTGCTGGACTCTCTCCAGCAGATCCCTGTCCCTGTTAAACTGGGGAGCCTAAAACTGAACACAGTATTCAAGATGAGGTCTCACCAGGGCAGAGTAGATTATTCCTTCCCAGGTACAGGACTTTGCATTTGTCCTTGTTGAACCTCATTTGGTTCCTCTGTGTCCAGCTTGTACCTGTTACCCTCCTCCATGTGATTCTTTGTACAAGAGCTGTGTCCCACGGTTTGGGTTGGAAGAGACCTTAAAGATCATCTAGTTCCAACCCCCCTGCCATGGACAGGAACACCTTCCACTAGACCAGATTGTTCAAGGCTTCATCCTTGGATATGTCTAGAGAGGTGGCATCCATGATGTCCCTGGCTAACATGTTCTTTGTAGTCACTCTTTAAACAGTAGAACATAGTGATGAAGTATTCCCTAAATAAATAGTGATAAAGTATTCCCTTCTTGTCTCAAGGCTGAACAAACTCTGTTCTCTCAGTGTTTCTTCATATAGCAGACTTCCCAGGACTGTGCAGCCTGTAGATGTAGAAGACAGTGATAGGACTCTGCTAGTAAAAAGTTTTCCATTAGTGGTAGGGAGAGATCTGCTGCCCTTAGTTTGAGTGGCAGCAGTGAAACTGCCTGTTAGAGGCCACCTTCTGGGTGAAGTCTAGTTGATTTAACTGAGAAGAATGCAAGAGAGGAACATGAATTCTCTTGGTGTTCCTTTATTAAGTGTTCTTTCAGTTGAATTATCTTTTGGGTGTGGTGTAGTTGGACTAAGCATGGCTAATTAGCTGCAAGGCACAAGGAATTCACATGTTGCTTAAAAAACTGCTCAGAGCTCTGTCTCTCACATTAAGATACAGAACATGGATGAAGCTTTAAAGTGACAGTTGAACTGAAATTTCTGGATTAATTAAAAACAAGCTGACTAAACTGCTTGTATCTTTGAAAGCTTCTATCTTGGCTCCATAGCCAGGTCAGCATCCAAACTT
Source organism: Tricholaema leucomelas (assembly GCA_013400475.1). Classification (NCBI taxonomy): domain Eukaryota; kingdom Metazoa; phylum Chordata; class Aves; order Piciformes; family Lybiidae; genus Tricholaema lacrymosa; species Tricholaema leucomelas. Next base: position 66,192 of record WAAF01000826.1, on the reverse strand, counting down.
CCTTGATTCATCCTTTTACAGCAATTCTGCAAATACTAATTGCATGTGTTAAAACATGTCCTTTGCAGTGTAGATTTTGAGGAGGCTCTGCCTAAGAGTTCATAGAATCATAGAATGGTTTAGGTTGGAAGGGACCTCAAGGATCATCCAGCTCCAACCCCCTGCCATAGGCAGGGACACCTCCCACTTGAGCAGGTTGCTCAAGGCCTCATCCAGCCTGGCTTTAAACACCTCCAGGGAGGAAGCATCCACAACCTCCCTGGGCAACCTGTGCCAGTGTCTTACCACCCTCACTGTAAAGAACTTCCTCCCAACATCCAGTCTAAGTCTCCCCTCTGCCAGTTTGAACCCATTCCCCCTCGTCCTGACATTACCAGACCTTGTCAATAGTCCCTCCCCAGCCTTCCTGTAGGCTCCCTTCAGATACTGGAAAGCCAAGTTTGTCAGGCTGGAGCTATAGCTAAGTATGGGCATGAAACCTTCCAAAACTAGAAGATCTTTTTTGAACTATGAATTTCCCCAGGACCAGTCAGATGAAGGAAGTCTGTAGGAAAGGCAGTTCTCTTCAGGTAGCCCAGTAGCCTATCTCTGATGGTGACCAAGAAGAAATAGCTCAAGGGAAGGGCAGAGGAAAACTTAAACTGAGGCATGAAGAGGTGATTTTTCTGGTGTGTTTGCCCAGCATGTATCAACCTGCATTCTGAGATCTTCTTGAAGGGAAGATTGCACTTTGGCCACCAATCATTAAATCTGTCTGACATGAATTCATCTGTTAGGGTGTTTGTTTGTTCCTTTAAATTCATGCCCTGGGGTCTAGCCCAGCTGACACGATTTGTGCTGCGATCTCAGTTAATGCCTTTTTTAAGTGTCCCTCCTTTTGTTCAGTGTGGGGATTTTTTTTGTCTTTAAAAACAACAAATCTTGTAAGTGGCAATTGGAGGAGGAAGGAAGGGATTCTGACTGCTAAGAAAATCTGCTCTTGAAACAATCATGCTTTGATTCGTGCCAGTTGGAATTCTTCATAGCAACGTTCTGCTGATGAAGTTACCCTTTATTTCAGTTCTGGGAGTGCTGGTAAGTGTGGGAGTCAACTCCACAAGTCTGCATCTGACTGATGCAGTTTGTTTCCTGGTGTGATAGTGCTCATGGAGATGATGTGCTTTTCCTCTGCCTGTAGTTCACAGTAGCATGTGGAGGGCCCTCAAAATACTGCTTAATCCTGAAGTTGTCTGGTAAGCACATGCGCTGCGCACAGCGGCAACCGCCGCTCTCTTTGTTCGGTTAGCTGAGAGACTTCTAAATGTTTCTGCCATAGTAGAAGTCATTTCAGCCTTACCTTCTTCAGCATCTTCTAGGATTAGTCACTAATCTGGAAAGACCCAGAGATGGCTTAAAGCAGTTCCTGTTCCATGCCTTTTGTGTATGTTAGAGCTGGCTTCAGTCTGGGCTTGGTAGAAATACTCAGATTCGTCCTCTTGCAGTAGAGTTTCTTTGTTGCTTCAAATGTAAGTCTGCTTCTATCTGAATTTAAGGAAAAGAGAGCATCTTTCTTAGGAATGTTAAACTTCTGGGAGGAAGTGGAGTAATTTCATACCACCTGCCTTTAGATAGCTAAGGTAAATAGTGGAATTAGAGGGCTTCTACATTCTGTAGGTGAGAGTCACCAGAAGGGACATATGAGATTCTTTTCTTCAGGAGACTCTGCTGGGTATCCATCAGCCAGGATTTCAGCTGAGGTGGTGTCTTGGCCATCCTGTGTTCCCAGTGAAGATTACACATCTTCCATGGTGTAAAATCTTGGCACTGCAGCACAGGGGAAGGAGGGACCACACAAACACCTTGACATGGAGTGATATAGCCAAATGGACACAGAGCAGAGCAGGAGCTTGCTGTTATCTCTGGTTGTGTGTATTTCATGCTGATGGCCTGTGCAGTCCATCAGTGAAATAGGCCTGACTTGGACAGTGCTACTTGAACAGCAGGCTGAGAAAAGCCTCAGCAGCCCTGTGCTTGGCCCTGCATAGGCAGGATCTCCAAAGATAAAGTAAACTCACTGGATCAGTCCTTGGCTTTTGATATCTTGCAGCTTGCTTAGGTCAGCAAGGCTCCCTTTAGAGTGTTTGGAGGCAAGGAGCAGTCTAAGTGGAGTGTGCCAGAGACAGTGTCTTCTGCAGGAAGGTGTCTGAAGTTGCCAACAGAACTGGCTACTGCTGTCTGCTTTTGTGAGGCTACTGAGAGCTGCAGGCAGGTGCCCATTTTTAGGTAGAACTTGGATCCCAGAAGCCTCCCATCATTTGAGCAGCTGCTCACAAGTCACTTGATCACAAATGACCAAGCAATATTTTCCCCTCCCTTTCTATCATAACATTCCCAGAAGCACACCCTTCCATCTCCTCAGCTCCTGGAAGTACATCTCAACTGTGTCTCCTTCAGGCAGAGTGGGAGTTAGCTCCATTCCTCACCATCCCAAATCCACTCCAAAGGGAGTGGTGAGGGAGTGTGGGCTGGGAGAGCTCTGGCTTAACCCTGCTCACACAGCTGAATGTTGATGGAGTCATGGTTGCCTTGGGGAGGGAAGGTCACTGCACAGGCTGCTGTTCAGCTGTTTCTAGGAGAGCCTGGGCTTCCCATCATGGCCGAGGTGAACAGGATACAGGTGTGAACAGGGAGCAGTCCCAGTCTTCCCCTCACCCATCTGGCCATGCTCATGCCACATGCTGCCTTCTCCCATCTGGGGTCTTTTTACATGTTATCTTTTCCTCAGCTGGGCTGACAGCACAACTTCTGTGTTGGGACTGCACATCTTGGAGGTTAAGTGACTTCTGAGATGCGTGGGCTTAGAACCCCTCGGGGAAAGGGGAGAATGTGGAAAGTGCAGGTCAGGGCTGTAGGTCAGCCTTGTGTGGTGGATAAGGCAAAGCTGTATTGGTGTCACACCTGAAGGTGTGTACTGGGGTGGAGGTGGCTCCTCTGAGGGCAGGAGGTAATCTAGGGGAGGGCCACGGGTTTTAATCCAAAACAACTGGGTAGTTGGCAGGTCTGAGATGCTTTCCCCTGTGTCCAGGAACAGATTTCCAGGCATTTAAGTATCTTTGTTAGAACTTAGTTCTAAGTTGGAAAGCTCCAGGCTTTGATAACGTGGCTGTGAAGGTCTGTTGTTAGATACAGAGCCTGCAGGCACTTAGACCTTCCAGTACATGGTCAGCATTTCCACAGGCAGGCTGAGCTGGAGTGAGTCTGGCAACTGGGAAACGAGAGCTGATGTGCCTGTTCATAGGTGTGCAGCTCAGCCCATGTCACTGGCTTTAGTGGACTGGCTCAGCAGTCAGAGCAGCAGATCTGACTACTTTTAGCCCTCTGCAATTTAGTTCAGAGCCCAGAGTGAGCCAGCCCTCTTCCCTAGGTAGATGGGAGCAAAAATTAGGATTTTTTACAACAGCTGGAGAAGTTTGGCAGCTTGTGCTCACTGTTATGACACAGAAGTATGTATTAGAATCAGCAAGTTTGCAGATGACACCAAGCTGGGGGCTGATGTGGCTGGGTTGGAGGGCAGAAGGGCTCTGCAGCGGGACCTTGACCGCCTGGACAGATGGGCAGAGTCTAAGAGGATGGCATTCA
>WAAF01000826.1:738-62055 GCA_013400475.1 Tricholaema leucomelas | reverse complement strand
TGATACTGTGAGACTGTGATACTATGAAACACAGGGACATAAGACATGGTGTGTTTGCTAAATCATAGCTCTATGCTGTCAGCCTTGGGAGGGAACATCTTTCTGCATTGGTCACATTCCCCATGAGTAGTTGCTATTTAAATTGTTAGAGGTATGAAAATGTTGTGTCCTATTAAATAAAATAAATACTTTCAGCTTCTGTAATTATAACTTCACTTAGATACTCTGGTAAGTTATTTGTGAGCTGAAATAAGATTTATGTCTGGGTCAAACTCTGCAGTGAATCTTGGGGTGCAGAATTACTGCATAAGATATTAGAGTGCACCTTTTACTTATAGGGTGAAAGTTTTTCCTCCACTTACCACTTAATAAAAGTGGCCACTTAATAGAAGCAATTTAAAATCTTTTATCTCAGCATAAAGAAAAAATCACCTGCAAAAGAGAATTTATGTGATAGTGCAGCTCTTAGAATTGGTGACACTTCCAGTTCTAAACCAGCAAGGCTTGTGCTGGGTACAGAGACAGCAGAATCTGGCTGCAGTTTAGAGAAGCTGCTGTGCATGGGAGAGATTTCTCAGTGGTTTGTAGATCAGTGTCTGTAATTGCAGGTAACATTTTCAGTTAGCCACTGAATGTGAAAAAGTCAAAGCAGTAGGAATGGCTTTTAGTGTAATACTCCTACCCTTACAGTGTAGAGTCGGTGTGAGAATAGGGAGTTGGTTAAGCCTTGCTCTGTGAGGAAGTGTGGCAGAGGAAGATCATCACATTCCAGTCTTTTCTTCTAGGGTTTTTTTAACTCTCTTCGGACTGAGCTGACTGACTACCCCGAGATAAGCATTATCAACATCTGCCCAGGACCTGTGCAGTCCAAGATTATACAGAATGTCTTCACAGAGAACCTTGCTAAGGTAAGAACTCAGTTCTGTTGTCATAAGCCCTTTAAATCTAAAGCAGGACTAGGGCAGTGATCTTGTTCCTGTAAGAACTTGGTTCTGTTGTGATAAGCCCTTTAAAGCAGGACTAGGGCAGTGATCTGGTCCCTGTAAGAACTCAGTTCTGTTGTCATAAGCCCTTTAAATCTAAAGCAGGACTAGGGCAGTGATCTTGTCCCTATATTCAGCCTTGGTGAGGCTACACCTCAAATACTGAGTTCAATTTTGAGCCCCCTGCTACGAGAGGAACATTTTGGTGATGGAGTGTGTCCAGAGAAGGGCAACAAAGGTGGTGCGGAGTCCAGAGCACAAGTCTTATGAGGAAGGCTGAGGGAACTGGGGTTGTTTAGCCTGGCAAAAAGGAAGCTGAGGGGAGATTTTATCACTCTGTACAACTACCTGAAAGGAGGTTGAAGCAAGGTGAGGGTTGATACCTCTTACCAAGTAACAAATGATAGAATGAGAGAAAATGGCCTTGAGCTGTACCAGGGAAAGTTTTAAGTTGGACACTGGGAAAAAATTCTTCACTGAAAAGGTTATCAAGCCCTGAAACAGGCTGCTTGGGGATGTGGTAGATTAACAATCTCTGGGGGTATTTAAAAGATGTGGTACTCAAGGACATGGTTTATAATGGACTTGGCAGTGTTGGGTTAAGAGATAGACTTGATGATCTTAAAGGTCTCTTCCAATCCACATGATTACATGATTCTTTTAAATCTAATCTTCTACACTTTTAAAGTCTTGCTGTGGAGCCAGTGATCCTTCTGTGGTTTTCTTCTGCTCCTCCTAGCAAACACTAACCTCATTTTCTTGCCAAGAAAGTGTATCTATTGGTGCAGGAATATGTATAGTCTTGTACTTCTTTGTGGTGTCAAGTTTGTATCAAATGAAAATAGAGTTTGAGAATTGTCTCTCTTCTCTTTTGATGTTCTGGCTGGGGGCAGAGTGGATACAGAGCAGCCAGGAAGAGGGGGACCTGGGGGTACTGGTGGACAGTCGCTGAACATGAGCCAGCAGTGTGGCCAGGAGAGCCAATGGCATCCTGGCCTGGATCAGGAAGAGTGTGGTCAGTATGACAAAGGAGGTTATTGTGCCCCTGTACTCAGCACTGGGCAGGCCACACCTTGAGTGCTGTGTCCAGTTCTGGGCTCCTCAATTCAAGAGAGATGTTGAGACACTGGAAAGTGTCCAGAGAAAGGTGACAAAGCTGGTGAGGGGCCTGGAGCACAGCCCTGTGAGGAGAGGCTGAGGGAGCTGGGGGTGTGCAGCCTGGAGCAGAGGAGGCTCAGGGGTGACCTCATTACTATCTACGACTACCTGAAGGGAGGCTGTAGCCAGGTGGGGTTGGTCTCTTCTCCCAGGCAAGCAGCAACAGAACAAGGGGACACAATCTCAAGTTGAGCTGGGGGAAGTCTAGGCTGGATGTTAGGAGGAAGTTGTTGGCAGAGAGAGTGATTGGCATTGGAATGGGCTGCCCAGGGAGGTGGTGGAGTCGCCATCCCTGGAGGTGTTGAAGCAAAGCCTGGCTGAGGCACTTAGTGCCGTGGTCTGGTTGACTGGACCAGGGCTGGGTGCTAGGTTGGCCTGGATGATCTTGGGAGGTCTCTTCCAATCTGGTTGATTCTATGATTCTAACAAACACAATCTAAGCCTAGTCAGGTTTACTGTCCAGCCACAGCTGGGGAAAGGCCAGGATTTTCTGGACACATTTCTGCCTGCAGAGTGCTGTTCTTTCTGCACAGGTAGCTTTTTGTTTGCCCTAGTCACAATGTCCACAATGTCTCCTGTTCTGGTTGACGCTGCTGCTGGCAAAGCCCCTGCAGTCAGCTGATGTGAGGCATGCATTCTTTCCCCGTTAGTGATTGTTCAAGGAGAAAAGGCAAAACCTTCCAACTGCACAATTGCTTTTCATAAAAGCTGGCTAACAAAGTAGCTGGCAAAAAATTGCTGCTGTGATACATCAAAATGTAATCTGTCCTAAATTCCATCAATTTAAAGCTCGGGAGGACCCACTAGGAAGAAGGAGAGAGAAGCAAAGGGGAGGTCTCCCACTGTTGAACTGAGTTCTGATAATGATTTTTGGCTCGCAAAACTGCATGCTTCTGTGAAAGAAAAGGGACTTTTTGAGTCCTCTGGAAAGCTTGCCAAGCAAACATTTCAGAATGCAGCATGGCAAAAGACCCAGGAGAAAGGCCTGATCCAGGTTTAAAAAAACTCCAAAACAACCAAAAAAACCCCAGCCCAAACCACAACCAACAGCAACCAAACTAAGATATAGAATCATGGAATCATAGAATGGTTTAGGTTGGAAGGGACCTCAAGGATCATCCAGCTCCAACCCCCTGCCATAGGCAGGGACACCTCCCACTAGAGCAGGCTGCTCAAGGCCTCATCCAGCCTGGCCTTAAACACCTCCAGGGAGGAAGCATCCACAACCTCCCTGGGCAACCTGTGCCAGTGTCTCACCACCCTCACTGTAAAGAACTNTGTGTTGGGGGCTCCTGAACTGCACACAGTACACCAACCAAATCCCTTACCAGTGCTGGAGTTAGAGTTTAGCCTTTTAAGCCACATATCAGGTTTGCCGTCAAGAATAGAAAACCTTCATTCTTGTGTCTCAGTGAGACATAAGATTCTCTTAACTGCTTCTCTGTAGTTAAGAGAATCACAGACTTACTCAGATTGGAAAAGACCCTTAACATCATCTTCCAACCTACTGAGTCCTATCATAAATGTTACACTACCAAATCCTCCCTTAGACCATGTCCTGAAAGTGCCACATCTACAAATCTTTTAAATACTTCCCTGGGCAGCCTGTTCCAATGCTTTACAACACTTTTGATGAAGAAGTTTTTCATAATATCCAATGAAAACCTCCCCTGACACGACAGGGAATGCCACCAAGATGAAGAAAAGCCCAGGAGGTCATTGCTCCCTGACTATTGCTGCATGTACACAGCCACCAAATCCCCTCTACTGTTTGCTCCATGAAATGGAATAGTGTGGGAATCATAGAATGGCAGGGGTTGGAAGGGGCCTGTAAGATCATCAAGTCTATCTTGCTGCATAAGCAGGTTTCCCTAAGTCATGTTGATGATCAGAGGATGATCAGAGGGCTGGAGCAGCTCTGCTATGAGGACAGACTGAAAGAGTTGGGGCTGTTGAGTGTGGAGGCTCTGAGGTGACCTTCTTGTGGCTTTCCAGGATCTGAGGGGGCTATAAAAAAGCTGGGGAGGGACTTTTTAGACTATCAGGGAGTGACAGAACTCAGGGGAATGAAGCGAAGCTGGAGGCAGGGAGATTCATAGTGAAGGTGAGGGGGAGGTTCTTCAGCATGAGAGTGGTGAGAGGCTGGAATGGGTTGCCCAGGGAGGTGGTTGAGGCCCCATGGCTGGAGGTGTTTAAGGCCAGGCTGGCTGAGGCTGTGGGCAGCCTGCTCTAGGGTAGGGTGTCCCTGCCCATGGCAGGGGGGTTGGAACTAGATGCTCCTTGTGGTCCCTTCCAGCCCTGACTGATTCTATGATTCTAGGTTAGAATTGCTTTTGCTTTGGAAAATGGAAGAACAGGTTGACAGAGTGGTCTGTTATTTCTGGAGTGCAGTGGCTGTGGCTTGCATTCACTGAGCCATACATGTAGGCAGTATTTGAAGGTGGACATTTCTGCCACTGAAGAAGCTTATTACTTTTCTCTTGAGATGGCTGCCCACAGAGCAGAGCTGACAGGGATCTATCAGTTAATGAGGAATGTGGCCTCATCTACTAACTTGGTCACCAAGCAATTCGTAGCATGTAACAGGGTAGGCAGCTGGGGTCAGGGAAGCTACGTCTCAAGAGCCCTTAGCTGCAGAATGGGTAACCTGCTCTGGTAGATTGAACTGCTGGAATGGATCCAGAGAAGGGCCATGAAGATGATCAGAGCATATGGAGACAGGCTACAAGAGCTGGGTCTGTCCAGCCTGAGGAAGAGAAGGCTCCAGAGACCTCATAGCAACTTCCAGTACCTGAAAGGGGCCTACAAGAAACCCAGGGAGGAACTTTTTACAAAGGCTTGTAGTGATAGGATGAGAGGGAATGGATTGAAGCTTGAAGGGGAGATTTAGACTGGATACTAGGAAGAAATTCTTTAAAGTGAGGGTGGTGAGAAGCTGAACAGCTTGCCCAGGGAAGTTGAGATACCTCCTCCCTGGAGGTATTCAAGGCCAGATTGGATGCAGCTTTGAGTAATCTGGTCTAGTGGAAGGTGTCCCTGCCAATGCCAGGGGGTTGGAAGTAGATGATTTTCAAGGTCCCTTCCAGCCCAACTCTATCTATGAATCTCCTTCAGGGTAAGGCAGAAGCCATGCTTTATGCACATGTGTGCTAGAGGGAGGTGGTGTTTCACACCAAACACTAGAGGATCATGTGGGCTGGGATTCCCCAGTCTGGCTCTGCTGCACTGCCTGGGTATACTCTGTTTGTGCACCCTGGAGAAGCTGGGAAGGTTTATGTCTGTTGTCCACCTCTGTGGTTCACAGAGATCCAATTCTAATCCCTCCTTGCTCTCTCTGCCCTCTAGTCCATAGAGAACAGTGGTGACCAGTCTCACAAGATGCCAACTGACCGCTGTGTCCGGCTCACCCTGGTGAGCACAGCCAATGACCTGAAGGAGGCCTGGATCAGTGACCACCCCTACCTGGCTGTCTGCTACCTCTGGCAGTATGCACCTACCTGGGCTTGGTGGCTGATGAACAGGATGGGCAAGAGGAGGATAGAGAACTTCAAGAGTGGCGTGGTAAGTTTATTCCTCTCTCCTCTGCTTGGCTGCTTTTTTTACTCTGCTGACAGACTCTTTAGCCATGGGAATGTTGGGATTGCATCTTGGATCTGTTTCTTTTTTTTTTCCCCTCCTTGCTTCCCTAGCAGCTGATGCCAGGTCAGACCCCATCACTGCATGCCTGGTAGTCTAGAATTACTGCAGCATGGTCACATCACAGCGCAGTGAAGTCACAGCGTTGTGTAGTGCCAAAGGTCTGGCTCTGATCTTCATCACACAGGCTGAGCTCAGAACTCAGCATTAACATGGAGCTGTTCTAGAAGCCATGAGTGTAAATTATTTAGTACAGCTTGGAATGAAGGCTGTTGAAAACACCTCCCTTGGTTGTCTCTAGTTCTTCTCTCAGGCACGTAACTGTTAAGCAATGCTGCTGTCAGGGGCTCTTCACTCACATTTATATCCCTCAAGACAGATGTAGAGAGTTCTGCATTTGCAGTGCTGCAGGCTAGGTGGTATGTTCCTTGCTGTGTTTTGTCAAACTGGGTACAAAACCCCCACATCAAAGTACTCCAAAAGCAAGAAACAATAAAAAAAGGGGGGTAGCCTGTGCAGCATTAAAACTTCCTCCTTCCACACCAACCACCTGCTGTCACAGATTCTTTCAAGCAAAATAACAGTGTTGGAAAAGGACTTAAGTAAGGGGGAAAATTGCTGATTTAATGTCCTTTCACTCCAGGATGCTGATTCCTCTTATTCAAGAAAGAAGAAGTAAGGACAAGCATGTACCAAATCCTGCTGTTGTTCTTCTAAGGCTGAGAAACTTCTCATAATGCTTGACTGCAAAAAGACAAGCTTTGGTTTTTTATCTGTTGCATCTTTGTCATCATGAACCTTGACAAATCTATCATGCTGTACACATGCCTGAGTAAATAAAAACTGCTTTCTAAACATACCTTTTTCATGCCAAGTTCCAACAGGCTGAATTTTTATGCTTAGAAGAACTGAGAAGGAGAGGCCAAACAGCATTACTTTTTCTGATCCTACAACATTGGTCAGCACTTGGTGAGGAGGCTAAAAATTCCATACCCACAGGATCCTGTTTCCCTCACTTTCATTCCTAATGGACCTTGAACAAAATAAACCCACAAATAGAAGCTTGTGATATAAAGAGTAAGGATGCATCATCTCTGTTTGTGAAGGGTTCCTCTGGGAAAAGGAGATTATATTTCATCGAATCATAAAGTCAGTCAGGGTTGGAAGGGACCACAAGGATCATCTAGTTCCAAACCCCCTGCCATGCCCAGGGACATCCTACCCTAGATGAGGCTTTCATCATTACCATCAGCCTGAAGGCTGCTGTACAGGTGGTCTGAGAACAAAATGTGTAGCATTGTCGTGTGTATTTAGGGCTAAATCCCTCACCTTCTGGCACAAGTCTTAGAAGTACTTCATTTTCAGGTCTCTTAACACCACAGCCCTCAGTGTTCTGGTTTTGTGAAGGTTAGGATTAAGCAGTGCATAAAGCAGCAGTGTGAGGAAGGAGGAGTATGATAGTATCCTGGTGGTCCTTTCCAACCATAGTGATTAGATGTTGTGCTGAGGGATCTGGTTTAGTCAAGGACTTGTCAATGTGAAACTCATGATTGGACTCGATGAGCTTGAAGGTCTTTTCCAATCTAAGAAATTCTGTGATTCTGTGATAGTAGAATTGCAGCCTCTATTGTACAGAGTAGCAAGCCTTGTTGTGAACCTGGCACGTGTTAAATCTGTAGAGCATCAGAGAGAGAGGAGCAGGGGAATGTTTCTGTAGCAGAACAGCCTCTAGCTACAAGAGGGGGCACAGTCTTAATGAGAAACCCATTTCACAGCAGACTGCTTACAGCCAAGACACCAGAGCTAGCGGCAGAGCTCAGTTAGGGCAGACAGTGCATTATAGGCAATTTAAGCATGAAATAGAATCATAGAATCAAGCAGGTTGGAAGAGACCTCCAAGCTCATCCAGTCCAACCTAGCACCCAGCCCTATCCAGTCAATTAGACCATGGCATTAAGTGCCTCATCCAGTCTTCTCTTGAACACCCCCAGGGATGGTGACTCCACCACCTCCCTGGGCAGCCCATTCCAATGCCAATCACTCTCTCTGCCAACAACTTCCTCCTAACATCCAGCCTAGACCTCTCCCGGCACAACTTGAGACTGTGTCCCCTTGTTCTGTTGCTGTTTGCCTGGCAGAAGAAACCAACCCCCACCTGGCTACAGCCTCCCTTCAGGTAGTTGTAGACAGCAGTGAGCCTCTTCTTCTCCAGGCTGCACACCCCCAGCTCCCTCAGCCTCTCCTCATAGGGTTTGTGTTCCAGGCCTGTCACAGTTTCATTGCCCTTCTCTGGACACCTTCCAGCACCTCAACATCTCTCTTGAATTGAGGAGCCCAGAACTGGACACAGCACTCAAGGTGTGGCCTGAGCAGTGCTGAGTACAGGGGCAGAATAACCTCCCTTGTCCTTCTGGCCACACTGTTCCTGATACAGGCCAGGATGCCATTGGCTCTCTTGGCTACCTGGGCACACTGCTGGCCAGCAGGTCGAGGGAGGTGATTCTTCCCCCCTCTACTCCACTCTGCAGTACTAGCACTAGATGATCCTTGTGGTCCCTTCCAACCCTGACTGACTGTGATTCTAAGGGGAGGTTCACTTGCTAACACACCAGTTTCCCCACTGCTGCTTGTGAAACGTTCTCCAGCAGCAGCAGTCTGCGTGACGGCATATGGCAGAAAGCCTGCACTCCATTTATGTACACTTCTGTGGTAGGGACAAAGCAGAGAAACCTCTATGTGCATGCTCAAAGAGAAGTTCACTTCTGCTTCAGCTACAAGAGCTGCTAGACCTACCTTCAAGGATTAGGCTGTTGTCACCAGCACAGAAAAAGCAGCAGGAAAGATGACAGGGATCAGGTGGTGATGGAATTAGCACTTTCAGAGGAAGCAGATTCCAGGAAAATGCCTAAGGCAGAAACTTTCCAAAAGGGACAAAGCATTTACCATTTGTTAAATTCCACTTCCCCAGCTCTTCCTTCCCTTTAATTGATTCCCCTTGCTTTATGGTACATGAATGAGACAAGGCAGACTCCAGGACTTGATGTTTTTGGTAAAGGCTCAAAAAAGGGGATGAAAATCCTCTGATAAGAGCTTCAAACTCTTTAAAATGGACCTTGTTAAATAAAGGTTCTCCAAACCACACTTACTTTTGTGTGATGAAGGTCACAGTCTGTAAAACAAGCAGATGCTGACAAGAATTAAAGATGATGCACACATCTGGTTAGGAAGAGAGTGATTCAGTGGTCACACAGGAAAATGGGGGGCACAGCATTGTGATGAAGCTGGTGAGAGGCCTGGAAAACAAACCCTGTGAGGAGAGGCTGAGGGGGCTGGTGGTGTTTAGCCTGGAGGAGGCTCAGGGCCAACCTCATTGCTGTCTACAACTACCTGAAGGGAGGCTGTAGCCAGGTGGGGTTGGTCTCTACTCCCAGGCAGCAACAGAACAAGGGGACACAGTCTCAAGTTGTGCTGGGAGAGGTCTAGGCTGGATGTTAGGAGGAAGTTGTTGGCAGAGAGAGTGACTGGCACTGGAATGGGCTGCCCAGGGAGGTGGTGGCGTCACTGTCCCTGGAGGTGTTCAAGCAAAGCCTGGCTGAGGCACTTAGTGACATGGTCTGGTTGATTGGTCAGAGATGGGTGCTAGGTTGGACTGGATGATCTTGGAGATCTCTTCCAACCTGGTTGATTCTATGATTCTACGTTTGTAAACCCAGTCCTAGATATGCTGCCTGGCCCTAGGATTCCATCTGCAATCCAAATAGCAGCCTGTGTTACATGTTTATGGGGGCTGCAGACAAGAGCAGGTTTCAAAGGTGCTCTCAATTCCCAACAAATCAGAAAAGCACTAGAACCCAAACAGGACAGAATTCAAGAGCATGCAGACAAAACACCACACTTAACAGGAGGGCTGGGCTGCACAAATCTGCTACAGGAGGCTGTAAGTCATGTTTCTGCCAAAAACATGCATGTGAAGAGGGTTGCAGAAAACGACAACGTGAATCAGGGTCACGCTGCTACAAAATGCGCTGCAATGCGTGACCTGGCTCCACCGAGAGGCTGCAGGCTACGCTGCCTGTGGCCGCGCTGCCTGCCCTAGCAGGCGACAGGATGTTAGAGTGGAGCCTAACTCCACCTTCCTGCACGCAGACAGGAACTCTGCACATCACCAGTTCTGCTCTTCCATCTGGCACCCATCGGGATCTCTGCTGGAACGCTGGAGCCTGTTACCAGCAACACTTTTCAAGAAGGCTGGGTAGCAGATGGAGAGGGGCAGGGGACAGCAAGGGAAAAGGATCACAGTGCTCTGCAGTTTTTTCCTTAACTAGTTTATTCAGTTTACAGAAGAATGAGAGCAGAAATTACAGCCATCTTCAAACAAAAGACTGCTGCTGCGGCAAAAAAAGGCCCAGGTAATTAAATTTTCTGTGACCATACAGAAGGCATCCAGGAAGAGACTTACAATGAGCCAGGGAAGCTTGGTTAGATAGAGGAAAAAAAACCCAAACTTGCCAACTGCTGCAAGAATCTGAGTGAACTACTTGTGAGTTCATGATACTCCTGGTGTTGAAAGTTCTACATGGAATTAGACATTTGTCAGGAGTAGTTTCTTTTGAGAGGGAGCTAAAATCAGTGCTCTTCCAGATCCATTCACAGCATCACAGGATGTTAGGGGTGGGAAGGAACTCAAAGAGATCGAGTCAAACCTCCCGTTTCAGAGCAGGATCATACAATCTAGCTCAGAACATAGAGGAACACATCCAGACAGGCCTTGAAAGTCTCCAGAGAAAAAGACTCCACAGCCTCTCTGGGAAGCCTGTGCCAGTGCTCTGTCACTCTTACAGTAAAGGAGCTCTCTCTTGTGTTGAGGTGGAAACTCCTATGCTGCAGCTTATATCCATTGCTCCTTGTCCTATCCCAGGGAGCAAGTGAGCAGAGCCTGTTCCCCCCTTCCTGACCCCCAACCCACAGATATTTGTAAACATTTATCAAATCTCCTCTCAGTCCTGTTCTTTCTAGACTAAGCAGCCCCAGGCCCCTCAGCCTCTCCTCATAAGCCATGCCCTCCAGTCCCCTAATCATCCTTGGAGCCCTCCACTGGACCCTCTCCAGCAGATCCCTGTCCCTCTTAAACTGAGGAGCCCAAAATTGAACACATTACTCAAGATGGGGTCTTACCACAGCAGAACAGAGCGGAGAGAACCTCCCTTGATCTGCTGGGCACACTCTTTCCTGCAACTCTGTACTTCCACATACAATTTACAGCCAAACAAGCTAATTTAGGTTATCAGCATTTTATTTACACTCTTAGACACCAACCAACCATCTTCCAAAAGCTGCTTCCATTAACACTGCAGGAATTTCATCCTGTCTGTTAGAGAGTGTTACACCTTGGAATTTGACTGGTGTTTTCCTTGTCACTTCTGAGTTCCACTATACCTTCTGAATACATCTTGAAAAGGTCAAAGGAAGCAGCTAAAAGCCAAGTACATACTCCTGTGACAAATTTTACCTACCACAGAAAGAGGGAGACAAAAGAAAGAAAACATACTCCGAAACATACAGTGCTGGTTATTCAAACCCAGTACTAACTCAGTTATATCTGATTTAAATTGATGCTACAGGTTAAAGGCAGACAATTACCTACACCCTGCTCATGCCAGCAGCAACAACACTAACCAAGATATCTGTGCTAATGACTGGTGGCAATGAGCAAGATAAACAAGCTACTGGAGATATGTCCCAGACCTGTTTTTAAGGAAACCTGTAATATTACATCCAATTGCCCAATGCTATACCTTTAACCTGTGGCAAGGTTTAAATCAAGCAAAAAGATGTGTCTGGGGTAGTTTGAGGGATCCAGTTTGTCCCCTGGGATGGATTTTGGTCTTTGCAGGTTATTTTAGGGAATCTGGAATAACCTGGAACCCCTCAAACCATGACAACATGGCACAGGCAGCTGGATTTCTGCCTCTCTCCTCCTCCTCAGGCCATCACTGTACTTGTGGAAGACTGGTCAGTGATATGGATGTAGGTTGCAAGCAACATATACATAGGTGATATACATGGATGTTGGGAGAAGAAGATACAGTTGATCTGTTTGGACTTAAATTCCTTCTCTCCCTCAATTCCACATTCATTTCTTTCATCAGTAAGTCACAGAGATTGATAATGTGCCAGAATGCACAATGCTTCATATAAACTCTTGGCCCTCAAAACAAGTCCTTTGGTACAACTGTGCCTTAAAACTTTGTTAATGCATAGCTGGTAACTTACTACAGCTAAGGAAGATCAGTGGAAGTCATAAATGCTAAACCTGAACTTGGTCCAATATAAAATGGCCACAATAAAAGAGAAACCCAAACGTATAAATAGTCCTATATACACACTTTGGTTACCAACTCTGTTATTGAGGGTACTGAAGTGAGCTGTAACCTGTCAGTGCAAGTCACCTGTCCAAGAAAACACAAAAAAACCCAAAAAACATAAAATCAAAATTGGAATGCACCAAAAAAAAATAGTAAATAATCAGAATTATGCTGCTCTTCTCTAAACTGGAGAAAAGAATTTCAGCATCTCCTGGCTTGTCAGCCACAGAGTCAATGGTGTCTCACATGTTCCAGCAGCAAGGAAACAGTACAAAACTCCCTGCATGCCAAAGTCCCTGGCTAGCACCACCTCCGTGCACATCACAGATGCTGGCTTGCCACTGCCCAGCCAACACCACTTCAAGAGTAAGATCTTACCTGTACTGTAGAAACGTAGCACACCTCCTTGATTCCCAGCGTGCAGATGGAAAACACAAAGTAACAACAAACCAAACCAGCTACTGACGTGCTACAACAAAGGCAGATGCAGGAGCTCAGATGAATACACAGGGTAGCCAAGAGGTGGGTCTGCAGCTTGCACAGTAAGGTTCCTTAGGAGCACTGGGTGTGCCTGGATGCTGTAGCGTTCTTCATCATCGTTTGTAGCATACAGCAACTCCCAGGAGAGATTTGCCCACTGACCTCGGACAGCTTCGGCATTAAGTTTTCCCACTTGTACTAACAATTCCTGAAGAGTAAGGACTCGCCCAGTGTAAATTCCCTTTAAGAACAAACAGATCAGAGTGTTCAGTATGTTCTCCAAGAACATTCACAGGCATTTTGGAGACAAAGCACTACATGAAGCTTTGGGGCTACACGCTAGGGATGTTGCCCTTTATAAACAGCAGTGTATAGAGCAGTCTCCTTGGTTCAATTCTTCCCTCTAGGAAGATAATCAAGAAATCTTGATGCATCTGAAGAACAACACAGAGTGATTTTTCAACAGCAGCTGAGCCAATACAAACATAAGCTTTTATGTGCACAGCCTTTATGTTTTGGAAGACAATTTCAAATTAAAAAAACGTGGAAAAGAAAAACCAAACTTTGATCTTGCTTAAGTCAGAGAATCATCTAGGTTGGAAGACACTTTGAAGGGCATCGAGTCCAACCATTAACCTAACACTGCTAAGTCACTGCTAAACCCTGCTCCTCAGCACCACACCTATACATCTTTTAAATATCTCCAGGGATGGAGACTCCACTTCTCTGGGCAGCCTATTCTAGGGCTTGACAACCTTTTTGAGGAAATAAACCAAAAACATTTCCTAGTAGAGTCACAGAATCAAGCAGGTTGGAAGGGACCTCCAGGATCATCCAGTCCAACCTAGCTTCCAGCCAATAATAAACCAGAGACAATCTGCTGGTTCTTCTCCATCACCACCCAGGCACATGGGCACAGAGCCACAGAGTGACCCAGGCTGGAAGGGAGCTCAGAGCTCATCTGCTCCAACCCCCCCATGCCCGGGGACACCCCCCAGCCACACTCACCTGCTCGAGGCCTCAGCCAGCCTGGCCTTGGACACTGCCAGGAAGGAGGCAGCCACAGCCTCCGTGGGCAGCCTGTGCCAGAGCCTCAGCAGCCTCAGACTGCAGACCTGAGCAGCTGCACCTGGCAGCAGCCCTACCCTGGGCAGGCAGAGCAGAGGGATGCGAGTGGCAGGGGCTGTGCACAGGGAATGTTTAGGACCTCCATTGGCCTTTGGAGCAATCCCAGCTGATAGCTATGGGAAACCTAACTTGGGGCTCGGGGTTGCCCTGACAATGTCTTCTCAATAACTTCCCAACCAAGAGGTGCCTGAAACTAATTCAGGATCAGGCTCCAATCAGGTGGAGCAGCTGAGCTGTGGGACCAGACTTCATTAAATTAAAAATAAGTCCATTTCCTGAATTGTTTGCCAGTAAATTTTCCTCTTACCATGTTTGGGTCATGCCCCAGTGAAAAAAGGTATGGCTTTTCCTGCAGAACTGCTTGCTGCCACTCATAATCTGACACCAGTCCAATGTACCAATCATTTTCATATTCTTCCAGATAGTTCACCAGCTCTTTGAAGTTCTCAACTGGACCTAGGCTTGCTTTGTCAACCATAAGTTTAAAGGTGTATCTGAAAGGTACAGGAAGCCAGATAGTCAGCAGTGCAGCAAAAGACAGGAAGAAAGCCTCTGCAGGCTACAGAAGGTAGAGAGACAGCAGCAAATGTTATAAAGCACCAGCAGCTCTCTAAGTTACTCCTTGATGGTTGAGTCACTAGACAGGTGTAGCTCACTGAGATGTAAAGCTTTAACATCCTTCATTCACCTCAAACACTGTTCCTGCTGCCTGGTACTGGAATGCCAAAAATCTAACTCCATCACAATTCTCTTAGATCATGGGGACAGTGAAAATGGGCTTTTCTGTACTTCACAAAGTCAATTTTCAATGCTGGAGCCAGCTGTTGTGAGGAAGGGAAAAAGGAATGAATCATTCTGCCAGTCTGCCATTCTTCACTGCCTGGGGTTACATGCAATATTATGTAGAAAGAAGCTCCAACACATTCAAATGATACAGCTGTAACACAGAATCACAGAATCAACCAGGTTGGAAGAGACCTACAAGATCATCCAGTCCAACCTAGCACCCAGCCCTAGCCAATCAACCAGACCATGGCACTAAGTGCCTCAGCCAGGCTTTGCTTGAACACCTCCAGGGACAGCGACTCCACCACCTTCCTGGGCAGCCCATTCCAATGCCAATCACTCTCTCTGCCAACAACTTCCTCCTAACATCCAGCCTAGACCTACCCTGACACAACTTGAGACTGAGGCCTCTTCCTCTCTTGCTGCTTGCCTGGCAGAAGAGCCCAACCCCCACCTGGCTACAGTCTCCCTTCAAGTAGTTGTAGACAGCAATGAGGTCTGCCTTGAGCCTCCTATTCTCTAGCCTAAACACCCCCAGCTCCCTCAGCCTCTCCTCACAGGGCTGTGCTCCAGGCCCCTCACCAGCTTCATCACCCTTCTCTGGACACGTTCCACTATCTCAACATCTCTCTTGAATTGAGGAGCCCAGAACTGGACACAGCACTCAAGGTGTGGCCTGACCAGTGCTGTGCACAAGGGAAGAATAACCTCCCTTGTCCTACTGGCCACACTGTTCCTGATACAGGCCAGGATGCCACTGGCTCTCTTGGCCACCTGGGCACACTGCTGGGTCATGTTCAGCTACCATCTACCAGTACCCCCCAAGTCCCTTTCTTCCTGGCTGCTCTCCAGCCACTCTGTCCCCAGCCTGTAGTGCTGCTTGGGATTGTTGTGGCCAAAGTGCAGAACCCTGCACAGGAACTACTCCTAGTGAAGTGATATTTTCAAAGGCCAGGACTCTGTATTTTTTTTAATAATGTGAGGGAAAGTTTTTCCTTTACCTGAATGCTTTCAGTGCCAGTTGAAATAGCTCTGGTTTACTGGTTAGCCACTCTAAACCAACAGACCATGGAATACCACCAGTGTAGGCTCTGAACACGTGGCTCGGGGCAGGCACAGTGTTATCCAGTCCAAACAGACCAAAGCAACATGACAACACTCCCTGGATGTATAAGTCTTTCAAAGCTTTATCCTTCAGAAGGTCTTCAAGTAAATTGGAAGGCTTTTCTTTCAGATGGAAAAAGTCCAGCTGACTCAAAATGAATTGGTACCACTCCTCTGGAAACCTCTGCCTCATTTCATTGACTTTGGAAGACGGCACTGGGGCTGTTCTCCATTCTTCAGGGATGCTCAATAGCTCTGAGTAAGAGCAACTAAATTCAACTTGAGGTAAAGCTTCTTGCTGCTTCCCTTTGTCTACAGCAGGAAGCCCAAACGTAACAGCCTTGTATAGTTTAGCTTCTGGTGACATTTCTTGCAGGCTCTGTGTTTCTACAGAACCTGGAATAGAGAGAAGTACTTTTGGTGCAGTTCCTATCTGCCCAGGCTCTTTTTTGCTTTTCATTCTGCCACTGGGTTCAAGATCAAAAATGTCACTATCATCAGTCCAGTCCTCAACCGTGTCAACACTGGAGCTATCTTCTTCCCTTGGAGCCTGGGATCTTTCTATCTCACCACTATGCTGAGGTTCTGGAAACAAGCCTTTTTTGTTCTTGTTGACACTGCCTGGGCTTTCCTGGGTTTTGGATTTTTTATAGCAGTACTGGACCAACATCCATACCATCACTTTAACAAAATCATCTTTCAGATGCTTTAAATTCTCATGAGAGTCAATTATTCCAGATAACACATTCCTAGCATCCGAATAGAGACGCACAGGTAGAACAGTACACGGAGTCAAAATGTGTCCAAAATGGTGATTTGGAGAGAGAATCTTGGTATGCTCCTGATGTTCAAAGGCCATTCCAAAAATTTCATCAACTCTGTGTGCTTCAGCAGCATGACAGGAGGTTTCCTGCAATTCTAGCCCCTAAAGCATAAATGAAAACAATTTGAAATCTTTACCTTCTTCTATTTAAGAACAGATTCACAGAATCATAGAATCAGTCAGGGTTGGAAGGGACCACAACAATCATCTAGTTCCAAGCCCCCTGCCATGGCCAGAGACACCCTACCCTAGAGCAGGCTGCCCACAGCCTCAGCCAGCCTGGCCTTAAACACCTCCAGGCATGGGGCCTCAACCACCTCCCTGGGCAACCCAGTCCAGCCTCTCACCACTCTCATGCTGAACAACTTTATTCTCACGTCCAGCCTGAACCTACCGATCTCCAGCTTTGCTCCATTCCCCCCAGTCCTTTCACTCTCTGATATCCTAAAAAGTCCCTCCCCAGCTTTTTTGTAGGCGCCCTTCAGACACTGAAAGGCCACAAGAAGGTCACCTGGGAGCCTCCTCTTCTCCAGACTGAACAGCCCCAACTCTTTCAGTCTGTCCTCATAGCAGAGCTGCTCCAGACCTCTGATCAACCCAGTGGCCCCTCTCTGGACATGCTCCAGCAAGTCCATATCCTTCTTGTAATAGAGGCTCCAGAACTGGATGCAGTGCTCCAGATAAGGTCTCACCAGAGTGGAGTAGAGGGGGAGAATCACCTCCCTCAACCTGTTGGCCACACTTCTCCTGATGCAGCCCATGATCTGGTTCGTCCTCCAGGCTGCAAGTGCACACCGCTGGCTCACGTTCAGCCAGCACCCACAAGTCCCTCTCCTCAGGGTTGCTTTCCAGCCACTCACTGCTCAGCTTGGATTTGTGCTTGGGATTGCCCCGTCCCAGACGCAGGACACTGCACTTGGTCATGTTGAACCTCCTGAGCTTGGCTT
Source organism: Tricholaema leucomelas (assembly GCA_013400475.1). Classification (NCBI taxonomy): domain Eukaryota; kingdom Metazoa; phylum Chordata; class Aves; order Piciformes; family Lybiidae; genus Tricholaema lacrymosa; species Tricholaema leucomelas. The sequence continues at coordinate 44,645 of WAAF01000826.1, read as the reverse complement.
GTGCCCACCTCTCCAGCCTGCCCAGGTTCCTCTGGATGGATCCCTTCCTGCCAGCCTGTCTGCTGCACCACACAGCTTAGTGTTGTCAGCAAACTTGCTGAGGCTGCACTCAATGCCTCTGTCCATGGCACCCACAAAGATGTTGAACCAGACTGGTCCCAGGACTGATCCCCAGGACTCTGCTTGTCACTGGCCTCCACTTGGACACGGACCCGTTGACAACCACTCTGTAGGTGCAGCCATCAAGCCACACAGCAGCAAGCTCTTTTCTTGCAACATTTTTTTTCTGAACAAATAAAGGTACTTTCCACTGTCAATATTCCCACAACTGAACCTTCAAATCTAACTACAGATAATAGTAATAGCAGAGCACTCAGACACAGGTGAATGTCCTAATAAATAAATCTCTGCCTCATACAGATTTTCTTAGGCAGCTTAAAGATGTTGTGTCACAAGATAGATGATAAAACATTCCACATCTGCCAAACATGCCAGTTGCAAGACTAGTTAATAACACCTTAAGAAACTGACTGTATCATCAGGTAAGTTATGTTGCTGAAATGGTTTGCAAAATATGAAGATATCAGTCCTCAGTATGTAGTTACCTTAATGTTAACCCCACAGTAAGTGAAGCCTTTTTCTAGCACCAATATCCACATCAGTCTATCCTGAAAGCGGCATAAGTAATGTGATCCAGGTAGAGAGAGACCTAGACAAGAAAAACAAACCACAAGACAAAACTTATGGTACTATATTGATGAAAACTTTTTCTGTAAGCCAGCTAAATAATTCAACTGCAAGCATAAAGTATTTCTGCATCAACATCAAGAAATCAGTTAAAGTTGGCTAACTAGCACCATAGAATCTTATGGAAACCAGCTGTAAAGATAAATCTTGGGAGTGCAGTGCTCTCCTTGAAAAAGCTGTGGAAAACTGGAAGTTCTTCACCATGAGAGTGGTGAGAGCCTGGAATGGGTTGCCCAGGGAGGTGGTTGAGGCCCCATGCCTGGAGGTGTTTAAAGCTAGGCTGGATGAGGCTGTGGCCAGCCCGCTCTAGGGCAAGGTGTCCCTGGCCATGGCAGGGGGGTTGGAACTAGATGATCCTTGTGGTCCTTTCCAACCCTGACTGATTCTATGATTCTCTACCTATGGCAGGGTACTAGATAATCTTTAAGATCCCTCTCAACTCAAGCCAGTCTTCTGTCTTGAACTGAACAACATCCATACTGGACCAGCATTAAGCAACTCCACCCCACTCACATCCCTTCGTAGAGGCAACTTTCATGACCAAAGATTATTTTTGGCTGCATTTCCAACAGTACAGTTCCCACTAATGTCACCTGGAGATGTAAAACTGGAGTATACCTAGCACATGAGTATCTTACAATGGTTGTATTTGCTGTGGAGTAGAAAGTTTATTTGTTATGGAAGAAATAAAAATATAGCTCAACAAGACTTGTTGTCCACACTACCAATTCCAAAAAGGATTTATCTGTATTCTAGGATGATTAGAAATTATTCCTTAGGATGCAAAATCCAGAGTATAACTGATTCTGCTCAAGTTTCATCTTACCAGTGACATAATATGACACCCATTTTACAGATGCATAATAGGAGCAGAGCAAAAGCACCTGCTTGTCTTTAAAGATTTATGACTCGGTATCAAACACACTGAACACTAACAACAGATAGTGCAAAAATCAAATGCAGTCTCTCTGAAGCATGCCTGTGTGCGAGGGGAAATAAATCTGATTCTGCTGTATTAAGTTAGACAACAGCAAAAACACAGCCAGGCAAAATAAAATGGTATGTGAAAATCAAGTTCTGAACGACTTCAGATCACACAAAGGCAAAAAATTGCCATTGGAATGGGCTGCCCAGGGGGGTGGTGGAGTCAGGAAAAGACTGGATGAGGCACTTAGCCATGGTCTAGTTGACTGGATAGGGCTGGGTGATAGGCTGGACTGGATGATCTAGGAGGTCTCTTCCAACCTGGTTGATTCTATTCTATTCTAAACTGATTAGTACTTAAAGCCACAACAACATGGCTCTGACTGTAAAAATTAAATGACATCTCTCCCAAAAAAAAGTGGCACTTCTTCCTCTCTTCCAGCTATTTCCATAACAATTCCAATGCCAAACGTCCTAGCAACTGTATTTAGGTTACAGCCTACTGTCAACTTGGCTCCAACACAATGGTGCTGTTCTGAAGCACCATGTTTGCTGATGGTTAATGACCTGCTTCTGCTGTCACTCATGTGCAAGTGACCACTCACTTGCAGAGTGGATTTTAGTTTAGAATGTTGTAGGATGAAATCAGTGAAACCAACCATTAAGCTGTAGTTAAAATTTAAGTAACCTTTTCTATCCCACTGAGCTAATGAAGTGCATTTTCCTGCTAACATTTTGCAAAGAATTTAATTCTCCTCTCGATAGCTGCTAAAGCCACTAAAACTCCTTGACATGAAAAAAAAGTATGCTTTTAAATTAAAACAGAGACACACAAAGTGCTACCTCTTCATTTTCAACTCATCTGAGAACACCACACCTTTTCTTGCTTGAAGACATTAATTCACAGATTTTCCCATTAAAACAGGAGACTTTTTCCCTGCTCAAGGCTAGTGGTTTAAATAATTTAATCTGAGGCATACAGGCCACCACAGTCACAATGGCAACATAGAATCAGTCAGGGTTGGAAGGGATTACAAGGATCATCTAGTCCCAACTTCCCTGCTATGGGCAGGGACACCCTACCCTAGAGCAGGCTGCCCACAGCCTCAGCCAGCCTGGCCTTAAACACCTCCAGCCAGGGGGCCTCAACCACCTCCCTGGGCAACCCAGTCCAGGCTCTCACCACTCTCATGCTCAACAACTTCCTCCTCACGGACACTCTGAACCTCCCCACCTCCAGCTTTGCTCCATTCCCCCCAGTCCTGTCACTCCCTGACAGCCTGAAAAGTCCCTCCCCAGCTTTTTTGTAGGCCCCCTTCAGATCCTGGAAGGCCACAAGAAGGTCACCTCAGAGCCTCCTCTTCTCCCTGACTCAGCAGCCCCAACTCTTTCAGTCTGTCCTCATAGCAGAGGTGTTTCAGCCCTCTGATCACCCTCGTGGCCCTTCTCTGAGCACAGTCCTGTATCTCCACATCCTTCTTGTAATAGGGGCTCCAGAACTGGATGCAGTACTCCAGGTGGGGTCTCACCAGAGTGGAGTAGAGGAGGAGAATCACCTCCCTTGACCTAATATAGGGAATTATATATATATATGTATGCATCTATAAAAATAGTATAGAATCATAGAATCAACCAGGTTGGAAGAGACCTCCAAGATCAGCCAGTCCAACCTAGCACCCAGCCCTGTCCAGTCAACTAGATCATGGCACTAAGTGCCCCATCCAGTCTTTTCTTGAACACCTCCAGGGATGGTGACTCTATCATCTCCCTGGGCAGCCCATTCCAATGGCAAATCACTCTCTCTTGGAAGAACTTCCTCCTGAATATAATAGATGTGTATCTGTTGTGTATCTATTATATACATTAACCATACATAGGCTGATGCAGGAGACAATCTGGTGTCTCTCTGTGTTATTTATCTCTCTAATTTTTTAATACCTCTTTCTACACCAATACTAGAAATGCAGCAAATGTTTCCTAGTAAAGCACTTTACATAGTCTTCAGAAAAGTCTGATTAACTTCTACTGTCTTGAAATATTGACTTATTTTATCTAGTCAGAGGCTATTTTATAGGAGGCTTATGTAAATATTTGCCTCTTGTCTAAGGACAATGATCTTTTGATTATTTAGGTTACACAAAGACTGTTTGTCAAGAAAACAAACTTACAACTTTGGCAGTTATTCTGTTTCCAGCTGAGAAAAAGACTGGGCAATTCCTCACCTCTGTTTACAGCATTCTGTGAAATGTCCACCCTTAATGTCTTTCACAGATGCTGTCACAACACTACCCTAACTGCCTGCACAAGATGTGACATTAAGTCTTGCCAGTTGTTTCTGTTCTCAACCGAGTTAGGCTCCAGTTAGGCTATGTCATGTAGTTTATATCCAGCCCATATCCATTATTCCTAATTAACACAACCAAATTAGCAAAGTCACCTTCTGGATCTCTTGTAATGGGACTGATGCAGAGGAAGATGTACACAGCCAAAAAGAACAGTTTGACACATCTCTCTCTCTCCACTGACTGTCAAGACAACTCAATATATTGCCTCCAATTAGGTGGGATGCATCTTTCTTTGCTCAGTACAAAAGGATACTGTTTCAGGACTGATACTGTTTCATCACTATTTAGTTTCTTCTTATTTCAAGCCAGATTTTTTTTTTCCACAGGAACAAGTAGAGGTGTATGAGAAGGATAAATATAATCACTTTTCCTCCATTAAGCAACCTCTGAATAGGTAGATTTAGATTTACCTCTCAATGTGATACATTTAGATCTGGATTTACCTCTAAATAGGATAGACTAGATGTTAGAAATTCTTCACAGTAAGGGTGGTGAGCCACTGCACCAGGTTGCTCAAACAGATCATGGGTGCCCCTTGCCTGGAGGTGTTCAAGGCCATGATGGGTAAGGCCTTGAGCAATCTGCTCTAGTGGAGGATGTGCTTGCCCATGGCAGGGGAGTTGGATCTAGATGGTCTTTAAGTTCCCTTCCAACCCAAACTATGAACCTATGAAAATTTAAGCTACACTGTGAAACATGGTTTAAATCAGATGCTATGATTCCACTCTTCTCCAGTAAAAATCCCATTTCCTAAACTACATCCCTTCACAGAGTTACTGCTGTACCTACCGAGGCTACCAGCTGCCAATGCAGTCTGCAGAGCACCAGTCAGGCTGGGAACCATCTGCTGGTAGTACACAGTGTCAGAGCAAACACAGGCTGCAGCGCCCACGGGTCCTGGCCAGCTTCGGACAGGCCTAGGAAATCCAATCATAAACACTGGGAGCGTAAAGAGTGGCAGCAGGGGGGAAGAAAGGAGTGCAGAGATGGCGATGAAGGTCAGCAGGACTGGGAAGAAAACAAGGTTGAGGGTGATTAAGGTGGCAGTAGATTTACGACGTTGCTTTTTCTCTGTCCATGATGTCAGAAGAATAGCGATGGCAAACTGCAACTTGGAAGCGAACTGCAGCAGTCGATCCCGTAGGATACCAACCTGCATGACACATACAACAGGCACATTTATTTGTATCCTGCACCATGTCAGAATCAGCACTGCCAAAGCTGCCTTAACTACTATACTTTAAAGAAAATGACTGATGCTAGAGAGTGTACAGCTTAGCAGAGGTTTTTAGCTTCTATTTGATAGGCCCTGGACTCTGACAGGGTGTGATGGTGTGGGTGTTACCCACCCCCCCACTCTTATGAAATCACCCAGACTAGACTCTGCTGAGCTGGAAGTTAAGGAATGAAGCTTTGTATTTCCAGCCTAGCACAATATACAAGCAGATATTTACAGTATTTACAGCTATATACAGAAATATACNGATTCTATTCTATTCTATAACAGCCCTCTCAGAAATCAGTCTCTCCAGAAGGGGCTCCCAACCACCCTTCCATCTGAGAATCATAGAATCAAACAGGTTGGAAGAGACCTTCAAGATCATCCAGTCCAACCTATCGCCCAGCCCTGTCCAGTCAACTAGACCATGGCACTAAGTGCCTCATCCAGTCTTTTCTTGAACACCTCCATTTGCCTTACATATAAGGCAAGCGTGGAGGGTCGCAAGGGGCTTAGATTAGTTACACAGAGAACAGCCCAGGGAGAAAGCATGGGGAGACCCACACACACCGTGTCTTATCTGTGCTTGTGTTCTTGTTTTTATACATCTCAGCAAGGCTATGAGTGAAGTAGACGTCACCACTGTTTCCTTTTCACAGCTTATAACCGAATTCTTCTCACTAAAATATCTCAATTTGCCTCAAACAAGCACACAGGGCAAGGAAACAAAGACTTTAAGTAACAATTATCTGCTTAAATCTCCCATTGTGACACTTCTGACAGTTACCAGCAAGAGTCTCATTCCTGTATCAAGGCTCCTGTTCCACCAGAGGTCTGGGCTGAGCACCAACATTTGTGCTACTGACACAACCACTATATCCAGTAGGGCGTTTTCTGTATTCTGCCAGACCTAAAACACAGATACGTTAGACATACATTTTTAAAGTGTATTAATCTCTCACTGCTTTCATGACCTGGAGTATTTCTTCCAAGTCACCTTAATATTTAAATCATATAGAAGTGAATATCTTAGGCTAACAAACTGAACATTCAAATTACCATCCTATATATTCTTGTGAATCCAATGCAAACAGACACAGAATGAAGATTTTGCAGTGAAGGGTCTAGTGACAGGAAGGCTATCATGGCAAACGGAGACACTGCAAGTGAAACAAAACAATCATTGATTTCCTTGCAAAAACACAATTCAAGTCTACAGAGGTAAGCAGTATTATTGCAGAGTGAAAATCTTGGCATAAGAAGAGAACTCTTCCCCTAAATATTACAAACTCCTCTTTCTATTACACTTCCAGGATATCAAACAGCAGATCTGCACTAACGGCCCAAGATGGCAAACATTTATGTCAATGCTCAGCTGTTACTTGCTATTGGTTTGTTGTTGTTTACTTCCCCACAAGAATGGAATACTCAGGTAAGTAAAAATAAACATAGGAATTGCACTCAGCAAACCACTTTCCCAAAATGATGCTTCTTCGTAAAAATCAGACCATCTTGATCAAATTTGGTTCCCCAAAGTAGATATGCTTGTCCCTAACCAACCAGAAAGGAGACTGCTCCCTTACTAGCAAATTTTAAGAACCAAATATTTAGTCTGCTTGATGACTCTGAACTCACTTTAGTTTCCAAGTACCTTGTAAAATTTCTACAAGTGACATTTTCCCCCAAACACGAGTACTGATCTGCTAACTAAAATCCTGTACAAGGTTTTGCTTTCTGAGTTGAACTTTTTAAAACCTTAACTTTTTAGGTTTGCCCCTTAAAAAGACATAAATCAGCTCACTGATAATTTTCAGATATCCTAAACTTTGACCTCTTTGCACAGTTTAGCAAAACATCAACAAATATTTCCAGCTACTTGTTTTTTTCTCAGTTCATTCACAGAACCTTGCTTATACAGTAATGTTTGTGTCGTTTCAATCTTCCTACAAGTATCATCTAACAAACAACAGACAGTGCATTTTCCTACCTAGTGTTAGTAAAATCCTCCTGACAACACCAACTTTCATTAGCCTTCTTTGCTTCTCCATGAACACAGTCACAGTCCTGACATCCTTTGGATAAAAGGGGTTTCGGAAGATTCCAAACAAGTACACTCTCTGAATCTCTCTAAGAATCCACATAATTGTAAGCAATAAGATCAGAATGTAACTTGCTATAGCCTGAGGACTGGCTGTGGAGAATGATGAAAAGCCTGCAAATTGATGCAGCAGGCTGGCTTCTATGAGAGCAAATGTCAACACAGTCACATAAAAAATAAATTCCCTCCACCCAAATTGCATTCTAAGACCTCTGTGCATATTTTTAGAGTTGCCGGAGGCTAAATGGCTGCTCATGGTGTGTTTGAAGGCAAAACCAATCTCACTTAGGTTAAGACTCAGTATGAACCCAAATCCAGTCATGAAGAGGATCACACCGAGAGTGCTGGGAATGAAATACGATGCTATTGCTGTTCCAGCAGAAATGAGAAACATTACTAATAACCTGTGAAGGAGAAAATAAAGAAGATTTGCTTGAAAAGAAAAAGGTTATAAATAATACTGATATATTTTACTATCATATAAACAACATTTACTTTGTGTTACTTGACATAGGTGAACCTCCTAGTCCAAACTCCAACAGTTGTTCCATTCCCCACAGAAAAAGCGCGTCAAGTGGAGGCAGAACTCCCACTGCCCATAAGAATGGCAGAAAAAGAAATACGACGTGCAAAATCTGGTTTGTCTGCTCTAGAATGGCTGTGTTGACAGCAAACCTAGATAAAAAAAAGAAATGTATTTGACTTCAGTGAAGGAAAAGATAACTGAAGTGCAGGAAGTCTTTTTAGCTACGACAGCAAATCCACATATTCAATCTGCAGTATTTCCAATAGTATCTTCTAAAAGGAAAAACAAAGACAAACATTTGTGCTTGGGGCAGTAACACACTGATAGAACAAGCTAATCTGTCATTCAAAATATCAAAGTCTTCAGATTACACACATGAGACAACTGATGTAAGTAGCCTTAATTGTTTTGATACTGTTCATAGTCAAGAAACCCTCATGCAAAAAGGTCTGCAGTCTCTAAGACTTCAACTGTTTAACAGAAAAATGGTGGTTTTCAGAATTACTGAAGTGAAACTTCATGCAAGTTGGCTAAAACAAAGACAGCACATTGCCTGTACAAGAGGCAATGCACAAGACATAGCACATTGCCTGTACAAGAGGCAATGCACAAGACATAGCACATTGCCTGTACAAGAGGCAATGTACAAGAGATAAACTCTCTTTAAGAATATAAAACGTACATAAAAGTATCAAAAACATAAAAGTATCAAAAACATAAAAGTATTTAAAACTTCCTATAAAGATGCAAAGTTCTGTATTAGAAATCTGGGTAATTTCAGTCTTAGTTCACCAGCTAGCTAATAAGTTAAAGGTGGACTGCTAACATATTTGGTTTCTCTCTGCTTCTTACAAAATAAGTATGTCTCAAAAGGAATTTTGTTAGGAATTTAAAGACTGTCTCATTTTTCTCCTCAGGAAATTAGACAGAAGAATTTGGGCTCCAAGACCACATACATAATTCTCATACCAAAAAATGAAGAGGCAGTTAGGCTAAGTCATTAACAAAGACATTTCCAACTGCTAAAGTGATAAAAATCAAACTTTCTGAAGTGCATCTGAAGTACCCCAACCATAAAATACATGCATGTGACAAAGTAATATAAATATCACTTGACAGGAAGAAAGAATTGCAGAAAGCAAATCTAAAAGCATCTTTCTTTAAGAGCAAACACTCTAGCTAAGATACTCATCAGAAAAGTGGAAATCTGGAAGTCTCCTATTTGTAGACTGACAGAGTTCTTTTGTTCTCACATGAGGATTTAAAACTGCAGGTTCAAAACCCTTACAGCAAAGATACAGCAATGCTCACACTTGTGTATCCATTTGCTAAATCCAAATTCATGGTTCTCTTTTGCCTGCAATTCAAAACCCTCTGCAATCACTTCTCTGAGATCAAATTAGAAAATATTCCAGCGTAAAATCTGGATATAAACTGAGTGCTTCTGAAATGTGCAGCCTTTAGATCTAAAATTCCAGGTCAGGACAGTGTGTTTTGAAATCACCTCCTTTAAAAAAGATTGTTGATGCAAATGCTCTTGTTCAAAAATACTGACACTGACATGGCAGAGGATAATTTCAGCCATCCATTACTTAGAAACTGCTCTTCTTAATTTAACTGCTCTTCTTAATTGAGGTGGAATGCTACAAAAATTTAAGAACAACCTTTTATGCACAGCAAAGAGCTTCACTTTTTACCATATACACTACTAGCTTTTTTTTTTTTTCTCCTGGAGTTCCTATAATCAATTAAACTCTCAAAATAAATTTCCTTAGAAGGATCCTTTCATTGTTCTCATTAAAAAATATAGCAAATAACCATTACTTTAATTAGCTAAGTACTGTAATATGTTTACCTGTGTGCAAGATCCACTGCAATAAAGACAAAAATATAGAAAGGTCTCATCAGAGCAGTGATTTCGTAAGTATCCAGTGCTTGGAAAGTAGCTGTTTCGGTAGCTGTGTTTATGATTAACGAATACTCTCCTATACATATTGTCACCCATCCAAAGACAAAGATCATAACAGTTCCTCCAATGTTGCTGTATAACAAGGTTATTCTGTTTGGCAGCAAATACCATGTTCCCAACCCACACAATACCCCTGCCAGGAGGGAATGAAATATGGTGTTGATTATGTACTTCTTGCCAGGAATAATAAATTTTACTGTCTCAGAACCTACACAACTGGAAAATTCAAACTCATCTTCATCTGTCAGAGTATTCTGAATTTGCATTCTTTCTACTGTCACTGTTTTTTGCTTTGCATACAGATTTGCCATCTGAAGAATAAGTGCAGTAACAAACATTAGTCCTCCTGAAAGTGCTGCGGTGCAGTAGTCTTTCATAAGACCTAACTGGTACAAGAGTGTTCCTACTCCTCCCAAAACCCATGGTGTCAAGAAAAGAATAATCTGGTTCACATAGATGTAAGGAGGAGCACAGTAGCCTAATTTAAATCTGGGACCTCCCAACGCAGTCTGTGGAAAGCGCTTCAAGAAGAACTCCTGTTTGTAATCATTCAGCAAAGGTACATCTGGACCCATTCTTATCACTCAGGAATGCTGGATGGGTATCATTTTTCCTGTAAGAGAACAAAAAGATGAAAACATTACTGAACCTGGAACTCATAGAATGGTTTAGGTTGGAAGGGACCTCAAGGATCACCCAGCCCCAACCCCCTGCCATAGGCAGGGACACCTGCCACTAGAGCAGGCTTCTCAAGGCCTCGTCCAGCCTGGCCTTAAACGCCTCCGGGGAGGAAGCATCCACAACCTCCCTGGGCAACCTGTGCCAGTGTCTCACCACCCTCACTGTAAAGAACTTCCTCCTAACATCCAGTCTAAATCTCCCCTCTTCCAGCTTAAACCCATTCCCCCTCGTCCTGACATTACCAGACCTTGTCAATAGTCCCTCCCCAGCCTTCCTGTAGGCTCCCTTCAGATACTGGAAAGCCACTCTAAGGTCTCCTCGAAGCCTTCTCTTCTCCAGGCTGCAGAGCCCCAACTCTCTCAGCCTGTCCTCATAGCAGAGCTGCTGCAGCCCTCTGAGCATCTTCGTGGCTCTCCTCTGGACCCGCTCCAGCAGTTCCATATCCTTCTTGTGTTGGGGGCTCCAGAACTGCACACAGTACTCCAGGTGGGGTCTGAGGAGAGCAGAGTAAAGGAGGAGAATCACCTCCCTTGCCCTGCTGCCCACACTTCTCTTAATGCAGCCCAGCACACGGTTGGCTGTCTGGGCTGCATGTGCACACTGCAGGCTCATGTTGAGCTTTTCGTCAACCCAGACCCCCAGGTCTTTTTCCTCAGGGCTGCTCTCCAACCATTCACCACCCAGCCTGTATCTCAGGGTTAACCAAGTTATACTTGATTTCTGGCATGTTGGTGTTAGTAGACATGAACCTAAATCAGTCACAGCATCTGCTAGAATACAACTACTAAGGAAATGTGTAGTATAAAATGTACAGTGCACACTTCCACATGGCATCGTGTTTGCAACTCTGCCATTCTTCATCTACTCATCTCAAAATTAGTCACAATAGCCAGGATTTTTAAAACACATACATCTGTAATACTGTGCTGTCAGTGATCTAGGCCTGTTAAAATTATTTTATTGAAATCCATACCTGTCTCAAGCATGGATCCAAATGGCAAAAAAAAAATGCCACCTTTTCATTTATGCTTTTCTCTTTTAATTTATGTGAAAACTGGGCTAGGGCAGATTTAGGTGATAGGTTGGACTGAATGATCTTGGAGGTGTCTTCCAACCTGGTTGATTTCTATGAAATACCAAAGCCCAAAAAACGACCATCTGTTTTAAAGTAAAGAATATGTTCATTGAATGAAACTTTAGGCATAAAACATAAAACCATAAAACATAGAATCTGTTCTTAGGAGATGATAAAACCAACTCATCTCTATACCAGAGCAATTTCCTCAAACTGTCATTTTTCTCCACCTGGTCTGATTGCAATGACACCTTGTCACAGACCTCTAATTCCCACTAATCCTGTTAATAGTCTCCATATACAAACAGAAGAGTCAGTGATTTCAGAGAATAGCCACATCAGCGCAAAGACACAGCCACGCTGAGGTCCCTGAGATTCCAAAAGCAAAGACTTACAAAATAAACTGTCAAACAAAAAAAAAAATCAGTAGAAGCATTAAAAATTGTTTCCCACATGAGCATTTATACTGTCCTCCCCACGCAGCCTAGTTGCAGAACAGGATCTAAGCACTACACAATATAAAAACAGTTAACTTTCTGCTTCCAAAAACATGTAAAATGAAACCAAACAAAACCCAAACCGTAATACTTGTGAGTTGCAGCAGAACTGGCATTTATTCTTCTGTATACCAATGGAGAAAGCTAGAAAAAAATAAAAAGGAAAAAGAAAGTACCTGTAAACACTTATGACAAATGGAAATCAGATATAAATGCTCATTTAGAGAGGATCAGGCAATGCTGAAATGATGTGCAGTGGTAACCATGATATTCAGATATAATTTTATGTTGCTAGTCACAAAAGCAAGAATCCAAGAATGACAGGTAGAAATACTCAAGGTAAGAAACAAGGTGAAAAAAAAAACCCAGCACAAAGCACTTCATTAGTACTACTGAAAAAAAAAGGATGTTGGGGGTGTGTGTTACAAGATTTGCATGTACTGAAACTCTTGACTTTCCCCTCCTAGACCTGTGTAATCTGACCAACAGCCATTAACCCTCACTGCTGATACTAAAAATGAAATACTCAGCTGCTGTGGAGCTTCCAAACTACTGTGACCCTTTCTTTCAACAATATTGAATGCTTTCAGGTGCTTATGAAAATCATTTCCTTCTTTTATTTAGACTTAGATAGATAGATAAATACTGTGATAAATATCATCTATCTAAGTTAGTTAAATATCATCTAAGTTAGATAGTTAAATATCATCTATCTAAGTTAGACTAAGTTAGAAACCACAAATGATCAATTAGAAGCCACTCATATACACATTTTTGCTGTCTACAACTACCTGAGGGGTGGTTGTAGCCAGGAGGAGGTTGCTCTCTTCTCTCAGGCAGCCAGCACCAGAACAAAAGGACACAGCCTCAAGCTACGCCAGCAGAAATTTAGGCTTGAGGAGAAAGTTCTTCACTGAGTCATTGGCTACTGGAATGGGCTGCCCAGGGAGGTGGTGGAGTTGCTGTCCCTGGAGCTGTTCAAGGCAGGATTGGACGTGGCACTTGGTGCCATGGTCCAGCCTTGAGTTCTGTGGTAATGGGTTGGACTTGATGATCTATGAGGTCTCTTCCAACCTTGGTGATACTGTGTGATACTGTGATACATTATCACCACTGGAAGTTTGAGTTCAGGGTCAACTATGTCACCACACTTGACAATGAAAGGAGGACTCTGCAGGCTCTCTAACTACTCTCCATGTGGGCTGTGGAATTCTGCCTTAATTTTTTTTCTTAAAACAGAATATGGGATGCCTCAAGTGGACTAGTGAAAAAGAGAGGGTTTTTTAGTCATTACATGTCAAGCTGCTGAAAGTTTCTTAAGAGAAGGAGAAGGCAAAGGTCTTGATGGAAAAGACACATGTTGACAATGAAGAGGGGAGTTCCTCACAGTTAGCTCAGGAATTTGGAAATGTAACAGGGACACACCCAGCTGCAAACAAATTTCAAGTGTAATTAAAACGCAGTAATAATTCACCCAATCGTGTTTAGAAAAAGTATTAATGCCCGTGGAACCCTCCTGTGTTTCTAAGTTACACGCAGTAGATTTACACTGGTGATACCACAAACTCTCAGTTTTAAAAGAAACTCCAACCAAAAGGTGCAGTTTTTCTTGGAGACCAATTTTTGCACAGCTGTGTTTTCCTCCCCTAAGGAGGGCTCTTTTTGTTTTAATTTCTGGTCTGTATTTGTGTTTGTCAGTTTATATTGCTAACAAAATGTTAACAAAACATTCCTCTTACAGTTTCCCTGTAAACAACAGACATCTTTGTGACAGACACAAAAATCTACACAAAAATCTACACACATAAACAATATAGTTCTACTTGGTCATACTCCAAAACAACCCGCAAAAGGATGAAAATTTATTTATACACTAAAATCCCAAGCCTGAAGCTCTTGAACTATAGAAACGATACCCTTGGCCACGCTCTTGGCTCCCAAACAGTCAGGTAGCGAATGAGGACTTCAAAGAGGCACTTGTGTGCGTCTCCTTACTTCTGTGCAAAGCCCTAGCAACAAGACTCCACACTTTAGTGAGTGTTTACAGGACCTGGCTCCAATATACATTCCTAACATACAGCCCTGGCTTGACTTTGACAACTTGCCTGGTTACCCAAACAATCTGCACCACAACAGTTTGTTCATCACTAGCAGATGAACATCCATGCAACTTAAGACACTACTGTAACAGCGATGGTAAAATGTCATTAAGTCACTTGAGTTTCTCCCTGCAACATCCTGGCTACGCCATTACTACAAAAGAAAACTATGCAACTTTTGCTCATATCTCATGCATTGCTCTCTAAACAAACATCAGCTTTCACATCCACTGATGGTGAATCAGTTCAGCGTGGCTTGATTTCAAGCAAATTACAGAACACCTGTACAGCTCTCAGCCACTGGAGCACATAAGGCTTTAAAACACTTACCTCAGTGGACTTCCAAGTCTTTTCACACGAGATTAAGGAAAGGTTACAAACCACCTGCTAACTCAGGAGGGAGGAACGCCAGCATGGGCAGCGTCTTTTCAGGCAGATCCAGATGCACCCTGTGCCCACCTGTGTGCCTAGACACCTGCACCTCTACTCCAGGGTTCAAGATTCAGCTGCTTCCAACACCAGAGCTGAACGGAGCAGCACTTTCCTCAACGGCACGGATGCCATACCCCAGTGGCATTGGGAGATTGAGAACATGGCATTTCAGGCTAACACACTCCAACCAGTTGCGGGAAGTGCAGCCGTGGAAGGGCTGCAGACCATCTCCTTCCCTAAGACACCTCTGCACTCGACCATCGGGGCTCCCATCAGACAACACGCTTCCTACTCGGCCCTCTCCCTCACATGTTCTGCAGGAATTAAAGTTAAAATAACCAACGAACAGACTGAAAAAGAATACCTCTGGTGTTTTCAGTTCTGAATGAAAGGGAAGCCGGGCAGCCACCCGGGCCGCCGAGGCATGGCCAGTGGGTAAACGCAAGGGAAGGCCACGCCGGTGAGGCAGACCCAGACTGGAGAGGCTGCTCTCCCCACCGGCCCTAGGCCTTCCCTTCTTCGAGCAGGCCCTGAAGCCTCTGCCCGCTCCAGTGAAGGGCCCCGCGGCTCCCGAGCGGTTGCCGACTCCCGGTGCAAGCGGGCAGGTGGGTACCTGCACTCCGGCAGCGAACGGCCAGGGCCAGAGAGCGGCAGCCGCGGTGAAGGGCCTCTGCGAGACGGGGACCTACCTCTGGCCCGGACTCGGAGCAGGTCAGGGGCTTTGCGGGGCGAGGGGAGAAGAGGAACGGGATCGAGCCTGTCGGCGGGAGGATGGCGGAATGCCGCCCCCCGTCCCGCTCCAAGGCTGTCCTGAGGGAGCGTGAAGGGCGCAGGCAGCGGCCGGGCGCGCCTCCCCGCCAGCGGGGCTTCCCCACCTCAGAGCGGCTGCCAGAGCTGCCAAGGACGGCACAGAGGGAGAAAGCGAAGGCGCTGGCTAACGGCGGCGGCGTTCCCCTCCTCTCCCCGCCCCTGTCTTCCCTCCCCTCGGCCACGCCGCCATTTTGCCCGCCTGAGGCATCCGGTGGCGGTGAGGCGCTGTGGGGGTCCGTGCTGCCGGCGGGAAATGGCCCCAGCCCACGGGCCAGCGGTGGCAGCTGTAGCGGTTTCTCCGAGCGTCTCCGTGGTGGGGTCGCACAGGAGCTTGTGAGGTCGCCTAGGAGCTTGTGAGGTCGCCTTCCCGCTCCCCTGCGGCGGGGCATGCCGGTGCCCTGAGCCCGGCGGCCACCAGCAGCTGCCCAGCGCGCCGGCAGTACGAGTTTGCCCAGCTCCGCTTTCTACACATAACCATCATCCTTCTATTGTAAAACAAAGCATGCAGTATCTTCCCAGCTGCGGCTTGCAAACAGCTTCCAGAAGTGAAGAAATTCCCTCAGTCCGCAGAGGAGCTGTGGCGAAGTAGGGGGCGGCTGCTTGCGGCCATCATCGGCGGCCCTTGGGCCCCCTAAGGTTACACTGTCCGTGGCCCTCCTCCAGCAGTGCCACTTGCCGAGACTAGTCCCTCGTCAGATGATGAATTTGACAGCTAAATGGCTTTGGTTGAGTTTCGTGTCGTCCCTCAGAGAGCTGGCGTGGAAATGGTGAGGGCTAGTTTTTCATCGCTTTTGGTTTTACTTGTCTTCATAATCACACTGGAAAACCAAATTGATCTGTTTCAGTGAATGTTACAACGTTTAGTATTCAATGCACAATATCTTAGCATTGTATTAAAACATTTGGCTTTGTACTGGGATATCTACGTGATACCAAAATGCTCTTAAAAGCTCTCTTAGTCCTGAACGTTAATGGTCTTCCTCGGTTTTTGTGTAATTAACTCAAGGTGATAACACAGTTTTAGGGAGAGGAAAATGCATTCTTAGTTTTCTTCTTGGTGAAATAAAACTTCATTGTTACTTCCTTATGAGGAGAGGCTGAGGGAGCTGGGGGTGTGCAGCCTGGAGAAGAGGAGGCTCAGGGCAGAGCTCATTGCTGTCTACAACTACCTGAAGGGAGGCTGTAGCCAGGTGGGGTTGGTCTCTTCTCCCAGGCAAGCAGCAACAGAACAAGGGGACACAGTCTCAAATAGTGTCGGGGGAGGTCTAGGCTGGATGTTAGGAGGAAGTTCTTCCCATTGTGAGAAATATGTTTGATCCGATCAATTCATGGCAAGAGGCCACAGGCAGGGAAGAAGGGGGATTTTGAATGGAGCTGCACTCCTCCTTGCACAGCCATCACAAAAGTATGCACTTGGCTTAAGATAACAGAGCAATAAATAATTAGAAACTAGGAAGGTTGGTGGAGGAGTGAAGCAGGCGGCAGAGACAGCCTTCATGCATGAGCAAACAGAGGAAGACCCATACAAAGGACACTACTAGTTTTGAGTTCATGAAAAGGACACTTGAGGAAGACTCCGTACTTCATCACTGAAGACCACCAGAGAGACCACCAGCTAAAAAGAGATGCGTGGGAGAGACACCTCCCATCCTTGGAACTGATAAGGAAAACCCAACCTTTTCTTAGAATTAGTAATGAATATGTAGTAGAATAGGATATAAAAGGAGAAACCTGAAAACAAAGGGTGTGCATTAGGGTAGAGCAGAGCCTCCCCGCGCACCCAGGCCTGTACATTGCTGGATTCCTGCAACTCTATTAAAAGCCTTATTTTGCATGAACCTAAGTTTATGCCTTTTATTTATGACACAGTCTCAAATTGTGTCGGGGGAGGTCTAGGCTGGATGTTAGGAGGAAGTTCTTCCCAGAGAGAGTGATTGGCATTGGAATGGGCTGCCCAGGGAGGTGGTGGAGTCACTGTCCCTGGAGGTGTTCAAGCAAAGCCTGGCTGAGGCACTTAGTACCATGGTCTAGTTGATGTGACAAGGCTGTGTGCTAGGTTGGACTGGATGATCTTGGAGGTCTTTTCCAAGATTGATTTGGAATCACAGAATCAATGGTTGATTCTGTGATTCCCACTTCAGATTACACCCATTAACCATTGACCATGTTTAAAAGAGCGATCATGCTTAATATAATTTGCATCTGATATTACTAGAATGTGTAATCCTGCATGCATTACAGCACCAGGGCAGGCGTATGCCTACCTTAGTATCTGTGTTGTATCACCATGGAGATTCTTACAAATAATTATACTCATGTTGATCTGAATCCATAATACAATTCAACACACAGGCATATGCTTAGAATTTTAAATAGACTAAAGCAGTTACTGCAATCAATGTAATTTCTATCAGAAACTTTTAGGTCTGTTAATCTTTGTCCTTCAGAGATAATAAGAAAGTTGTTGGTTTGGAGCATCCAGTGTACAATTTTGGAAATATACCACCAAAGAAAAATCTTCATTTACTTTTAAAACTTACTTGTAGCCCAGAAAGTGAACCAGGTCTGGGCTGCATCAGGAGAAGTGTGGCCAGCAGGTTGAGGGAGGTGATTCTCCCCCTCTACTCTGCTCTACTGAGACCCCGCCTGGAGTACTGCATCCAGTTCTGGAGCCCCTATTCCAAGTGGGATGTGGAGATGCTGGAGCGTGTCTAGAGAAGGGGCACAAGGATGAGCAAAGGGCTGGAGCAGCTCTGCTGTGAGGGCAGACTCAAAGAGTTGGAGCTGTTGAGACTGCAGAAGAGGAGGCTGCGAAGTGACCTTGTTGTGGCCTTTCCAGTATCTGAAGGGGGCCTCCAAAAAAGCTGGGGAGAGACTTTTTAGGCTGTCAGGGAGTGACAGGACTAGAAGGAATGGAGCAAAGCTGGAGGTGGGGAGGTTGAGACTGGCCGTGAGGAGGAAGTTGTTGAGCATGAGAGTGGTGAGAGCCTGGAATGGGTTGCCCAGGGAGGTGATTGAGGCCCCATGGCTGGAGGTGTTTAAGGCCAGGCTGGATGAGGCTGTGGGCAGCCTGATCTAGGTTAGGGTGTCCCTGGCTATGGCAGGATGGTTGTAACTAACTGATCCTTGTGGTCCCTTCCAGCCCTGACTGATTCTTTGATTCTATTCTATGAATTTATTTCAAAGGATATTCAGTGGTACAAATGATATGAAATCCAGCTTACTGGAAGACAAATGAAATTATCTCAGGCAAACTTTGTTATTTCCAGGGTCTTTAACTTACCCTTGTCTTTCAAATGTATCTGTTGGAGTCCTATTAAAATTAAGTGCTTGTATGCCTCATGGGTATTCCAGGATGAGCAACATCTCACAATTCACTAAAGGTCTGTAGCACTTACTACCTTTTGTTCACAAGTTTCATCCTGTACCAGCTCACCTGTTTAGTTATGATTTTGTAAAGATGGTGATTCTCTTCTGGAATACATAAATCTCAAATAGCAGTTGCAAGGGGGAAGCAGACATTAGATTTTTTTCATAGCAAGCTCTGCTGGTTGTTTGTCAAACCTCAGAGAAGGCTTCTTTCCTGTCCTCATTTCCTGTGGTTTCTCTCTTGATCAAAAAAAAAAATAAATCAGGATTTCAGTCAGTGCAAAATCCAAGCTGTTTACTGGAAGAGAGAGCATAGTATTTATTCCTCCTTAGGGCTGTAAGAATTTTCCTGGTCTTATAAAATAAGATGGAACCTGCAAACAAATAGCCCTTGGTAAATTCTGCCAACTTCCAGGCATCTTCTGCAGATTATGGCACAATGCTGCAAGTAGGTGACCTATTCCATGGAACTTAATAACTTCTCATCTACTTGAAATTAAGAGACACATAAAATATTTGCAGTCTTAGGCCTTGCTTTTTTTTTTTGTTTTGTGAAAGGAGTATTAGTCCTGACTCACAAATGATATTTTCTCCTATTTCTCAAATTTTAAAGTTCATTTTGTTGAGGATTAGGCATGCAAAGGCAAATATTTGTCTTACTAATATTTTTTCTCTTTCAAGATAAACCAATATAGTGATTTTTTTGTTTTGAATACATACTTATATACAGCAATAAGAGCAGGAGAAACAGTTGCTTAATTTAATGATGATTAAGAAAGAGAGAATTTGTAGGAGACAAATAGAAGGTTACTTTAAAACCAGATCACAGAAGTTATTTATTCTCTACTTTTATTTCTGGTATATTGAATTATAGAATCAACCAGGTTGGAAGAGACCTCCAGGATCATCCAGGCCAACCTAGCACCCAGCCCTAGCCAGTCAACTAGACCATGGCACTAAGTGCCTCATCCAGGCTTTGCTTGAACAGCTCTAGGGACAGCAACTCCACCACCTCCCTGGGCAGCCCATTCCAATGCCAGTCACTCTCTCTGTCAAGAACTTCCTCCTGACATCCAGCCTATTTTGGAACTGCTATTTAGCTATTTGTTCTGACATGAAAGCAGTATGAAAGTATTTCTTATTGCTTCAGGTTTGTGTGTAATTTTGGATTTTACGTGAAGCATATTATTCCAGTATTGCTGCCAGTGAAGGAGAAAACAGTCTCTGTCTGCAGATTTCCTTTTTAGTTTGTTTAGGATATTCTGAAAATCAGGTGCTGTGAGCTGAATTTTTTTTTTCCTTGTTGAACAAAGCAAAAATTTCCTTTTTTTTCCCTCCTCACATTTAATGCTGAGAACATCTTGATTATGGAAGCAATCTAGTTAAATATTTTATGTTTTGGGAAAGACTCCCTTGCCTTGAAAGTCTCTTTCGATTGCCTTGTTTTGAGAATCTACAACTGATCTGAGGAGAAAGGGGGCAGAGAAGGGATTACAAATTGCAGTTTTGTTTACTGCTGGAATCATAAGTGACAACCCAGGATTGACTGTGGGATATTCGGAATCTTCAGTGTGACAGGGTGCAACAGTCCTGTGGCCATGCAGACTTCACAGCTGTCATTTATACCACAGTCTGTGGCCACACAGATGTGGTTATAAATGGAGACAGATGTGTGCAAGGCACTCTGCTCTGCTCCAGCAACACACCGCTTCTTACTGCCAGAGCTTAAGGACAATTTGTAGCTGCCATAGCAGCTGCATGCAAGCAGTGTATCCTGTCCTTCAGCACTTCACCCAAGTGAGGATGGTCATAGTCACATGTGCAAGTCATTAAAAGATTAGGTTTAGATTGCTGCTATCCAGCATCCAAGTTAGCAGTGACTGAAAAAAAATTCTTGACCCCTAAAATTAATTCAGAGATCTAACAGAGAGTTAAGGGCTTTGTGCAGGATTTGAAACAGAGTGAAGTAGGGGTGTCTGGAGGACAGTTTGATGTTCACTAGGCAGAGAACTGCCAACATTAGCCATGACGAGAACCACTCCAGGAGATCTGAGCTAATGTCTTATTGCATCTGACTTCTTGTTGTGCATAAAGTGCCCTTGGCAGGGCTGGTACCTGCTTAAGAGGAATTGAAAGGCAGTGGTGTGGTTCTAGGAACAGCCCTTTGTAAAGTAGGCTAGTGGCTTCCCAGCAAAAAGAGGAAAAAGGCCAATGGCCTTTTTAGCTTGAAAGAGTCCAACTCACTGAGCCACTCTGTAAAAGATGTCCCAGCCATGAGGCTACAGACAAGACTATGGAAGAACCAGTAGCTCCTATTCTAGTGAAATCAGACTAAAGAGAGAGCCTGATCCCATCACCAAAGGATAGACGTTTCCCTTAGAATCACAGAGTCAGAATGGCTTGGGTTGGAGGGGATGCCCAAAGGGCAAATACTTCCAAAGGTCATCTACTCCAAACTCACCACAGTTAGCAGGGACATCCTCCACTAGATCAGGTAGCTCAGCCTTGTCAAGCCTGACTTTGAATACCTCGATGAATGAGGCCTTAACTACCTCCCTGTTCCAGTGTTCCACCACCCTCATGGTAAAGAACTTGTTCTTAACATCCAACCTAAATCTACTCTTCTCTAATTTCAATCCATTGCCCCTCATCCTACCACTACAGGCCTTTGTAAACAGCCCCATCCCTCTGCAGCCTTCTTGTAGGCCCCCTTCAGGTACTGGAAGGCCATGATTAACATCTCCCCAGAGCCTTCTCTTCTCCAGGCTACTTCAGCCTGTCCTTGTAGGAAAGGTATTCCAGCCTCCCAGTCATCTTCATGGCCATCCTCTGGACCTGCTCCATCACATGTCCTTCCTGTGTTGAGGGCTCCAGAGCTGGACTCCTTGTGAGGTCTTACAAAGCAAAGTGGCACAATCACATCTATCAGTCTGCTGGTGATGTTTCTTTGATGAAGTGCAGGATGTGGTCTGCCTTCTGGGCTGCAAGCACACACTGTCTGCTCATGTCCAGCTTCTCATCCACCAGAATTCCCAAGTCTTTTTCCTCAGGTCTGCTTTTTATCACCTCATCCTTCAGCCTGCATTGATAGTGCAGGACCTTGCACTTGGTCTTGTTGAACCTCATGAGGTTCACCTGGGCCCACCTCTCCAACATGTTCATGTCCTTCTGGATGACATCCTGTCCCTCTGGCATATTGACAGCACCACTCAGCTTGGTGTCATCTGCAAACTTGCTGAGATGCACTTGATCTATGTCATTGATAAAAACATTAAACAGTACTGGTCCCAGTATGGATCCCTGAGGGACACCACTTGTCACTGATTTCTATCTGGACTTCAGGCCATTGAACACTACCCTCTGGATGTGTCCATCCAGCCAATTCTTTATCCACTGAACATTTCACCCTTCAAATCCATATCTCTCCAACTTGGCAAGTAGGATGTTGTGGGGGATTGAGTCAAAGGCCTTGCAGAAATCCAGATAGATGACATCTATAGGTCATCACTTGTCCACTGATGCAGTCACTCTATCATAAAAGGCCACTAAGTTTGTGAGGCAGAATTTGACCTTAGTGAAGCCATGTTGGCTCTTTGATCACCTCTTTGGCCTCCATGTGCCTTATCAGAGCTTCCAGGAGAATCTGCTCCGTGGTCTTCTCAGGCATAGAGGTAAGGCTGATATGTTGGTAGTTCCCAAGGTATTTCTCTCTACCCTTTTAAAAAATGGGTGTTATGTGTCTCTTCTTCCAGACACCAGGGACTTCACCTGACTGCCTTGTCTGCTTGAGTTAAAGTGTTAATTAGTCCTTACCTGTTGTTTCTAATGATGTCTTCAAAAAAGCAGACCAGCAAGGGAAGCTCTCAGCATGAAGATTCTCATGTGAAATTCCCTCAATACCGAGTAGTGTTGGTGTACAAAAGAATCATCACTTGCTCCTGCAGCATTATAGACCATTTGATCTGCTGCTGAATCTTCCACATGGAGAAGATATTCACTGATAGCTATTAAAACGCTTCCCAGGAGCAGAGATCATAGAATCATGGAATCATAGAGTCAACCAGGTTGGAAGAGACCTCCAAGATTATCCAGTCCAAATTAGAACCCAGCCCTGTCACATCAACTAGACCATGGCATAAGTGCCTCAGCCAAGCTTTCCCTGAACACCTCCAGGGACAATGACTCCACCACCTCCCTGGGCAGCCCATTCCAATGCCAGTCACTCACTCTGGCAAGAACTTCCTCCTAACATCCAGCCTAGACCTCCCCTGGAACAACTTGAGGCTGTGTCTCCTTATTCTGTTGCTGGTTGCCTGGGAGTAGAGACCAACCCCACCTGGCTACAACCTCCCTTCAGGTAGTCGTAGTCAGCAATGAGGTCCCCCCTGAGCCTCCTCTTCTGCAGGCTGCACACCCCCAGCTCCCTCAGCCTCTCTGAAGATGACCTTTCAAAGCTCTTTTGGGTGGCAGTATATGATACTATACTTAGTAAAGGAACATTTTAGCAAGAGAGAAGAGAAGAGAATCAACCAGGTTGGAAGAGACCTCCAAGATCATCCAGTCCAACCTAATTTTCATTTTCAGTGAACAGGTTGCTCTTCAGAGTTGCTGGTGGATATAACTCATTTTAAACCTGTCTAGGACTGTCCTAAGTAACAAAACAACATCTGTGTAGACAGAGATGGTGAAGCTGCAGTGTTCTGTGCTGGTGCTCAGCACACTGCAATACCATTAATTAAGCTTTGTTAGTTGGATGTCCAGTTTTTCTCACATGGTTTTTTGATGTAATCTTTCAGAATTCTAAATCTCTGCCTTTTTTTTTTTTCTTTTTATGTGCAAGTACATTTGAAAAAAAAAAAAAGATTTTCATAATTTCTTTGTGTCCTGCTTCTCTAATAAGGTTGGACAGATTCTCACAGTTTCTGTTGCTAATATGATTCCTGGCAAATAGAGCAGAAGGTTCAAGAGAACAAAAGAAATGATCTAATTTTAGTAATGGTGCAGACTGAGTCTGTCATTTTTCGCTCTCTTTTATCCTCCTACCCTTTCTGAATGTCAGAACCTCTCCCAACACTGTGTCTTTTCAGTTCGAATTGAATTCTTGTTCTTCATAAGGGACTGGGCATGATGAGTTTTAGATACTCCTCCTAACAGAAGCTAGAGTGTCTGGAAGGCTTGTCAGTGATATTCTGACCTGTCACAGGTAATTTGCTAAGAATGAACCACTTCCAGTGAAAGCCATTTTTGCAAATTAGAAAACCTTCTATCTGAAATTTCACTTAACATGTATGTCAGGTTTCTGCTATCCATTTTAAACCTTAAATTGAAGGTTGAGTCTAGTACAGTATAAAGACAACAAAAGAATTTAGTTCCTGAAAGACAAAGGGTTGCATTTAGTGCAGTAGGTCTGCTCAGCTTGCAAGGTGCTCACACCTCTGTCCAGTGAAGTTCTTTAGCCTGTGTGTAACTGATGTATGAGAATTTCTGTAGAAGTCTTAACATAAAACATATTCCTGCAAAGGCATTTGAAATACTAACACATTTTAAATTAAATATATGTTTACAGGTGTTGCTAGGTTTGGCTCTCAGGGGGTTGTTCTAATGAACAGCAATTACACTTGTGTTAGTCAACCTTTCTTGTTCTTGTGCTCGTGTTTTGGGTGTGAGCAATAAATAGGTTGTATTTGCAGTTTATAGACATCTGATGTGCAGAACTGGGCAAGGAAGAAAAGAGTAAAGAACAACATTGTCCTGTTCAATAACTTTATTGATGATCTAGATGAGGGGATTGAGTCCAGCATCAGTAAGTTTGCAGATGACACCAAGCTAAGAGCAGGTGTGGATCTGTTGGAGAGTAGGAGAGCCCTGCAGAGGAACCTTGCCAGGCTGGATGGATGGGCAGAGACCAGTGAGAAGAGATTTAACAAGGCCAAGTGCAGGGTTCTACACTTTGGCCACAACAACCCCAAGCAGTGCTATAGGCTGGGGACAGAGTGGCTGGAGAGCAGCCAGGCAGAAAGGGAGCTGGGGGTGCTGGTAGATAGTAGGGGAACATGAGGCAGCAGTGTGCCCAGGTGGGCAGGAGAGCCAATGGTATCCTGGCCTGGCTCAGGAAGAGCATGGCCAGTAGGACAAGGGAGGTTATTCTGCCCCTGTGCTCAGCACTGGTCAGGCCACACCTTGAGTCCTGTGTCCACTACTCAAGAGAGATGTTGAGATACTGGAATGTGTCCAGAGAAGGGCAGTGAAGCTGGTGAGGGGCCTGGAGCACAGCCCTGTGAGAAGAGGCTGAGGGAGCTGAGGTGGTTTGAAAGAAATTGTAATTAAAAAAAAAATATAGCCAGCCTAAAGGTAATTTTGATCCAGAATAAGTCTACTTAACCATACCAAACTGTGCTAGTTTGAGCCTAGCTAGAATGTTTTGGTGAGAAGAACAAGATTACAGGCTGTAAGAAGAAAACAGTGGTGATGTCTACTTCACTTACAGGCTTGCTGAGATGTGTAAGAACAAGAACACAGTCTCTCTCTGGGCTTTGGGCTGAAATTCTCTCTCTCTGTCCTAACCTGCTGTCTGTGTGACTAATCCACCTGCTTCCTAACCCCCCTGGCCGACCCTCCATACTACCTTAAACATAAGGCAAGATCTTGGGTAAGGTTGAGGGGTGGGAGGAAAGGTGGAAGGGCAGTTGAGAGCCCCTGCTGGGTACTCAGGTTTATGGAAGGGGTGTTGTGTTTCTGTATTACTTTTAACTTGTATATTTCTGTATATAACAGTATATATAGCAAATCCTCTGCTTCTATATTGTGCTAAGCTTTAAATATAAAGCTTCATTCAACTTCCAGAGCTGCTGGGTCTAGTCTGGGTGATTTTCCAAAGTGTAGGGGGGGCAGGGAACACCCAAACCATCACACAAACTTGATTAAAAATGTCCAGTTGTTTTTTTCAGAACACAGCATTCATTAGTATCTAGCTCCAGTTTGTTTCATTTCATGTCATCTATAGAGAGAGAGGCAGGCAAGGATTACAATTAAATCTATAAACCCTACAACCATATTCACTTCCTGTGACTGATGTAACAGGACTAAAACTGGGCTTTGAAATACATTTGATGTACTTTAGAATAGTACTTTCATCTGCAAATGCTCGGGTAAATAATTAGGCAGACCTCCTCTGGCTTTGCAATGGACTTAAAAACTAGGCTGAATGATTTTGAGATAGGAGGAGTATTGCTCCTCAGCTTCATTCCTTTAGGAATTATATTTACATTGCTTTTTCTGAAACCATTAGGCCATCATAAGATGAAAGCTTAAATGGATTCCTGGGACTGGAGCTTTAAAAAGCTCTCTGCTAAGCAGGCAATGTTTGCAATGAAATCACCCTTACCTTCCCCAAGAAGCTCATCATTTAACCAGGAAATATGAGGGAAGGACTGTTCTGTCTTCATTCCTGTGTTCCATGGGTGAAGAGGTCTGGTTGGTTCTACCTGGAGGCTCATCTGAGTGCAGTGTTCAGGCTTGGAGAAGATCATAGAATCAACCAGGTTGGAAGAGACCTCCAAGATCATCCAGTCCAACCTAGCACCCAGCCCTGTCCAATCGACTAGACAGAGGTCCCATACCATCCTGTGGTGCTGGTCATGACAGGTTGAACAGTAGTAGAGAATGGCTACAGAGCAATGTAGTTGCCCTCTCTGACATAGTCCTCTGTGCACCTTGCACCATGTCGCATTGATGAGAGTTAACTGCTGCCTTTGTCCTCTCCCTCTCTTGCCATAGGGCTGCTCTCCCACCCCATCCCAGCAATATGCAGTCTGGCTTATCTCCTAGCTCTTTCTGTTCTGGTGCCTGGCTGCCACTCTCACTTGCAGTCATTGAGCAGCACAATATTTCTGGTTTAATGAATGTTCATTAACTGCTTCTCGTCCAGGCACTGGGTAGAAGATTAGAAATGGACAGGAGGATCTGGGGGTTGCTATCAGCGTTCCCCAGAGTACAAGAAGGTCACTATGCCCAGGCCTCTCTGTTGGGTGCTCTCTAACCATCTTTAGATTTCTTTCCTATGCCTGGCACATATTTCATAGAATCATAGAAGCAAACAGGTTGGAAAAGACCTCCAAGCTCATCCAGTCCAACCTAGCATCCAGCCGTAGCCAATCATCTAGACCATAGCTCTAAATGCCTCATCCAGTCTTTTCTTGAACACCCCCAGGGATGGTGACTCCACCACCTCCCTGGGCAGCCCATTCCAATGGCAAATCACTCTCTGTGAAGAGCTTCCTCCTAACATCCAGCCTATATTTGTCACAGGGTGACTTTCTGGCCAGGCTAAGGCATCTGTTATCTTTAACAGTGCAGCAGAGCCTGTGGCACATGCCCCTCCCAGTGCTCTTATCGGAGTGCTAATACTCTGGCTAACGATGCCTGTGTTCTTGAGGCATATTCAATCTGGCATAAAGCCCATGGCTAGAGCTCACATTCTGCAGCAATCATGTTTGCATTGGCCTGTCTTTGAACAGAAACTCGAATTCTTTCCAGCTGACTGGTGTGATTCTAGCAGTTAATTCAGCCTTTCCAGTGGCAAGAGTTTGTTGATACAGCTTGTTGCTCTTCCTGTTGCAAAACACATCAACAACTTGGAAATAAATTGGCTAGGCAGTCACAGAATCACAGCAATGTTGAAGTTGGAAGGGACTTTTAGAGGATGTCTAGTCCAAGCCCTGCTCAAAGCAGGATCAACTACAACAAGTTGCTCAGGTCTGTGGTCCTGTTGGATTTTGATTATCTCCAAGGATGGAGACTCTACAAACTCTCTGGGCAGCCTGTTCCAGTGTTTGGCCTTCTTCCCAGTAAGGACTTTTTGTCTTTAAATAGAGTTTCCTGTTTCAGTGCATGTGCATTGCCTCTTGCCTTGTCACCGGGCACCATCAAGAAGAGTCTGGCTTTGTCTTTTTACTCCTTCACATCAGGTATTTATGCACATTGATAACATTTTCCTGAGCTTCTCCAGACTAAACAGTCCTATTTCCTTCAATCTCTTCTCATATGCCAGATTCTCTAGTCCCTTAACCATCATTGGGAGCCTTTGCTGGAGTCACTCCAGTGTGTCCACATCTCTTTCGTACTGGAGAGCCCAGAACTTGACACAGCACACAGATATGACCTCATCAGTGCTGAAAAGTGAAGGATTACTTCCCTTGAACGGCTGGAGATGCTTTTCCTAATGCAGAACTAGAGGCTGTTGTCCTTTGCTGCAGGTTTACTTTGCTGGCTCATGGTCAGCTTGTTGTCCACCGGGGCAACCAGGGTCTTTCTTGCAAAACTACTTTCCTGGTTGGCCTGAACTGGTACTTAGGGTTATTCATCTCTGGGTGCAGGACTTTTCAATGCTTCTGGCTGAACTTGATGAGATTATTGTTTATCTGTTGTAACTCTTTATGAAGAACTACCTGAAGGGAGGTTGTAGCCAGGTAGGGGTCGGTCTCTTCTGCCAGGCAACCAGCAAACAGAACAAGGGGACACAGTTTCAAATTGTGTTGGGGGAGATATAGGCTTGATATTAGGATGAAATTGTTGCCAGAGAGAATGATTGGCATTGGAATGGGCTGCCCAGGGAGGTGGTGGAGTCGCCGTCCCTGGAGGTGTTCAAGAACAGCCTGGATGGGGCACTTAGTGCTGTGGTCTAGTTGATTGTCTAGGGCTGGGTGCTAGGTTGGACTGGATGAGCTTGGAGGTCTCTTCCAACCTGGTTGATTCTGTGATTCTATGAACCACTTGGGCTATAGCTGGAAGGATGGATATTGAAGTATCTGAGGCTCCCACAAAATCCAGCACATCATTAGCCATTCATGACTAAGGTTTCTGAGCTTGGGAGGCTGTCAGAAATCTGAAATGAGGACAGAAGTAATCCATACAATGATCGTCTCTGTTAAGTCTATAGAGAAAATAGGAACTGCAGGTATTTAATTTTCCATGTTGTAATTTGAGTCCTAAAATTTCCTATTTCTAGCACTTCTGGTTTAGTGCCAGCAATTCCACTCAAAAATAAACATGTAAATGGAGTCCCCTTGGTTATGAACAGACTGGTTGTTTCCTGTGCATTTATATAACTGAAATTCAGACTTTCCTCTGTATATTATGTTTTTTTTCCTGCAGTAGTTCTTTCCAACTACAAAACTTCATCACATCTGCCCTCAGTTCACCTATGGTGAGGCTATAGAGTGTCCACCTTTTTTCCTGAGTATACAAAATACATGAAATGCTGGATGTGAAATGTCACTGATTGCAATCACCATCAGATGTGCAATTTTGGGGCAGTTATCATGTTGCCTGATATTCTGGGGATAGACAGGACCTAGAGCCTCATGGAGTAGCCTGATGGAGCTCCTGATTTCTCAGAATTGTGGAACCATTTTGGTTGGAAAAGACCTTTAAGCTCATCAGGTCCACTATCTGACTCTACCAGGCCTGGTGCTAAACCATGCCCTTTAGCTCTGCATTTCTACATATTTTAAACAACTTCATGGATGAGGATTGTCAAGGGATAGCATTTCTTTACCTTTGCCATTCTCATTGGACACTCATTGATTCATGACATGGATCTATACCAACTTGTTTGTGATGGTTTGGGTGTTACACCCCCTACACACTTTGGAAATCACCCAGACTAGACTCAGCCGGCTCTGGAAATTTGAGTGAAGCTTTATATTTACAGCTTAGCTCAATCTACAAGCAGATATTTACAGTATGTACAGTTATAGACAGAAATAGGCAAGGGAGAAGGTAATACAGAAACGCAACAGCCCTCCCAGAAATCTGAGTCCCCAGGAGGGGCTCCCAACTGCCCTTCCACCTTTTCTCCCACCCCTCTCAACCTTACCCCAGTCCCAAGGAAGAATGGAGGTTTAGCCAGGGGGCTAGGAAGCAAAGTGGATTAATCAGAGAGATGGCAGAGGCTAGAGAGAAGTGCAGCTCAGAGCTCTCAAGCAGAAGAATGACTCACTTATCTATGTTTGCATTCTTGTTCTTTCTACCTCTCAGCGAGCCTATGAGTGAAGTAGACATCAGCACTGTTATCTAATTCTTCTCACCAGAACATTCTAGCTAGCTTCAAACTAGCACATTGTGAAGTTTGGTTCCTTTAGGCCCTTGATTCCAGACCTTCTGGTCTTACAATGGTTGGCTCACACATTGGGAGCATAATCTGGGGAGTCAGTAATGAATGTGCCTTTATGTTGGAGGCAGCCTTTATTTTCAGGCTGTTTGTAGGTCAGGAGTACCCAGGCCTGTTGTTTCATTCACACTGGGAAACTGAAGCACATTCAAACTCCTCTAACTGCCTTTCTTTACCTGAGATCACAGAGTAATTTTTAACAGATAGACTATTTACATTTTAAATTGGCTTATTTGTCTTGAAATTCCATTGGTATCTTTCAGGTTTCATGCTGCAAATTTATCAATAGCATCAAAAGTTTAGATTTGTCAAGAGTGTGTGCAAAGTTGTAAAGGGGATGTAGCAAAGACAGGAAGTAGAAATTAATTTAGGATGTTTACAATTAATCTGCTCACTCCTAATTTCTCATTTGGAGCATGCTGGAGTATGGCATGGTAGTATGAATCTCAACATGACTAAGTGTAAGGTCCTGCATCTGGATTGGGGCAATCCCAAGCACAAATACAGGCTGGGCAGTGAGGTGCTGGAGAGCAGCCCTGAGGAGAGGGACTTGGGGGTGCTGGTGGATGAGAAGCTCAACATGAGCTAGCAGTGTGCACTTGCAGCCCAGAAAGCAAACCAGAGCCTGGGCTGCGTCAGGAGAAGTGTGGCCAGCAGAGCAAGGGAGGTGATTTTCCCCTTCCATTCTGTTGAGAACCCACCTGGAGTACTGCATCCAGTTCTGGAGCTTCCATTACAAGAAGGATGTGGAGATGCTGGAGCATGTCCAGAGAAGGGCCATGAGGATGAGCAGAGGACTGGGGCACTCTGCTATGAGGACAGACTGAAAGAGTTGGGGTTGTTCAGTCTGGAGAAGAGGAGGCTCCCAGGTGACCTTCTTGTGCCCTTTCGGTATCTGAAAGGGGCCTCCAAAAAAGCTGGGGAGGGACTTTTTAGGCTGTCAGGGAGTGACAGGACTGGGGGGAATGGAGCAAAGCTGGAGGTGGGAAGATTCAGAGTGGACGTGAGAAGGAAGTTCAGCATGAGAGTGGTGAGAGCCTGGACTGGGTGGCCCAGGGAGGTGTTTGAGGCCCCATGCCTGGAGATGTTTAAGGCCAGGCTGGATGAGGATGTGGCCAGCCTGATCTAGGTTAGGGTGTCCGTGGCCATGGCAGGGGGGTTGAAACTAGATGATCCTTGTGGTCCCTTCCGCCCCTGACTGATTCTATGAGTCTTTGAGTTCATGGAGATCTGGGCTGCAGATACTAATCTCTCAGTTCCATTCCTTGAGTGGCTGGATGTAGTCCAGTACTTCGCCTGGAGATGTCTTACAGTCTGCCTGCCCTGAAAAGTGCAATTCCCCACACCTCCCTGCTGGAATACTTCAATTTGGAGGGTGGGAAAAATGTCCATGTGTTTAAACTACTGAACCGAGATACTTCTAGGCTAAAAAGTGGAAAACTGTTTTCATTAACAAGTTTTTGTTTGTTTGATTGGTTGTTTTGTGTTTTTTTTTTATCTGACCTTCAGTAAATCTGTTAACTTCAGCTTTTTCCTTGCAAATCAGCTACTCTCAGATGAAGTTGGTTTGGTACCAGGTGATAGGAGGGAAAACATCGTTTCTTTTTAAAACCCCAAATCCTGCTTCAGAGACAGAGCTCAGTTCTTGTAAGTAGGTCAGAGTTGTTACAGAAAACATAGCTTTAGCCACACTAACAATGACCCCACTTTGTTTAATAGGTCCTGTTAATGGTTGAGGTTTTTTCCCTCCTTTTAAAATGTCCATTTTGAAGTCAAATGATTCATAGAATCACAGACTCAAACAGGTTGGAGCAGACCTCCAGGATCATCCAGTCCAACTTAACACCCAGCCCTAGCTAGTCAACTAGACCATGGCACTAAATGCCTCAGCCAGGCTTTGCTTGAACATCTCCAGGGATGATGACTCCACCACCTCCCTGGGCAGCCCATTCCAATGCCAATCACTCTCTTTGTCAAGAACTTCCTCCTAACATCCAGCCTAGACCTCCCCTGGCGCAACTTGAGACTGTGTCCCCTTGTTCTGTTGCTGGTTACCTGGCAGAAGAGATCAACCCCACCTGGCTACAGCCTCCCTTCGGGTAGTTGTAGACAGCAATGAGGTCTGCCCTGAGCCTCCTCTTCTCCAGGCTGCACACCCCCAGCTCCCTCAGCCTCTTCCTTTTGTGGTTAACTCTCTGACCCGCATCTTGGCAGCAGCACAGGGAAGCTGTGATGGTGAATCCAGGTCGTGGGGTCTCTGAAGGAATTGCTTATGAACATGTCTCTGGGATTAAGGAGGAAGTGGTGGTTTTAATGAAGCAGAGTCCATTCTTTGGAGGGGTGAAGAGAGGTGAGGGAAGCTCCTGTTGCTTATGTGATTATTGCTAATTACTGTGATTGAGCATCCTCAAGACAAGGATGTTTGCTGCCTGAGGTAAGGCTTGTTTGCCTTCATTCTTCTTTTCAGCTGTCTCCTAGTGCCCTCTGGAGGCAGGAAGAGCGGCCAGATTTGTTCGCTCTTTTAGGGCTGCTGAAACCCAAACTGGAAACAGACCTGGTGGAGAAGCTGTTTGCTTTGAAAACCAAACTGAATTTGTTCTAACTCCATGCAAAGTCAGTGATTTTTAGCTTCTCATTAACAGTAACAACAAAACCAATCAACCAACCAACCCAAACCCCAATCAAACAAAAACAACCTACGTCAATCCATTTCCACTAGAAAGGACACAAAAAAGCACAGGGGATACTTCTTCACAGTACCCCTAAGCCACAAAAGTGCATTTCTCTGGATCATTGCAGGGTTAAAGGCTGTCAGTTTCCACACAGGAAGGAACACATTTCCCACAGCATGCTTGTCTGCCCTTGAGTTTGAGCACAAAATGCATCAGGAAGTGCTGACACATTTGGATACTTAAGTGAGTTGGGAAACTGTGAGACATTAGGAAGGCCAGCCTCTGGCCTCAAGTCAAAACAGCAGGTATTATTCTGCTCTTGAGGAAGGTCTGTGTGTGAGGTGCTTGTCCCTCCTGGTTGGGAGGAAGCCAAATGCCTCAGATGTGATCACCACCTTACTGTGAAGGACTTCAAGCGTTAGGTTTCTCCTGTAAAGTAGCTATTAGATGCTTGGGCTTGAAATACCCTGTCAGGAATATTTTATCAGCTGAGAGCAGATTGTTCTTACAAAAATACTTCATCTTAAATCCAGCAAGGTGCAAGGGCTGGTGATCCAGAGGGTCTTCAAGAGTCACTGAGTGCACTGCTTGTCATGCCTTGAGTACTGTGTCCAGTTCTGGGCCCCTCAATTCAAGAGAGATGTTGAGGTGCTGGAACGTGTCCAGAGAAGGGCAACAAAGCTGGTGAGGGGCCTGGAACACAGCCCTGTGAGGAGAGGCTGAGGGAGCTGGGTGTGTGCAGCCTGGAGAAGAGGAGGCTATGGGGGGACCTCATTGCTGTCTACAACTACCTGAGAGGAGGCTGTAGCCAGGTGGGGTTGGTCTCTTCTGCCAGGCAAGCAGCAACAGAACAAGGGGACACAGTCTCAAGTTGTGCCAGGGGAAGTCTAGGCTGGATGTTAGGAGGAAGTTGTTGGCAGAGAGAGTGACTGGCATTGGAATGGGCTGCCCAGGGAGGTGGTGGAGTCGCCATTCCTGGAGCTGTTCAAGCAAAGCCTGACTGAGGCATTTAGTGCCATGGTCTAGATGACTGGATAGGGCTGGGTGCTAGGTTGGACTGGATAATCTTGGACATCTCTTCCAACCTGGTCGATTCTATGATTCTCTGATTACATCTGGTTGGGGCAGAGTTGATGCTGAGTATTTGGTGCAAAAATGGCCTGTTTGAGACATAAGTGTGCACCGAGTACACTCTGATTTATTAGCAGTCTCTCTTACAGCTGAGCAGGATATATTTATCTGTGTAACCTTTGATGTCACCTTTTCACAGGATCCTACTGAGCAGCTCCAGGCTGTTTCTGTCTGATCCTATTCAATGAAGGTTTGAGGAAATGAGGCACAGGAGCCTATTGCTGCCTGTATTTTGTTAAAGTCTGTGTCCTCTCAGACTTCCTGCCCCTTCTAGGTGCTCCAATAGCAGCAGTCACTATGGAGTCTGCCATTTGACCAGCACCTCTGTTTCTGATGTGCCCTTAAGATGAGATGAGCATAGAGTGCTCAGTACAGACTTAGGTTCAGACGTGGGAGTAGCAGAGGCTGTGGCCACATCAGGGAGGTGGCTGCACCCTGCACCTGTGCACCACGATACCCACCAAAACAGTGGGATAATGAATGCATCTCTACTTGGTTGTCTTAGCAAGCAGTGTGACACCTTCCCTCCCTTTGATAACGTGGCAGAAGTGGTTTTCTGAGGCACCTGAACCAGCAGGCACCTGGCAAGCAAGATTTTCTCAATGAAGTTTCCTTTTGCTCTGACATTCCTCTGCTGCTATTATAGTTTGCAGTCTTCATGGTCTGCAGCCCCTCCTCCATCCCTGTGCAACTCAGTTTCAGAGTTTGGAAGGCTTTTTGATATGTTGATTTTGTGCCCATATTGGATAAATTAAAAAAAACAAAATCAAAACAACTTCTATTTTAAAATGTTTCTTACTTCTCATCGATTTTGATGGGGACAGTTGGAAATAAATATAAACAAATGCTGAACAGTCTGAGGGCATAAATCCCCTTCAGGGAGATGCAGATTGAAGACTCAAAGGTCCTGTTTTGTTGAAAAGAGGGAACTCTTGGGCCCAACAAGGGGCCAACAAGCTTTGTTCACTGTTACAATAGGGAACAGCTAAATGTGGTTTGGTTTTTCTGCCAAGTTAACCCTGACTTATTTCCATTGTCACTAGTACTGCTGAGAACCCCCTTAACATGTTATTAAAGAGAAAGCATGCAAACCAGTTAATACTTCACATTTTGAATGCTGTATTTAAAGTAAAAGCTTTCATTTTTAAAGCATCCTTTATTCCCTTTCCCTGTTGCTGGACGAAGACATTTCACATTTTATGTGACATTAACTTTCTTTTTGTGGAGAAAAAAACAAAGTTAATTTAAATGGTTTGAAACTGGCACTGTCTTTAATATTACTGAACTCTTTCTTTCTCTAAGATGAAAGTGCAGGTGTTCTGAGCCCCCCTGAACACATGCTAACCTGGCTTCTTTGGTTGTTTCTTTCCCTGTGGTCTGTTGAGCTTTGTCATCCATGATCTCTCACTCTGTTGCTGTTAGTTTGTTGCAGCAGGAACCATGTACAGCACCTTCAGATCCATAATTGCCCAGAATTGCTATGATTGCTGTCTACAACTACCTGAAGGGAGGCTGTAGCCAGGTGGGGTTGGTCTCTTCTGCCAGGCAAGCAGCAACAGAACAAGGGGACACAGTCTCAAGTTGTGCTGGGGGAGGTCTAGGCTGGATGTTAGGAGGAAGTTGTTGGCAGAGAGAGTGATTGGCATTGGAATGGGCTGCCCAGGGAGGTGGTGGAGTTGCTGTCCCTGGAGGTGTTCAAGAAAAGGCTGAATGAGGCACTTAGTGCCATGGTCTAGTTGGTTGGCTAGGGCTGGGTGCTAAGTTGGACTGGATGATGTTGGAGGTCTGTTCCAACCTGGCTGATGCTATGATTCTATGAAATGAAAGAGAGAGGTTGCAGGTGTACCTGGATACTCCGGTCGGGTCAGGATGTCTCGAGCATTGAGGCCACTGTTTTGTGGTGTAAAAGCAGGCTTGCAGAATATGTAGTGTGATGGTCACATTTCTTCCAGCCCCCATACCCTCCTCTGTGCTCCTCTGTGCCACCCACTCATCTAAGGAAAGGCGGCATATTTATTCTGGTAGAATTAACTAATCAAAATACGCTGTTGGTGGTTTCAATTATAAATGTTTCCTCCCATTCTTAAAATGTTTCCACTTGTTTTCCTGGCAGGACCTTGAGGATGTCTCATGAGAGTTCCTTTCACATAGATATGCACAGAATAAATAGTTTATCTCCAGCTCCTGCTGACTTTCATGAATAATTTGATGTAAAAAGCTAAGTTGGACTTTTGCTGTGTTGGATAACTTGGGAGTACAAGCTTCTAATCTTCCAACCACAAACCAAAACAGACTTTCTAGTTTTAGAGGCCACCATGGCCCCTCTAGCTTCGTAGAATAGACCAGGTTGGAAGACACCTCCAAGATCATCCAGTCCAACCTAGCACCCAGCCCTATCCAATCAACCAGACCATGGCACTAAGTGCCTCAGACAGGCTTTACTTCAGCACCTCCATGGACGGCAACTCCACCACCTCCCTGGGCAGCCCATTCCAATGCCAATCACTCTCTCTGCCAACAACTTCCTCCTAACATCCACCCTTTACTTCTTCCATCACAACTTGAGACTGTGTCCCCTTGTTCTGTTGCTGGTTGCCTGGCAGAAGAGACCAACCCCATCTGGCTACAGCCTCCCTTCAAGTAGTTGCAGACNTATGAGGACAGGCTGAGAGAGTTGGGGCTCTTCAGCCTGGAGAAGAGAAGGCTTCAAGGAGACCTTATAGTGGCTTTCCAGTATCTGAAGGGAGCCTACAGGAAGGCTGGGGAGGGACTATTGACAAGGTCTGGTAATGTCAGGATGAGGGGGAAAGGGTTTAAGCTGGCAGAGGGGAGATTTAGACTGGATGTTAGGAGGAAGTTCTTTACAGTGAGGGTGGTGAGACACTGGCACAGGTTGCCCAGGGAGGTTGTGGATGCTTCCTCCTTGGAGGTGTTTAAGGCCAGGCTGGATGAGGCCTTGAGCAGCCTGCTCTAGTGGGAGGTGTCCCTGCCTATGGCAGGGAGTTGGAGCTGGATGATCCTTGAGGTCCCTTCCAACCTAAACCATTCTATGATTCTATGAACTTCTCTTGTGGCTAAAACCTGTTTACTTAGAAGAAGGAGATCTGGTGGGACATAGGACTGTGATATTTACTGTTTCTTGTTCACCATCGAGTATACACCAGAAAATACTGTGGTCACTCCTGGAGGTGAGGAGCTTGTTTTACAGGGTGTATTCATCATCTGCCCAGCCTCACCAAAGGCAAACAGAATTGCTTCTCCAAGCAGTGTCACGCCTGTGCCTAAATGATTGTAGGAGACTGAAAGGAGTTGGGAGTAGAAATAATAGCAGTACTTCATCTCTCGCAGAGCAGTGCCAACAAAATAATGAAGCCACGTGAATAAAGAACCAACATAATAATCAAGCTCTAACCATTGCTGGAAAATTAGCACTTCTTCCATAACAGTAACTGCTGGGAAAATGGTGCAAAATGTTAACTGTCAGGTTAAGCACACCTTAATCAACACATGCCGAGTCCTGCTGATGTGGCCTCAAACCTGTTACTGAAGTACTTGTTAAGGCCAATTAAATAAACAAAATTTTAAAGCCTAATAGCATAAACCACATAAATAACATAAAAGAGCCACAGTGGTTGAATGGGTGAGTGTTTAGCCCTTCTTGATTTAAAACAGTGAAGTGAAAAAATATTGCAGCCCTTGAAGGTGATTTTGAAGATAAGGAAGTGACTGTGCCACACAAACAGCAATCAGAGACAATTAAGAGAGCTGGGACAAGTGCCTCATTCTCTCTGCAGACTGCATGGGAAATTGTGCTTTACATTGCGGTCTCGTTGCATTTCAAATAGGGCCCCCAGCTATGTCATTTTCCAAGTCCAACTCAAATCAAAAGATACTGCTTAAAATCTTCCTATTACTCCAGAAGTGAAAGGAATGATTGTCTATGCTGATGAGCCTGGAAGATTGTCTTGGAAAGAATTTGACAGTTTTGTCTGCCAGTCCCATTATGATGTTATTACTGCCCCTGAAGGAGACTGACAGAGCCTGAATACCAGGCTGAAGTACAAGGTTGGTTTAGGATGGCTCTGCTTCTGCACATTTTGTGTTGTTTCTCTCTGTGGCAGAGAAACTGTGTGCTGTGCATGTGTTTTCTTTTAAAGCTTAGTCTGATGAAGAAGCTTGGTGAGGCTGCATTGTAACAAAAGCAAGCTAAAAAAAAAAAGCCTCATAAAAATAGAATGAAAATAGGAAGATTTGGAAATAATTACCTATGTCTAATTATAACCCTATGATAGAATCAGTCAGGGTTGGAAGGGACCACAAGGATCATCCAGTTCCAACCCCCAATCCCTATCCCTATGCAGAATGCAGAGCCCCCGAGCAATACTTTTTCAAGAACCTCCTGGTAAGCATGGAAAAATTTCAGTATGGTTCAAACATTTCCCCATGTGCAGGAGTCACAGAATCATAGACTCACAGAATTTCTTAGATTGGAAAAGCCCTTCGAGCTCATTGAGTCCAGTCATTAGGTTCACGCTGACAAGTCCTTGACTAAACCAAAGCCCTCAGCACAACATTGAATCGCTGTGGTTGGAAAGGGCCACCAGGATCATCCAGTCCAACCTTCATCTCAGCATCCTTCATCACTAGACCGTAGCCTCAAGCACCACATCCACTCTCCTTTTAAACACTTCCAGGGATGGCGACTCCACCACCTCCCTGGGCAGCCTGTTCCAGTGCCTGACCACCTGCTCAGTAAAGAACTTCCTCCCAACATCCAACCTAAACCTCCCCTGATGCAACTTGAGGCCATTTCCTCTTGTCCTATCATTAGTAATTCGGGAGAAGAGACCAGCTCCAGCCTCACTACAACCTCCTTTTAGGTAGTTGTAGAGGGCAATAAGGTTCCCTCTCAGCATCCTTTTCTCCAGACTAAACAACTTCAGTTCCCTCAGCCGCTCTCATAGGTCATGTTTGCCAGACTTCTCCCCAGCCTTGTCTCAGGTTTGTCGCCATCTTCACAAAGACAGGAGTACAATGAGCTTTCAGAGCTCCTGTAGCTCTTTTGGTTAGTCATAATATACTGCAGTGTCTAGAAATGAGCACCTTTGGTTTTGAACATTCATGTTTCCTCTGATGCACTTGCACCAGGGAAAACTTAGTTGAATAGGTAAATGGATATGTACCTACTTAAAGTAGGTAGGTAAATGGATATGTACTTACCTAAAGTCATACACCTGAACAGGTAAATACCTAGGTGGATATTTGTGTGTTTAGGTAAATACCTACTTAGGTGATTATGTTTCCCCTGGTGCAAATGCTTGTCATAGAATCATAGAATCAACCAGGTTGGAAGAGACCTCCAAGATCATCCAGTCCAACCTAGCATCCAGCCCTAGCCAATCAACCAGACCGTGGCACTAAGTGCCTCAGCCAGGCTTTGCTTGAACACCTCCGGGGACAATGACTCCACCACCTCCCTGGCCAGCCCATTCCAATGCCAATCACTCTCTCTGGCAACAGCTTACTCCTAACATCCCGTCTATACCTCCCCTGGCATAACCTAAGACTGTGTCTCTTTGTTCTGTTGCTGCTTGCCTGGCAGAAGAGACTGACCCCACCTAGTTACAGCCTCCCTTCAGGTAGTTGTAGACAGCAATGAGGTCAGCCCTGAGCTTCCTCTTCTCCAGGCTGCACACCCCCAGCTCCCTCAGCCTCTCCTCATGATTCTATGATTCTACTACCTTTCTATTCATTATCATTATAATTGAACATTTATATTTAGAGCCTTTTTCATTTAAAACAAAAGATTTAAAAGTGCCTTTTTAAAGAAAATAGTGAGATAAGATTGACATTGATACAAGAAATAACACCAGCAGACACCCTGCTTTTTGGTCTTTAACAGAAGAAAGGAGTTTATTTATTTACCTGAAACCTGAAAAAACAGGCTGGAGAGGTGGGCACAAGCCAACTTCATGAGGTTGAACAAGACCAAGTGCAGGGTCCTGCATCTGGTTTGGGGCAATCCCAAGCACAAATACAGGCTGGGCAGTGAGGTGCTGGAGAGCAGCCCTGAGGAGAGGAACTTAGGGGTGCTGGTGGATGAGAAGCTCAACATGAGCCAGCATTGTGCACTTGCAGCCCAGAAAGCAAACCAGAGCCTGGGCTGTGTCAGGAGAAGTGTGGCCAGCAGAGCGAGGGAGGTGATTCTCTCCCTCTACTCCACTCTGGTGAGAACTCACCTGGGGTACTGTATCCAGTTCTGGAGCTTCCATTACAAGAGGGATGTGGAGATGCTGGAGTGTGTCCAGAGAAGGGCCACGAGGATGCTCAGAGGGCTGCAGCAGCTCTGATGTGAGCACAGACTGAAAGAGTTGGGACTGTTTAGTCTGCAGAAGAGGAGGCTCTGAGATGACCTTCTTGTGGCCTTTCAGTATCTGAAGGGGGCCTACATAATAGCTGGGGAGGGACTCTTCAGAATATCAGAGAGTGACAGGACTGGGGGGAATGGAGCAAAGCAGGAGATAGGTAGGTTCAGGCTGAATGTGAGTGGGAAGTTGTTGAGCATGAGAGTGGTGAGAGCCTGGAATGGGTTGCCCAGGGAGGTGGTTGAGGCCCCATCTTTGGAGGTGTTTGAGGCCAGGCTGGATGGGGCTCTGGCTCTGGCCAGGCTGATCTAGGGTAGGATGTCCCTGCCCCTGTCAGGGGGGTTGGAACTAGATGATCCTTGTGGTCCCTTCCAACCCTGACTGATTCTATGATTCTATGATTCTGTGCTTCTGTGGTTGTATGATTCTTTGTTCTCACACATCAGAGCAGCATTGTGACACCTGATTGAGGCCATACATGTGGCAAAATAACACATCAGGAGTGTATTTTGATGGTGAATAAAACATCTACAGCAGCACTTTTAATAGTTACTAGCATATCACCCAACTTTCTGGAGTTCATGGAAGTAGAAACACCTTTTTGTTAACTTACTTGCTTAAGACTTTTGTTCCTCAATCCAAGATAACCAATTCCCATGAATTTTGCAGTGAGAGGGGCAGGCAGCTGAACTTTTTGGGCTTCTACAGACTGTGCTTACAAGCCAATAACCATTACGTGCCTAGAGTGCGTTCAATAAAACAAATACATTGAAGGAGCATTAAAGGTATGAGGCCACTGTCAAAGCAATGGAGTTTATACTTTAGGGTCAAATTCTAATCTGAAGACTTCAAGGGTGTCTCTATAACCAGCTGACCCATCAATGCTTCCAGTGCTATCTCAGAACAAAGTTTTTTGGGGTTCTCCAATTTCCCTCAGCACTATAGGTTCTGTATCATGGTGACAGTAGAAAGACTAGATGGTCACTGTGCTTTATTCAAAGAGGCTCTGATTTGGAGCACAACCCCTGTGAGGAGAGGCTGAGGGAGCTGGGGGTGTTTAGCCTGCAGAAGAGGAGGCTCAGGGGTGATCTCATTGCTGTCTACAATTATCTGAAGGGAGGTTGTAGCCAGGTGGGGTTGGTCTCTACTGCCAGGTAACCAGCAACAGAACAAGGGGACACAGCCTCAAGTTGTGCCAGGGGAGGTCTAGGCTGGATGTTAGGAGGAAGTTGTTGGCAGAGAGAGAGTGATTGGCATTGGAATGGGCTGCCCAGGGAGGTGGTGGAGTCACCGTCCCTGGAGGTGTTGAAGCAAAGCCTGGCTGAGGCACTTAGTGCCACGGTCTGGTTGACTGGACAGGGCTGGGTGCTAGGTTGGACTGGATGATCTTGGAGGTCTCTTCCAACCTGGTTGATTCTATGATTCTATGGTTCTATGATTAGAGGCCCTAGACCATGTCTGTTAGAGTAGACATCATCTAACTTGGCACTATCTTGTCTCACAAAGATGAAGTGCAGAACATTGTGCACCACCAGTGGAAAGAAAGAAAACATTGTATGTGACCCCAGCTTTACGTCTGTGAGGGTACAAAGGGATGAATCCAGACTTAAGTCTGCCTTGGCTTTTTTTAAGGTCATTGGTTCTCCCTAAAGAAAGAAACCACCACATACTTGTGTGCCCATGGACACAGACACATAGAGTAATTAAAAGAATTAACACAGGACCTAGTTTGTGTTGCAAATCAAGATTCTTGTTAAGTGGAAATTTGCCATATGCTCTCCAACACCAGACACAAAGAAAAGCCATTTTGCTACCTTAAAGCTCAGTTTTGCTGTAGGATTGGGATGCCTGTTGCTGCCCATTGGCTTGTTTAGTTTAGAGCTTTAATACTTATTTCAAGGAACCTTATATCGAGTTTACTTGAGAGTTGTTTCTGGACTCTCTTTTTTCTCAGGCTGCTGAGTTTTTATTTTGAGGGGAAAGTAAGCCAAATAATAAAATGCAAAGGTGCCAGGGGG
The DNA here is from genome assembly GCA_013400475.1 of Tricholaema leucomelas. NCBI lineage: Eukaryota > Metazoa > Chordata > Aves > Piciformes > Lybiidae > Tricholaema lacrymosa > Tricholaema leucomelas. Next base: position 2,498 of record WAAF01000826.1, on the reverse strand, counting down.
CTTAGTATAAAGAAGACTTTGAAATTTATATGTCTCTCTCTTTTTTTTTTCTGTTAACCAGTCCAATTATGTACCACACAGCAGCAACTGGGCTAACAACAGCCATATGATGGAGTAGCTTGTAATCCGGTTGTGGGTCTAGCTCCATGAGACAGACTCCAAGGAGATGAGTTTTAAATCTCCTTAGAATTAAGAAGGGTTTGGCAACCAAATTAATTGTTTTGGAAAAATCCTGCTTTATGGCTCGTGAAGAGGATAAAAAGGGAAAAAACATGTCATCTGTAGTGGTTAGTCAGATGTTCTTTTGGAGTTACAACGATTTCCTCTCTAATTCCTCTTCTTGTTGACATTCCCGTTAAAAGAATAATGAGCACTATGTCCCTTGCCTTAGTGCTACTCATCCCTGTGTACATTACGAAATCTTTGCATTAAGGAGACCCAAATGGATTGAATCATATTGTAAGGCAGACATTAAAAACAATTGCACTCAGCTGTAAGCACGCACGAAAGCGAAGTATAAACCGATACGCCGCTATACAAGCAATCGTAATTGCTGGGAGCCTGGGCAAGGAGTTTTGTTTCAGAGAGGTTGCAGGGGCCCAGACAATAGGGAATGTGCATCAGTCTGGGTTAGCAGGGCTGAATTATTGTAGTCTGTGGCTTTTTAATATTCACCTACTTGCCTTTTTTGTACCTGTGAGGTGGTGATGCCTTGGGCAAACATTTTATGTATTACCGATGCCACTTTTAAAGAGCGGAGGACAATTAAATAGTCGCTGGGTTGTATTTTCCCAAGGTGTACTTCTGGTTTAGCTATTTTTCTAGCTGGGTAATGTATTTTCACAAGGGGCCACATTACTTAATTACCCATTGCTTTTAAAGGATTTTGGTAAAAATAGGTGTGCAAAAAAAAAAAAAAAGGGGGGTGTTGTTATTTCACAGGTGGCATAATAGAGGCTTCATTAAGGAGGCTGGTACTAATAGTCCTTTAATACAGAAAGCCAGGAGATGGTTCTTCACATGGTACATTAAACAGTGAAATATGCCAATTTCGACTTGATTTCTGTGCTGCTAAACTGCCCCACATTCATTTGCTTCATCTTTAAGCCCTTCCATTCTAGTATTCTCCAGCCCCGTTAGAGAATTGCAGCTTGCTTTTCACCTATCTTCTAACGGTTTAACATAGATGTCTGGGTCCAGTCCATTGTTCCAATTGTATATAGTTTAAAAAGCTCTGCAGTATTTTACTCTTTCCATTATATCTTGGCTTCCCTGAGCGCTCTGCTCGCTGCATTTTGCTTGTACTGGCTCTGTTTTCTAAACCCATTTATGGCTTTCTTTTTTTTCCCTCCCCCTGTACACACTCGTTCATTGGGGAGCTTAAATTGACTTCTCTCCATTCTGTTTCCTTAACTAAAACCGAACCATTAAGGTTGATTGAAGTCTTTTGAAAACACTTCATAAAAAATGAAAGGCCATGAGAAATTAGGGCTACCAGTGTTTGCAAATACCTGTTTGGGGTTTGTTTTCTTTCAGCCAAACTGATGGCAAAGCATAAGAACTGAAATTTCAAGACGCTACTCTTCTCTGTGTCTTTGCTACCTATTTTTGTACGAATAGAAGCAGCACAGGCAAAACCATCTGAGAAACAAAATAGTGAGGCATTAACAAAATCTGCCTGGAGGTAGCTGCTTTCCCCCCCCCCCCCCCCCCCACCTCCCCCCCCCCCCCCCCCCCCCACCCCCCCCCCTCCCCCCCAA
>WAAF01000825.1:20804-50385 GCA_013400475.1 Tricholaema leucomelas | reverse complement strand
CCTGGAGGTGTTTAAGGCCAGGCTGGATGAGGCTGTGGGCAGCCTGCTCTAGGGTAGGATGTCCCTGGGCATGACAGGGGGATTGGAACTAGATGATCCTTGTGGTCCCTTCCAACCCTGACTGATTCTATGATTCTATGAAATCATGTCAGATTACATATTCAGAACTGGAAGCATGTCTTAAACATACTAAACCATAAAGTGGGTTAAATTTATCCCCTTCCATTTTAGTTTCAAAGATGTAGGAGAACATGCAGCTGAGGATTTTCTAAAAGAAGTAGTGATTCGAGCATGTTGGGGGTGGTGGTGGAGTTTGCTTGTAGTTTTATTCATTTAGGCATATCTTATCACTCCTCCTTTTCTTCCTTCTTGGAGGGCAATGAGAGAACCCAGATGCCAAGCTGTGGAACATGTTCTTCTGACACTAGCATCTGGCTCCTTGGCAGAATTCTCCAACTGTCACGCTGACAGCTCTCCTGTTGTGTCCTCATATATTTTTATATAAGAAAATTGCAGATGGGTTCTCTTCTCAAACTAATATGCTGTTCTGTTGACCCTTATCATGCAGAAATGTGTTGGTTTTATCTGTTTGTGAATGAGACCTTGGCCAAATATACTTCAAAAAGGATACTTCTCTGCTCGTCTTTGAATTTGTCTGCAAGCTGTCTGGGAAGATGCCAGAATCCTATTCCACACCCTTTTTGTGCCTTTAAGCAGTAAGTCCTTCATTCTCTCTGCTGTACAAATAGATTGCACTTTTTGCAGCAGGCACATTTGTAATGTACAAGCATATCTATTGCATAGTTTCAGTGGGAAAAAAAAAGAGAAGTCTCCCTTGAAATAAATGATGAGAATTGCAGTTTGGTCTGCTGTGGTGGTGGGTTGCTTTTGGTTTGCTTTTGGTTTTGCTTTTGGAAATTTAGGCTTGAGGTGAGGAGAAAGTTCTTCCCTGAGAGAGTCATTGGCTACTGGAATGGGCTGCCCAGGGAGGTGGTGGAGTCGCCGTCCCTGGAGCTGTTCAAGGCAGGCTTGGACGTGGCACTTGGTGCCATGGTCTAGCCTTGAGCTCTGTGGTAACAGGTTGGACTTGATGATCTGTGAGGTCTCTTCCAAACTTGGTGATACTGTGAGACTGTGGTACTGGTTTGATGGCTTTTGTTGTATTTGTTTTACTGAGGCTTTTTAGTTGTTATTAAATTAGTTATTATTAAGTTGACATTACCTAATAGGCTGCTGCCACGGAGGGATTTTTTTTCCCTCCAGAGTTTAACCAGAGAACTCCAATCCAGAAGGCCTTCTAATGTTACTAAAGGACACAGAGTGACTCAATTAAGGGAAAAAAAAAATCAAAACCCCTGGAAGATTTCACTTCTTAACACCCTCCAAAACCTCCTGGTATTTTCTAAGTGGAATTTCCATAGTCTCACATGGCATTTAGACACAGGGGTAATTTCTGTGGATCAGCACAAGTAGTCCCAGTGATTTTACAGTCAAGCACCATTGTGCTTCAATTTAAGGCTGTGCTCAGAAGGAGATTGATGAGTTCTTGACCTCAGATTTGACAANCAGCAATGAGGTCTGCCCTGAGCCTCCTCTTCTCCAGGCTGCACACCCCCAGCTCCCTCAGCCTCTCCTCACAGGGCTGTGCTCCAGGCCCCTCATCAGCTTCGTTGCCTTTCTCTGGACACCTTCCAGTATCTCAACATCTCTCTTGAATTGATGAGCCCAGAACTGGACACAGCACTCAAGGTGTGGCCTGAGCAGTGCTGAGTATTTCATCAAGATGTTAACAGAGAATATTCTAAGCTCCCATGTTAATTCCTCTTGCTCTCTTCCCCCAACCAGACCTCTTCCTATGGATGGAATGTCACTTCCAAAAAAATCCAGACAGGCCTCCCTCTTGCCCCTAAATCTCAGGTCTCCTTTAAATACATAAATTTGCTACCATGAATAAGATCAAATACAGATAAGAAATGTATTGCAAACAGTCAACCCAAAAAATTATCTGGGGCCCTGCCTGGTGAAGACTTCAGCCTCTTGGGTGCTGTCCATGGAGGCTCTTATGGGCACCCTTTGATAATCTTTAGCCCTTTTTCCTGAGCCCACTCAGACTCTGACCTTCCACCCATCTCCAGCCCCGGCTTAGTTCAGGTAGCAGAAACATGGAGCCAGATGACTTCCTGATGGTGATATGGAAGATTGCCAGCTCTGATGAAGCCAGCTGGATTCAACTGAGCATGTTCTCTGTGTCCACACCAGGGGAACATCCTCAGAGTCTGAATGTTGTAAGCTTCTCCTAATTCATTCTCCTAGCAACAGCTATTAAGACTTGATTGACACAGGTTTCTTCTTTGGTACTTTTGCAAAAACATAAACCCACAATGAGTAATTTTATTGCTCTCCTACCTCAGTTGTTCAGTTTGTGTAACTGTTCCATGAAAAAACACGACAACCTTGAGACAGCATCAGAGGAAGAGGTCATTCCTGCAGGCTTCTTATTTCTATTATCACAATAAAGAATCTTTATAGATTTCCAACACATGCAAGTACACTAAAGCAAACAGGTATGTGCATGACTATTTTGCTAACTAATATATTGTCCCATGCCATTTTCTCACCTCAGACTTTGTCATAAATGAAATAAGTGACATTAGAAGTATTAATTTCTGCATCAGCTTTGAAAGAGCTGGGATTTCACTCCAGTTTCCCAGCTATATACTGTGGGTTATTTCCTGCTGTTTTCTTGTTTCTGTTTCAAGTGTTCTGATTCACCATTGGGTTAATCATCTACTAAATACTGTCTCCAGGTGGTTTGGGTTTGCTGTTGTTATCTCCATGGCCCTAAGGGACTATAGCTTCCAAAGAACTGAGAGGAGCCCAAGCACTGACATTAAGCAAGAAACAGAGACAGAAACAAAATACATCAGCAACCATATCAGCATGCTTTCATTTACACCACATTCCAGTTTGAACATCCCTGCTTTTTGAAAGGCTCAGCACACACTCTGAAGTCTCAAGTTGCTCTAGATTGCGTGAGCAGGTAAAAATGCTGCTTGTTAAAGAGGTACAGAGAACCAAGAGGAAAAAAAATGTACCTTGGACTAATGGGTGGGGTACAACTAAGAGCAACTTGCTAGGTCAAGGTTTATATTTTGTATTTAGGTGAGTATTGTTGTGCCCAGTCTGGACCTTTATCCCATGTTCACATCAGATCTGAGTGAGAATTATCACATGCATGATGCTTTGGGGAATGGGTTTTGGTTCTAACTTCAGCCAGGGGTCCTGTATGTAAAATGATGATAGTATTTTCATGTTATGAAGGGATCAGAAAGGTGCATTTATCATTGATTGTGAGATGCTTAATGGCTACAACAATAAAGGCTGTAATCAAACTTGGGAATATAGAAGGGCAAGTTTATAGGAAGGTTAGTTCATAGCTTGAGGTGTTGGCTTCAGGGCTTGAGAATTTGAATACTGAGGATCATTATTGGGGTTGTTTAGCCTGGAGAAGAGGAGGCTCAGGGCAGAGCTCATTGCTGTCTACAACTACCTGAAGGGAGGCTGTAGCCAGGTGGGGTTGGGCTCTTCTGCCAGACAACCAGCAACAGAACAAGGGGACACAGTCTCAAGTTGTGCTGAGGGAGGTCTAGGCTGGATGTTAGGAGGAAGTTCTTCTCAGAGAGAGTGATTGGCATTGGAATGGGCTGCCCAGGGAGGTGGTGGAGTCACTGTCCCTGGAGGTGTTCAGGAAAAGCCTGGATGAGGCACTTAGTGCCATGGTCTGGTTGACTGGATGGGGCTGGGGGCTAGGTTGGCCTGGATGATCTTGGAGGTCTCTTCCAACCTGATTGATTCTATTCTATTCCATTATCAGACATAGAACTATTTTAATTCAAGGGGGGAATGATGTTATTAAAGATAAGTGGAAGAACTGGAGAATCCCTAGAATTCCTGGGATGAACAGGGAGTTTACTGTTTGTAAACACTTTGCACTTTAAGATGCTTTTTCATCTTCAAAGTATTGACCTCTATAGAACTCAAATGAAATAGTTCTTGAGCTTTCTGAATTGGCACAGAAAATAAATGGATGGAGTTTGTTAATCATGTAAGGAAAACCAGGAGGAATTGGTTCTTCTAAGCACTGCTGATCCATCTTGAATACTGTGTTCAGTTTTGGGCTCCCCAGTTGAAGAGGGACAGGGATCTGCTGGAGAGGGTCCAGCGGAGGGCTATGAGGATGATTAGGGGACTGGAGGGCATGGCTGATGAGGGGAGGCTGAGGGACCTGGGGCTGCTTAGTCTGGAGAAGAGAAGACTGAGAGAGGATTTGATAAATGTTTATAAATATCTGAGGGCTGATCAGGAGTGGGGGCACAGGCTCTGCTCACTGCTCCCTGGGATAGGACAAGGAGCAATGGATGTAAGTTGCAGCACAGGAGGCTCCACCTCAACACAAGGGGAACTTCTTTACTGTAAGGGTCCCAGAGCACTGGAACAGGCTCCCCAGAGAGGGTGTGGAGTCTCCTTCCCTGGAGACTTTCAAGGCCTGTCTGGATGTGTTCCTCTGTGATCTGTGTTAGATTGTATGGTCCTGCTCTGGCAGGGGGGTTGGACTCACTGATCTCCTTGGGTCCCTTCCAACCCCTGACATCCTGTGAGCCTGTGATCCTGTGAGGCAAGGATAACCAAGGGCTGGAGAAGTATTGAATCAGTATTTTGTATAACTTTGCAGTAAAAGGACTGATTAAAGAGGATAATGGTAGGTCACTTCTCCATGCCTCTCTGCCATACCTGTTCTTCCTTTCCAAATTTAGTCACAGGTTCAAGCTATTGTCCTGCCTTGATATTTGCCATTTGAGAATTCCTGTAAGACTACACATATCAGGAAGTGTTTTGTCATTTGATATTTTTTCACCTTTTGAAGTCTCTGTACTACAAATTACCCAGTTTTGGAGTTTTTTTTTTTTTTTATTGCCTTCTTAATTGATAGATCTAAGGCTTTCAGGTTTCCTAGTTTCTCTCTTCTTGAGTAGTGTGACCAGCAGGACAAGGGAGGTTATTCTGTCCCTGTACTCAGTGCTGGTTAAGCCACACCTTGAGTGCTGTGTCCAATTCTGGGCCCCTCAAATTAAGAAAGATGTTGAGGTGCTGGAAGGTGTCCAGAGAAGGGCAGCAAGGCTGGTGAAGGGACTGGAGCACAGCCCTGTGAGGAGAGGCTGAGGGAGCTGGGGGTGTGCAGCCTGCAGAAGAGGAGGCTTGGGGCAGACCTCACTGCTGCCTACAACTACCTGAAAGGAGGTTGTACTCAGGTGAGGTTGGTCTCTTCTGCCAAGCAACCAGCAACAGAAGAAGGGGACACAGCCTCAAGTTGTGCCAAGGCAGGTGGTATAGACTGGATGTTAGGAAGAAGTTCTACTTGGAAAGAGTGTTCGGCTTTGGAATGGGCTGCCCAGGGAGGTGGTGGAGTCACTGTCCCTGGAGGTATTTAAGAGGAGGATGCATGAGGCAATTAGTGCCATGGTCTCATTAATTAGAAGAGTTGGGTGTTAGGTTGTACTGGATGATCTTGGAGGTCTTTTCCAAGCTGGTGAATTCTGTAATTCTTCATGCAAAATCAGCATGAGGTTTAGTGACACAAGACTTGGCTACTGGAATGGGCTACCCAGGGAGGTGGTGGAGTCGCCGTCCCTGGAGCTGTTCAAGGCAGGATTGGACGTGGCACTTGGTGCCATGGTCTAGCCTTGAGCTCTGTGGTAACAGGTTGGCCTTGGTGACCTATGAGGTCTCTTCCAACCTTGGTGATACTGTGAGACTGTGATACAAAGTTTTTTCTTTACTCTGTTAAATGTAACAAACTCAATGGTGCATTGCAAAAACCTGAATTTCCAGAGCTGCATGATTGTTTTGAACAATTTCAACCTGTAAAAAGAGATGTCTAATGAAAATGAGAATAGAGGAATATCAACAAACCCAAAACCTGGGCTTCTCTATTTCAGAATCAGAGAATTTGGACAACATTCAGCCTAGTACCCATCCTGTGCTGGACAATATAGTTTCTATATCTAAAAAAAAAAAGTAAGTAAAAAGGTGATCCATGCAACTAGAGACTTGCAAACAGGATTTCAGCAGCATAATCTTATAACAGCTTTTAAAGTGTAGAACATGAAGAAAAATTAAATATATGTTAATTACAATATTGGTTTCACAGAAGTAGATAATCTTAAATCATAAAGAAAACCAACAGGTATCGACCTGTGTGAATTAAGCAATTGATTTCTGAGATAATGTTAATAGATTGGGCTTTATTCTTGAAGGTAATGACTATTTTTTACATGAGAACATTCAGAAGAACAAAGACTTGCCAGAAGGAGAGTCAAAAACATTTCCAGGGTTGCTCACAAGAATGCTCCCATTTAAACATGTTGATTAGTAGTACAGGACATACAGGAATAAGAAGTACATATGTACTTGTGAGAGGAACAGACTACATAGAATCATAGAATCAAGCAGGTTGGAAGAGACCTCCAAGAGCATCCAGTCCAACCTAGCACCCAACCCTAGCCAATCAACCAGACCATGGCACCAAGTGCCTCATCCAGTCTTTTCCTGAACACCCCCAGGGATGGTGACTCCACCACCTCCCTGGGCAGCCCATTCCAATGCCAATCACTTTCTCTGTGAAGAACTTCCTCCTAACATCCAGCCTAGACCTCCCCTGGCACAACTTGAGAGGATCACCTTACAAAGGATTGGGTCATCAAGCAGGGATAACCAGTTAAATTTGGTCATGGATGTGCTGAGATGAGCTGAAATATAGTGGTACAGATTGCAAAACCAGGGATTTATGGACCAATGCTCTTATAGAAATGTAATACCATATAAAGTGATGTAATGTAGTATAATGTAGTGGAATGGAATGGAATGGAATGGAATGGAATAGAATAGAATAGAATAGAATAGAGTAGAATAGAATAGAATCAGTCAGGGTTGGAAGGGACTGCAAGGATCATCTAGTTCCAACCCCTCTGCCATGGGCAGGGACACCCTACCCTAGAGCAGGCTGGCCACAGCCTCATCCAGCCTGGCCTTAAACACCTCCAGGGATGGGGCCTCAACTGCCTCCCTGGGCAACCCATTCCAGGCTCTCACCACTCTCATGATGAAAAACTTCCTCCTCACATCCACTGTGAATCTCCCCACCTCCAGCTTTGCTCCATTCCTCCTAGTCCTGTCACTCCCTGATAGCTCTCACCACTCTTATGGTAAAGAGTTTCCTCCTCATGTCCATTCTGAACCTACACATCTCCAACTTTACTCCATTTGCCCTAGTCCTGTCACTACCTGATACCCTAAAATATCCCTCCTCAAATAATTATAGAAGTAATGTAATATCATATAATAGCATAGCATATCATAGCATATAATTACATATATAACATAATATAATAGCATAGTATAACATATAGTTACATATATAACATAGCGTAATCATAGAGTCACAGAATCACAGAATCAACCAGGTTGGAAGAGACCTCCAAGATCATCCAGTCCAACCTAGCACCCAGCCCTATCCAGTCAACCAGACCATGGCACTAAGTGCCTCAGCCAGTCTCTTCTTGAACACCTCCAGGGATGGCGACTCCACCACCTCCCTGGGCAGCCCATTCCAATGCCAATCACTCTCTCTGGCAAGAACTTCCTCTTAACATCCAGCCTGTACTTCCCCTGGCACAACTTGAGACTGTGTCCCCTTGTTCTATTGCTGGTTGTCTGGGAGAAGAGACCAACCCCCCCTTGGCTAGATCATAGCTTAGTATAGCATATAATTACATATATAACATAACATAATGTAGTAATTACATATATAATCTAGTATAATAGAATATAATATAACATAAATAATTATCAGTTTAAGATAGTGGAAAAGACATATAGACATGCCAGTTTCCCTAAATGATGGCTACCAATTGCCATGCAGAGCAGCTTTGAAAATCTCTTGTAAATGAAGTCTATTATAATGGTAGGGTGCACTTTCTTTTAAAGCTTTTTTGTTCTTTAAAGCATTGATTAGGACCTTAAGATGGAAACAGAGAAAGACTGCTAGCATGCTTATAGGAGTGAAGAATCATTCTGATTAAAAGAGATTAAAAGGGATGGTTTGTTAAGTCTAGACAACTGAAAGTGGGGAGGGGATAGGATGATTCTTCAGGAGTATATCAGTATCTGAAGGGAGCCTACAGGAAGGCTGGGGAGGGACTATTGACAAGGTCTGGTAATGTCAGGACAAGGGGGAATGGGTTTAAACTGGCAGAGGGGAGATTTAGACTGGATGTTAGGAGGAAGTTCTTTACAGTGAGGGTGGTGAGACACTGGCACAGGTTGCCCAGGGAGGTTGTGGATGCTTCCTCCCTGGAGGCGTTTAAGGCCAGGTTGGATGAGGCCTTGAGCAGCTTGGTATAGTTGGAGGTGTCCCTGCCTATGGCAGGGGGTTGGAGCTGGATGATCCTTGAGGTCCCTTCCAACCTAAACCATTCTATGATTCTATAATGTGTAAATATTAAAGATGAACAACTGAAAAGGTGCTGGTGGCATGGGAGTAAGGGTTCTAAAATGAACATGATCCAATATAAAATGGGTATTAACAGAAGATTTCTCACTACTCTTGGGGTTATTTTTTCCTCATAATAGCAATGTGAAGAGCTAAAATTGCTCGAATATGCTAGCTTATGGAAGAGTTTGTGTGCTTAAGCTGGTGAGTACCTGGAATGGGGAACCTGCCTTACAAGTTCTCAGCTATCCAGTCTGTTGATGTAGTCGCCGCAGACTGACACAAGACTGAAATGCAGTTTATGTGCATCTTCCTCATATTGCAGACATAATGCATTTCAGGCTTTCTGCTGCTTTCTCAAAAGGACCAGGAAGCAAAACTGGAATTTGGGTGTGAGTTGCTTGCTAATGTCATGGAGGTGATTTCTTAAACCTCATCAATCTGCTATTGGAGAGAGCTTCACCTGTGCTTTTTCTGTTTGGGTCTTCCCACTTCTGTCAGCTGATGTTAGTTTGTTTAGAGCATTCAGGGGAGCTTGTGGTGGTTTATGGAGCCTGGTGACAGGTGACACAGAGGTTATGTGACATTGTCCAAATGAAGTCTTGGCTGTGATTGTGTCTGATGGTACTGGATCTCTACCAGCTAGTGGAGCCTCAAGTTTCCTGTGCCTGCAGATGTCTGAGTGCTACAGAACTGCAGCTAGGCTGATACCTGCTGTGTTGAGATTTTCTTCAGTGCTTTTTTATCAAAATATTAACAATCTTTAATGTCTTCTCTGGACAGGCTCAAACCATCTGAGAGGCTGAGGGAGCTGGGATTGTTTAGCCTGGAGAAGAGGAGGCTCAGGGCAGACCTTATTGCTGTCTACAACTACCTGAGGGGTGGTTGTAGCCAGGAGGAGGTTGCTCTCTTCTCTCAGGCAGCCAGCACCAGAACAAGAGGACACAGCCTCAAGCTGTGCCAGGGGAAATTTAGGCTTGAGGTGAGGAGAGAGTTCTTGACTGAGAGAGTCATTGGCTACTGGAATGGGCTGCCCAGGGAGGTGGTGGAGTCGCCGTCCCTGGAGCTGTTCAAGGCAGGATTGGACGTGGCACTTGGTGCCATGGTCTAGCCTTGAGCTCTGTGGTAACAGGCTGGACTTGATGATCTGTGAGGTCTCTTCCAACCTTGGTGATACTGTCAGACTGTGATAATAATACAGGACATGTACTTCTGGAAAGGAAAAAAAGGGGATCTTTACAAACTGTGTTGGTTAATGCGGTGTAAACTTCCCCCTTCCATTTTAAATGAAATTGTACAATGATTTTACTGCTTTCATGGCTTTTTTTTCTTTTCATAGTGAAACCCCAAAGTAAACTGGTTGGGGTTTCACACATGTTGGAAAAAAGCACTAAAGTTATATGCAAAATTTTTCATGGTATTTTTCTCTCTCTGATTTCCAACATTAATTTCTACCCAAAGACAGTTAGGCCCTCGCGACTCAGAAATGACCATTCTGGGGGGTGAGTCATTTGTAAGTTAGTGGTTTTACAATGGATCTGAGAAAAGACTCAAGTTTCAAATTGAATTTTGGCTTCTCACAGACTCAGAAGGAGATTACTGAACGATGAGAAGCAAATCTGCCGCACAGATTCACTCATCAACACGTAGACTGAGACCAGTGGACTTTGTGTATGTCACTAGTTCTGAATGCTGTGCTTCTTAATTTGGGGGGGTGTTAATATCTAAAATACAACAGATGCAGATAAAATCTCTTTTAAATCCTTGAAACCCTACTTAATATGTCAAATTAAACTGTGTCAAGGATAGCAGCACTGCTTTAAATCATAGAATGGAATCATAGAATGGTTTAGGTTGGAAGGGACCTAAAGCATCATCCAGCTCCAAGCCCCTGCCATAGGCATGGACACCTCCCACTAGAGCAGGCTGCTCAAGGCCTCATCCAGCCTGGCTTTAAACACCTCTAGGGAGGAAGCATCCACAACCTCCCTGGGCAACCTGTGCCAGTGTCTTACCACCCTCACTGTAAAGAACTTCCTCCTAACATCCAGTCTAAATCTCCCCTCTGCCAGTTTAAACCCATTCCCCCTCGTTCTGACATTACCAGACCTTGTCAATAGTCCCTCCCCAGCCTTTCTGTAGGCTCCCTTCAGATACTGGAAAGCCAAGTTGTGTGTGTATCTGTGCTTGTGAGTCCAGCCATGGATATGACTAGATATAGAGTCATAGAATGGTAGAAGTATAGAATCATAGAGTCATAGCATCATGGAATCACAGAATGTCTCAAAAGATCATCTGGTCCAGCCCTGCTGTCAGAGCAGGATCACCCAGAGCAGATCACATTGGAACACATCCAGATGGTTCTTGAATATTTCCAGAGAGGAAGGCTCCACAACCTCCCTGGGCAGCCTGTTCCTGTGATCTGTCATCTTCACAGTGAAAAACTTCTTCCTCAGGTTCAGATGGAACCTCCTATGCCTCAAGTTCCATCCATTGCCCCTTGTCCTGTCGCTGGGCATCACCCAGTGAGCCTGGCTCCAGCCTCCTGGCACTCACCCCTTACATATTTATAAACATTAATCAGGTCACCCCTTAGTCTCTTCCTCTCCAAGCTCCAAGCCCCAACTCCCTCAGGCTCTCCTCATAAGACAGATGTTCAATTTCCTTAATCATTGTTGTGGCTCTGTGCTGGACTCTCTCAAGCAGCTATCTGTACTTCTTGATCTGAGAGGCCCACAATTGGACACAATACTCCAGATGAGGTCTCACTAGGGCAGAGTAGAGGGGAAGGAGAACCTCCCTAGACCTACTAACCACAGCCCTTCTAATGCAACCCATAATGACATTGGCCTTGCTGGCCACAAGAGCACAGTGCTGGCTCACGGCCATCCTTCCATCCACCAGGACTCCCAAGTCCTTGTCCCTTTCACTGCCCTCCAGCAGGTCAGTCCCCAACCTATACTGACCCCTGGGGTAGTTCTTGGGTGCATGACCCTACACTTGCCCCTGTTGAACTTCATTACGTTTCTCTCTGCCCAGCTCTCAGCCTAAGTCTCTCAGAATGGCAGCACACAGCACAAGCCCTACGAGGAGAGGCTGAGGGAGCTGGGGTTGTTTAGCCTGGAGAAAAGGAGTCTCAGGGCAGACCTCATTGCTGTCTACAACTACCTGAAGGGAGGTTGTAGCCAGGTGGGGTTGGTCTCTTCCTAATGTCCAGCCTAAACCTGCCTTGAGACTGTTTCCTCTTGTTCTGTCACTGAAGCAAGCAGGGAGGAGAGAAGCAGGGGGAATAAAGAGAGCAAGTCAGGTCCTCAAGGCTGTGAAAATCACTGCATCACTCTGAAGGTTCAGGGTGGAAATTCATAGAATCAAGTAGGTGGGAAGAGACCTCCAAGCTCATCCAGTCCAGCCTTTCACCCAGCCCTATCTAATCAACTAGACCATGGCACTAATTCCCTCACTTCTGGATCTCCTTCAGGACACTCATAAGGAGAAGACCAAAGACTAACACAACCTTCTCAGAGATGAGGGAAGAGAGCAAGGATTAGGTTTCTGTACAGGTTTCTGTGCAGCTGCAGCACTGCAAAACACAGCACTAGAAAGATGCTTTGAGGAGAATTAACTCCAGCTCAGCCCAAACTCACTACCTAATTGCTGGACGTTTATGAAAGTGTTAATCAGCAATGTGACAAACATTTGAAATTAGCCCTAATTAATTGTCTAGGAGCACAGATAAGAGGTGCAGAAAGGTGACCAATTTCAGTAATGACTTTCAGCTCTAAAACATTCTCAATGAGAGTTGAACAGATACTGCAAACTCCAAGCAAGCCCCCACACAGCACCATCTAGGCAGATCCAAAGCTACCTCAGATTGTGTTACTGTGTGCTTGGAGGGAACAAGCATATTTTTCCTTTACACCCTTGTGCAGATCTTTTATAAAGCTCAGGTGGCCTCCTACTTTCATTTACCTCACTTTATCTGCAAGTTTTTGTTTCTATAGAACTCTTTTTACCCAGAACAGTGACAGATCAGAAGCAATCACAGTAATACAAATCTTGAGGCAAAATGAATAAACAGCTAAGGGACTGCAAAGGGTGCTGAGGAAAGCAGAGCTCTGGAGGTTTAAGTGCAATGGTAAACTGGCCAGACTTGCTGTTCAGAACTGAGAATGTGCTTGAAAAAGAAGTCCTCTTGAGTATGGCATAGCTCTAGTTTAACAGAAGGGATTTAGTGACTCAGTAGACACTGCTATTCTATGATGTTGATTTAGCCTTAAGCTTACATTTAAGAATAACCTTTCTGACTACTCATAATTTGGCTCATCCTCTAGACTGCTTTTCCAGATGGAGAAAGTCAGCTGTGGTGTAGAACGGGCTTTGATTTGAAACCTTCCCATGAAGGAAGAGCTTTTTTGACTTGCAGTAGGTCAGGTTTGAGTTTATTCACCCATCAGTTATTGATACATGAACTCAGACACTTGAATCTTGCATAGGTACATAGGTTGTGCAGACATATGGGATCCAAAAACTGCGTGTGTACACCACAGGCTGGCATTTCTCCAAGACAGGGATTGGCTAGGTTTTGATATTGAAGTGATAATAGCTGAATCACTGTATCAGACAACCAAACATTTTTATAGGAGGGTTTGACAGAAAAGAAGATGTTCCTGTTAATCCATAACCCGGCTGCTGAAGTTTTAGAGGCGTTTGTGAGAAGCCAGATAGAAGACATGAATCACTCAGGAAGAAAAATGAGGATGGTTTTGTAATTGTGAAGAAGTTTGACAGTGACTCTGTTTAGAAAGAGAGAGCTTAGAGAATGTGAATGCATTCGCTGGGACTTGCATTTAGCTTGAGATCCCAGTATGTGTCATGGAATAATAAAGGGAACTTTATTGCTTGATCTAATTTAACAGCAACATTGCTGTCCAAAGGGCAGTGTGTTGCCCTCCCCACCCACATGCTCCCCTTACTTCTCTTGCCTCAGCTGTAGCAGTTGTGCAGATGAAGGGTGAGTCACATCAGTAAACTAGCTGTGACTTTTGATGTGTTAGCTGTCTGTCAGATCAGTGAACAAAACCGAATCAGCACTGAATACAAGTAAGGTAGACTTTATAGCAAGGGGGAGAAGGGAGGCAGCAACATGCATTTAGATTGAGTCTAAGTGCTGAGGTGAAACTGCATCCTTAGATCCATGGAACCAATTGGACTGCCCAGGGAGGTGGTGGAGTCGCCGTCCCTGGGGGTGTTCAAGCAAAGCCTGGATGAGGCACTTAGTGCCATGGTCTGGTTGATTGGATAGGGTTGGGTGCTAGGTTGGACTGGATGATCTTGGAGGTCTCTTCCCACCTGGTTGATTCTATTCTATTCAAAGCCAGTATAAAGCCATATAGCTTTTTACCTGCTTGAACAAGTCTACTCTAGATTAGATCTGTTGATCGAGGTGAGTTTAGAGGTGTAAATTCACAAATGGGCAAGAAATTAATCTCTCTTCCTGTTTCCTTCCTGTTTCCTTCCTGTTTTTCAGCAGGAAGTTCTGATTCAGCTATGTTTAGGACAAATCTTTTGTTGAATCACAGAATCACAGAATTATTTTGGTTGGAGAAGACCTTTAAGATGATTAAAGTCCAACTCTTATCTAACTACCAAGTCTGGTGCTAAATCGTGTCCCTTAGCACCACATTTCTGCATGTCTGGCCTCATGTGTTGGGGCAGGATCAGAGGAAGAAAGTCAATCAGCACAGTGACCACAGAATAGCTTTTTAATTTGTAGATACTTTAAGTAATCCCCTGGATGGACAAACTCTCCTGGTATGTCAGTAGAGGTCCAGTTTGAAGTGTCACGTTGGACTAGCTCAGAAGCAGAAAGTCCAGTCTTTTGGGTGCTAGATACCAAGTTGCCCCCTTCCCTTTCCACCTCTGAGCCCAAAGGCTGCTGTAGCACCTTGCAGCCAAGGAAAAGAATACCTTGCTAGACAATTGTACAGAGCCATTTTGACATTGCCCCTGGCCAAAGACAGTTGTAAGACAGTTACAAGACTCTGGACTTTGCCTGCATGGCTGTTTGTGTTTGTGCATCATGTATATGCGCTTGTGTTGTTGTGCTAGTTTGAGCCTAGCTAGCATGTTTTGGTGAGAAGAACTAGATGATAGGCTGTAAAATGAAAACAATGGTGAGGTCTACTTCCCTCACAGTCTTGCTGGGATGTGTAAAGAAGAAAGGCAAAACAAAGATTAGGTCACTTGCTTCTTCTCTTCGCTGGGGAGCTTTGCCTGCTGGGGAGAAGCTGAGGCTGCTGGCTGGACTCCATCTTGCTTTCTAACCTCACCCTCCCGTTGCTTTTGTGGCTGCTTCACCTTGCTTTGTAATCCCTCTGGCCAAACCATTCTTCCTTGGGATTGGGGTAAGGTTGAGAGGGGTACACCCAAACCATCACAGTTGTAAAAAGTATGGGGTAGCAGCACCTCTGATTCGTTCATTACTCTCACAAACAATGCTACTCAGAAAAGAAAATGGGAAGAGTTCTGGCAAACATGACCTATGAGGAGCAGCTGAGGGAGCTGGGCTTGTTTTGTCTGGAGAAGAGGAGGCTGAGAGGGAACCTTATTGCCCTCTACAAGTACCTAAAAGGAGGTTGTTGTGAGGCTGGAGCTGGTCTCTTCTCCCCAATTACTAATGATAGGACAAAAGGAAATGGCCTCAAGTTGCGTCAGGGAAGGTTTAGGTTGGATGTTGGGAGGATGTTCTTTACTGAGCAGGTGGTCAGGCACTGGAACAGGCTGCCCAGGGAGGTGGTGGAGTCACCATCCCTGGAAATGTTTAAAAGGAGAGTGGATGTGGCACTTGGGGCTATGGTCTATTGATGAAGGATGCTGGGATGAAGGTTGGACTGGATGATGCTGGTGGTCCTTTCCAACCACAGTGAATCATAGTGATTAGAAGTTGTGCTGTGGGATTTGTTTTAGTCAAGGACTTGTCAGTATGAAACTGATGATTGGACTCAATAAACTTGAAGGTCTTTTCCAATCTGAGAAATTCTGTGATTCTGTGAAGGCAGAATTCCACCATCTGAAACCAGAACTAACAGAGAGACAAACAAAAAATGCAGAATGCTAAGAAAGCTGCAGGCAATATTTTATTTCTTTTGATTAATGACAGACATTTTACATTTCTTGTTGAGGACTCTTCTGTCTACCACAAGATTTTATGGCTTGTGAATATTGAAGTGGGATGTGTGTCCAGAGAAGGGCCACGAGGATGCTCAGAGGGCTGGAGCACCTCTCCTTTGAGGACAGACTGAAAGAGTTGGGACTGTTGAGTCTGGAGAAGAGGAGGCTCCCAGGTGACCTTCTTGTGGCCTTCCAGCATCTGAAGGGAGCCCACAAAAAAGCTGGGGAGGGACTTTTTAGGCTCTCAGGGAGTGACAGGACTGGGGGGAAAGGAGCAAAGCTGGAGGTGGGGAGATTCAGGCTGGATGTGAGAAGGAAATTGTTCATCATGAGAGTGGTGAGAGCCTGGAATGGGTTGCCCAGGAAGGTGGTTGAGGCCCTGTCTCTGGAGGTGTTTAAGGCCAGGCTGGATGAGACTGTGGACAGCCTGCTCGAAGATAGGGTGTCCCTGGACATGGCAGGGAGTTTGGAACTAGATGATCCTTGTGGTCCCTTCCAAGCCTGACTGATTCTATGATTCTAAGTCATATCAGTGCCTCACAGTGTAGACCATCTTTTATGTTTTATCAAGGTTGTGTTTTCAGAGTATTTAGGGCATTTACCTGTCAAACACTGGGTCATATCCTCTGATGCAGCCAGAGCTTTAAAACAGAGCTGTGTGTATGAATTTGTTTGGTTTCAGGTTTTGTTTTACCATGTATTTCTGGACTATTATTGAACACAAATAAGTAATGCAAATAGCTGCTCAGCTGCATCAAAGTATCTGAAGGGGTCTACAGGAAGGCTGTGGAGGGACTATTGACAAGGTCTTGTGATGACAGGATGAGGAGCAATGGGTTTAAAGTGGCAGAGGGGTGATTTCAGCTGGATGTTAGGAAGAAGTTCTTTACAGTGAGGGTGGTGAGATCCTGTGCAGAGATGGGTAGACATTTCTTAAGGGAGCTGCCTTTCTGGGTGAAGAGAAGGGGTGCAGCCAACCTTGGCACGTTGACTAGAGTGTAGGATTCAGGGATTTTAATCACTGCTACTTTTATCAGGCAGCTTTATTAAGATCAGTGGGGTTTTGTCACCAAATTAGAAGGGACCTAGAGCAAACTTCTGATCAGTTATTACCACAAGTTTGGATTTGCTGGAGGTCCTGAGTACCTTCACGTGCACCACAATAGCTGGGAGTTACTCACTATCTATATCATTTTTCACAGCTTTGTCATTAGCTGGTAATGATTTGATTATTTTGGAGATGAATCACAATATAAATCTCTTTCACAAACACTACCTCCAAGTATTAATCAAAACCATTAAGGCAAAGCAGTCAGTGCAAATTAAAACATTTGCATGTCTAAATTAAAAATTACAGTAATACATCATAAATAAATCTTTGAAATCCTCTATGGTTCAGATGAGCATCCCCTTTTTGTGCCTGTAATGAGCCCATGAATGCAACTTTCTCCTCCCCCTCCCCAGCTTTATTCGACCAGGCTGGAGAAAAGGAGGCTCAGGGGGGACCTCATTGCTGTCTACAACTACCTGAGGGGAGTCTGTAGCCAGGTGGGGTTGGGCTCTTCTCCCAGGAAACCAGCAACAGGACAAGGGGATACAGCCTCAAGTTGTGCTGGGGGAGGTCTAGGCTGGATGTTAGGAGGAAGTTGTTGGCAGAGAGAGTGATTGGCATTGGAATGGTCTGCCCAGGGATGTGGTGGAGTCACCATCCCTGGAGGTGTTGAAGCAAAGCCTGGCTGAGGCACTTAGTGCCATGGTCTGGTTGACTGGCTAGGGCTGGGTGCTAGGTTGGACTGGATGATCTTAGAGGTCTCTTCCAACCTGCTTGATTCTATGATTCTATGATTCAGTTCTTCCACTTTGAAGTCCATGTTGGGTCTTATTTTTCTCTCTTCATCTTTCAGAGTCCCAGCAAGAGCAGAAGACACAGACTCAAAGACAAGTGTGAAAGACAGGAACTCAAAACTATCACATCTGATTTGCAGAATCTTTGGCTGTGGCAAAGTAAATATTTGCAAAGGCTGCTGATGGTAATATCTTATGCAAGTACCTTTGAACTATGAAGAAAGCAATTGAGTCATGTTTTAGGTAGTAGTTCATTTTACAACTAGTAACATCTTATTTCCAGTATGGAGAAGATTAGAGGAGCCCTCTTTAACATAAGCCACTACTGCGATATAGAACACACTTTTCTTTACTATAAATGTCTCTCTCTCTCTATATATATATAAATGTGTATATATATATATATATATATATATATGACTATATAAAGTCAGAAATGGTGAAGGCCAATGGCATCCTGGCTGGGATTAAAAATGTTGTGGCCAGCAGGAGAAGGGAGGTGATTGTCCCCATTGTACCAGGCTTTGGTGAGGTCCCACCTCGAGTATTGTGTTCAGTTTTGGATACCGCAATACAAGAGAGATGTGGAGGTGCTGGAGCAGGTCAAGAGGAGGGCAATGAAGCTGGGAAAAGGCCTAGAGATTAAATCTTAAGAGGAGTGACTGAGGGAGCTGGGGATGGTTAGTGAGAAAAAGAGGAGACTGAGGGCAGACCTCATTGCTGTCTACAGCTACCTGAAGGGACATTGTGGAGAGGCTGGAGCTGGTCTGTGCTCGCAGGTAGTTGGAGACAGAACAAGAGGGAATGGCCTCAAGCTGAAACTGGGTAAGTTTAGATTGGACATTAGGAAAAAGTTTTTCCTGGAGAGAGTGCTCAGGGACTGTATTGAGTTCCCCCGAGAGGTGGCTGAGTCACTCGCCCTGGATGTGTTTAAGGGTGGTTTGGATGCGGTGCTTAGGACTATGATTTAAGGTGAATCTTGGAGAGCAGGGTTCTAGGTTGGACTTGGTGATCCTGAGGGGCTTTTCCAACCTGGATGTTTCTGGCCACCTGGGCACACTGCTGGCTCATAATCAGCTGCCTGTCATTACAGCTCTCAGATCCCTTTCTGCCAGCAGCTCTCCAGCCACACTGCCCCAAGCTTATAGCATTGCTTGGGGTTGTTGTGACCCAAGTGCAGGGCCTGGCATTTGGTCTTGTTGAAACTCATCTTGTTAGTGTTGGCCCATTCCAAGTCCCTCTGAAGAGCCTCTCTACCCTCATTCAAATCAACACTGCCACCTCACTTGGTGTCATCTGCAAACTTACTGCTGATGCTCTCTGTGCCTGTATCAAGGTCATAAATAGAGATGTGTGCAGCTCTGGAGACCCCAGTACAAGAAGGACATGGAACTGCTGAAGCAAGTCCAGAGGAGGCCACAAAGATAGTCAGGGGTCTGGAGCAGCTCGGCTATGAGGACAGGCTACAAGAGTTGAGGCTCTGCAGCCTGGAGAAGAGAATAATCCAAGGAGAATTTATAACGACCTTTAGTATCTGAAGGGGACCTACAGGAAGGCTGGGGAGGGACTATTGACAAGGTCTTGTAATGACAGGACAAGGGGGAATGGGTTTAAAGTGGCAGAGGGGAGATTCAAACTAGATGTTAGGAAAGGGTTCTTTGCAGTGAGGGTGGTGAGACACTGGCACAGGTTGCCCAGGGAGGCTGTGGATGCTTCCTCCCTGGAGGTGTTCAAGGCCAGGTTGGATGAGGCCTTGAGTGACCTGTTCTAGTGGGAGGTGTCTCTGCCTGTGGCAGGGGCTTGGAACTGGATAAGCTTTGAGGTCTCTTCTAACCTAACCCATTCTGTGATTCCATAATTCTATGAATTAGTGTTGATTATTTTAAGATTCTCTTAAACAGGCATTTAATTTCAGTTTGAATCTAGAATCTTCACTTTATAATCTGACCCTTCCAGGTTTCCCATATGAAATTATCTACTGCATTCATACTATTCAGGCAGAGGTTTATGCTACTGGAAATTGTAAATATTGTTTTATTCTTAAAGAAATTTAGCATCTTTTAGTAGTACCAATTTTGGTTACAGAAGGGAGGTATAAATTTATTCAGATATAATCTACCACAATAGAGTGAGTTCAGGGCAAATTATGCCTGACAATCCTGGTGGCCTTCTATGACAAGGTCAAAACATCAATAGACAAGAGGAGAGCAACCAACATCATTTATCTGGACCTGAGCAAAGCCTTTGATACTGTCCCACACCACATCCTGATTTCCAAGCTGGTGAAACATGGGTTCAATGGATGGACAACTCAGTGGATAAAAGACTGGCTTGATGGCTGCACCCAAAGAGTGGCTGTCAATGGTCCATATCCAAGTGGAGGCCAGTCATAAGTGGAGTCCCTCAAGGATCAGTACTGGGACCAAGGTTGTTCAGCATTTTTAGTGGTGACATGGATGGAGGCATTGAATGCACCCTCAGCAAGTTCTCTGATGACATCAAGCTGTGTGGTGTGGCTGACACACTGGAGAGGGGGGCCCATGCCAACCTCATGTGGTTCAACAAGACCAAGTGCAGGATCCTGAATCTGGGTTAGGGCAATCCCAGGCCCCAGTATAGGCTTGGTAGTGACTGACTGGAGAGCAGCCTTGAAGAAAAGGACTTGGGGATGCTGGTGGATGAGAAGCTCAACATGAGTCGCCTGTGTACACTTGGAGCCCAGAAAGCCAAGCAGATCCTGGACTGCATCATAAGAAGCGTGACCAGCAGGTCGAGGGAGGTGATTCTGCCCCTCTACTCCACTCTGGTAAGAACTCACCTGGAGTACTGCGTCCAGCTCGGGAGCCCCTACTACAAGAAAGATATGGACATGCTGGAGCGTGTCCAGAGATGGGCCACGAGGATGCTCAGAGGGCTGGAGCAGCTCTCCTATGAAGACAGACTGAGTTGGGGCTGTTCAGTTTGGAGAAGAGAAGGTTCTGAGGAGACCTTATTGTGGCCTCCCTGTATCTGAAGGGGGCCTACAGGAAAGCTGTGGAGGGACTTTTTAGGATGTTAGGTAGTGATAGGACAGGGAAGGGAGTGGATCCAAGCGAGAGGAGAGTAGATTTAGATTGAATGTTCACCACGAGGGTGGTGAGACACTGGAAGATGTTGCCCAGGGTGGCGGCAGAAGCCTCATCCCTTGAAGTTTTTAAGGCCAGTCTGGATGTGACTCTGAGCAATTTGATCTGGTGGGAAGTAAATGTCCCTGCCCATGGTAGGGGGGGTTGGAACTAGATGATCCTTGTGGTCCCTTCCAACCCTGACTGATTCTATGATTCTACAATCTGTAGAAGTATTTAAGCATTACTTGCTGTGATTCTATGGTCTGTAGAAGCATTTAAACATTACTTGCTGTGATTCTACCATCTGTAGAAGTATTTAAGCATTACTTGCCGTATTGAGGAGTAGCTGAGTTCCCTGCTTTCTAGTCTGCTGTCCAGACTGGAGCCCTGGCAAGAACTCCATGCTGCCACTCCCTTTGCCATCCTATGCACTCACATCGCCTTCCTACGCAATTCCAAGTGCGCTGTAGCACGCCCACAGCTAGAATTGGAGAGGTGCTACTGAATTCACAGGCATAGCATAAAAGCCAGATGATACAGACAATCAAGCATGTATATATCTATGTACACATATATATCCCAAACCAATTCATAGCTTCTACTCAACAACTATTTTTTTTTGCATGAATATTTTAGTAGTTAGGTAGGGAAAATCCTGTTATTTAACTCTATGATAAAATACTCCTTTCATCAATGCCTGCACTAAGTGGCAGTGAGGTACTCTCTTAAAAATCTGCCAAAATAGGCAGTGAGGATTCTCAAGCCGACCTGGTGCTGCATGTTGATGTTTTGTTTTTAACTATCCAATAAGATTGCTCAGATTAACAGGTCACTCAGACTTTTCCAGGCTCTCTTCATACTGGTGGGACAGGAAAATGAACCACTTAGGCTTTTTAAGTAACTACACAGCTAAAGTCTGGACAGTTTTAGTATATATGACTTGCCAGCTCAAGGAGTGAGACTGACAGTGTGGAAACAGCTTGTCAGAGCTCAGGTCATGGTTAAAAACTGCTAATGTTAATGCTGACAGCCTGTAAAGTCCCTGTTATCCATGATACCTTGAATCAAGTTATAAAACACTCCAGGGGACTCTAATTTTCTTCTTTTTTCACTCTTTTATCAATTTCTGTCATTACTGAAAAATATTTAGTTTTGTGAATATTGCTTCAATATGTGTGACTCAAGCTGGAGCCTGTCAGTGGTACTTAGCCCTACAGCATCCAGCTCCTTTGTCAAGAGGAAGATGTGCTTGCAGACAGCTGACAATGGCTACTGCCTGTATTACATCCTGCTCCGTGGTGCTCCCTGGGCCTCATAACACTACTCACTGATTTGACTAAGAGTTGCTACAAATGAGGTCGTAGAAAGGGGCAGGCAGGTGATGAGCTCATTAGGCATTAGGACCTAAGCATCATATANTCTGGTTGACTGGTTAGGGCTGGGTGCTAGGTTGGACTGGATGATCTTGGAGGTCTCTTCCAACCTGCTTGATTCTATGATTCTATGATCATTGCTCCAGTTCTGGAAATGTCCATATTTTATCAACATTTTTTTTAGCCTTTTGTCCTTATATTTCATTATGGGTAGGCATCAGGCATTATAAACATTTGATAAATGTTTTTAAGTATCTGAGGATTGGCCAGGAAGGAGGGGACAGGCTCTGCTCACTTGCTCCCTGGGACAGGACAAGGAGCAGTGGGTGTAAATTCCAGCACTGGAGGTTCCACCTCAACACAAGGGAGAACTTCTTTACTGTAAGGGTCCCAGAGCACTGGAACAGGCTCCCCAGAGAGGTTGTGGAGTCTCCTTCTCTGGATACTTTCAAGGCCTGTCTGGATGTGTTCCTCTGTGATCTGTGTTATTGTCCTGCTCTGGCAGGGGGGTTAGACTCGCTGATCACCTTGGGTCCCTTCCAGCCCCTAACATCCTGTGATCCTGTGATCAGACATATACTTGTGGCACAGAAAAAGATGATCCTGAAGAAATTGCTCACACATGAGAAGTCAAATGTTAATTATTAGAGCGTTGTCTGGTGCAGATTTTCTCAGCTAAGCAAATGGCATAGAAGCTACTAAAGACTGAGAAGTAACTTTCTATTTTGACAAACTTTAGAAACTCCTTTATTTCAGAACTCTTGGCAGTATGTAGATGTTGGAATTTGAAAAGCAGGGTTTTTTTTTTCCCCTTTTTGATTTTGTCAGTGTGCCTTGCTTCTCTTTTTTTATTTGCCAGTCTGACATGCTCTCTCTCATTCCAGATAGTGCTCATTTGTCACACTGACTTCTAGTGCCTCTCTTTTTAACTCTTTTCTCAGGAAGTTTGCAGTCCTTTTCCCAACTCTGAAACTTAAATAGATTTCATGAGATGCAACACAGCTCTTAGTACATTAACAGCAAAATAAATTGCTGGGAACCTGACATCTAATGTAAACAGGAATGAATCTTGTATGAGCCCTGCAAAGTTTTGCTCTTTGATGAAATATGGTTTGTTGTATGTTCTCTCATCATAACTAGATGTAAAATTTGGACAGAAGGAGTCCTAACACTGTGAAGTATGCTTTTTGTGTAAGTTTCTTTGGTTTGGGTGTTTGGGTTTTTGGATTGTTTGATTGTTTTTCCCAATTGATCAGGCCATTGTAGCATCAATCATTTCCTGATGTAACAAATACCTCCTTCACAGTATAAAAGCATAGCATTTGTAGCACCAATTCCTTGGCTGGGGCATGTTGGAGCATGCTGAAGCATGCAGTGGAGCTACAGTGATTTACACCAGCTTGTAACTTGGCCTCCCTTCATGTCAATTCTTTCCATAACCAGACAAGAGGCTTTTAGCCTTAGGAGAGTAACACTCCATATCAGTGTGAGCTTTGCCTGAGTATTCCTTTGGCTGGGGTATGTTGGAGCATGCTGAAGCATGCAGCGGAGCTATACTGATTTACACCAGCTCGTAACTTGGCCTTCCTTGTATGACAATTCTTTCCATAACCAGATATGGAGTAACACTCCATATCAATGTGAGCTTTGTCTGAGTATCCATAGAAGCATAGAATCAATGAATCAGCCAGGTTGGAAGAGACCTCCAAGATCATCCAGTCCAACCTACCACCCAGCCCTAGCCAATCAACCAGACCATGGCACTAAGTGCCTCAGCCAGGCTTTTCTTCAACACCCCCAGGGACGGTGACTCCACCACCTCCCTGGGCAGCCCATTCCAATGCCAATCACTCTCTCTGTGAAGAACTTCCTCCTAACATCCAGCCTATACTTCCCCCAGCACAACTTGGCTCGGGTATGTTGGAGCATGCTGAAGCATGCAGTGGAGCTACACTGATTTACACCAGCTTGTTCTTGGCCTCCCTTCATGTCAATTCTTTCCATAACCAGACAAGGGGCTTTTAGCCTTAGCAGAGTAACACTCCATTTCAATGTGAGCTTTGTCTGAGTACTCCTAACTGCAGGATTTTGCCCTCAGGCAGCAAAGCCAAGGGGATGCATGTAGATAAGACAGCTGAGAAGAGGAGTAAGGTGTTGACTCCAAGGTGAAATACTGTGGCATTAGGAGAAAAGAACAGAAGAGACATTTCTTGCACTCATTTTGTTGGATAGCCATGAAGAATCTCTAAATGAAAGCAAAAGTGTCTGGTGTCAGATATAATTATTGGGGTAAATATGTACAGATTTGTTCACTATTAGAGACTTGATCACCATGAAGGCCAAATGAACTTGTGAAGATTTGCACTGACAGGATAAAAGAAACAGTCAAAGTAACAGTATGTGTAGGGCCAAATGCTCATGCAATTTGTTTCTAATTTGAGTCTATGAGAGAGAACCTGCATTCTTTTCTAAAGAGAAACTGCTTACTTTCTATGGGGAGCCAAGGCTGGTGAGGGGCCTGAAGCACAGCCCCATGAGGAGAGGCTGAGGGAGCTGGAAGTGTACAGCCTGGAGAAGAGGAGGCTCGGGGAGACCTCATTGCTGTCTGCAACTACCTGAAAGGTCATAGCCAGATGGGATTGGTCTCTTCTCCCAAACACCCAGCAACAGAATAAGAGGACACAGTCTCAAGCTGTGTCAGGGCAGATTTAGGCTGGATTTGAGGATGAAATTCTTCCCAGAGAGAGTGATTGGCATTGGAATGGGCTGCCGGGGGAGGTGGTGGATTCACCATCCCTGGAGGTGTTTAAGAAGAGACTGGATGAGGCACTTAGTGCCATGGCCTAGTTAATTAGAAGGGTTAGAATAGAACAAAGAATAG
Organism: Tricholaema leucomelas; assembly: GCA_013400475.1. Taxonomy (NCBI): domain Eukaryota; kingdom Metazoa; phylum Chordata; class Aves; order Piciformes; family Lybiidae; genus Tricholaema lacrymosa; species Tricholaema leucomelas. Next base: position 25,461 of record WAAF01000825.1, on the reverse strand, counting down.
AATAGAATCAAACAGGTTGGAAGNCCTCCCTTCAGGTAGTTGTAGACAGCAATGAGCTCTGCCCTGAGCCTCCTCTTCTGCAGGCTGCACACCCCCAGCTCCCTCAGCCTCTCCTCATAGGGTTTGTGTTCCAGGCCCTTCACCAACCTTGTTTCCCTTTTCTGGACATGTTCCAGCACCTCAACATCTCTCCTGAATTGGGGAGCCCAGAACTGGACACAGCACTCAAGGTGTGTCCTGACCAGTGCTGAGTACAGGGGCAGAATAACCTCCCTTGTCCTACTGGCCACACTGTTCCTGATCCAGGCCAGGAGGCCATTGGCCCTCTTGGCCACCTGGGCACACTGCTGGCTCATCTGCAGCCTACTGTCCACCAGTGCCCCCAGGTCCCTTTCCTCCTGGCTGCTCTCAGCCACTCTGTCCCCAGCCTGTAGCATTGCTTGGGGTTGTTGTGGCCAAAGTGCAGAACCCTGCACTTGGCCTTGTTAAATTGATCATCTTAGAGATCTTTTCCACCTTGGTGAATTCTGTGGTTCTGTGATCATATTTTACTTACTGCTTACTAGGAAAAAAAAAAAAAGTCAAATATTTTTAGTAGATTCCTTCTAGTAAAGACAGTAGTCTTTGTTGGGTCTGTATTTGGACAATAGTCTGTATTTGGGTCACATTTGGCTTGTGGCTATGCTTTCTTTTCTTCTTTTGTAAATTCCTCCCCCCCCCCTCCTCCCTTTTCCTTTTTTATGCTTTTGTCGTGTGGGGTTTTGTGTTTTGTGTGTGGTGCAGTTGCTTTTTGTTCTTTGTTCGTTTTGGGGGGGCTGCCTTGTTTGTTTATTTTATTCCCCCCCCCCCCCTTCCTTCTTCTTCTTCTGTGGAGTCTCAGCTATAGGTGACATTATTTCTACGGCTGAGTTTCAAAGACCTCACCTGCTCTGTCATCTCTGAATTTGTTACACTTCATGCTATCAGCTCTAACGATCTTAGTCTCTTGCTCTCTTTCCTCTGCACTTCTCCTCACTTCCTGACACTTGACACAATAAAACACTTCTTCATTTAGAAACTCTCTTTAACCCCTTTTTGCCAGCAGCCTATCTCTCAAAAAAAGAAACAGTAAGTCAGCAGGACACTGCAACTCTGAGGATTCAGAGTTTTCTTTGCTGCAACTAAATACATTTGCACCCACTCTATAAAGACTAAGTGTGAATGAGTTACCTGTGCAGACCTCAGCTTAAAAATTCATAAATGAAATGTGTGCTCCTTTAAGTTATTATTTTTTTTCCCCAACAGTCTTTTATAATCAGGCTTCATTTCCTGGCAGTTAAGACAATGAAAGAGCCACAGGGCTGAAGACAAACTTAACTCTTTCATATGGATCCTTTCAACTGATAAAAGACTTTCTGACTTGGCACATTTTCTTAGACGTTATAGCTTCATTTGGATATAGACTAAATGGTATTTGGAGGGAAAAAATGATTCAAAGAGTCCTTGCCTTTATCTGTATCTTATAATAAAAGGTCTTTCAGTATCTGAAGGGGGGCTACAAAAAAGCTGGGGAGGGACTTTTTAGGCTATCAGGGAGTGATAGGACTAGGGGGAATGGACCAAAGCTGGAGGTGGGTAGGTTCAGCCTGGAAGTGAGGAGGAAGTTGTTCATCATGAGAGTGGTGAGAGGCTGGAATGGGTTGCCAGGGAGGTGGTTGAGGCCCCATGCCTGGAGGTGTTTAAGGCCAGGCTGGATGAGGCCAGCCTGATGTAGGGTAGGGTGTCCCTGTCCATGGCAGAGGGGTTGGAACTAGATGATCTTTGTTGTCCCTTCCAACCCTGACTGATTCTGTGATTCTTGAATTTCAGGAAAGAAAAGATTTCTTTAAATAGTCTAATCATAAATCAAAAGAAGTCAACTCTTCTCCTCAAAGACTCATTCTATGCTTCTATGACACCTTACTCTAGCAAAGAAGTGAGCACTCTATTTAAATGATGCTCTTCTTGTTCCAACATGTAACCAATATCTTTAATAACTATGCCACAGAAGTGGCATAAAATAAAATCCTCGCTCAATTCCCTTGTTGTTGAAGACACTGTTAGCAAAGTTGTTCTTCTTTGAAAGTAGTTACAAATTCTATGTACTTAGTGAATATTTTAAATGATTAATATTTAGCCTATTCGTTATTCATGTGCTCTTCACTTCAGCTATTTATGGTTTGCTATTGGTAGAAGAGCAAAACTCTGAAGTGAATTCGCATAAATATGGATTTTTGCATAGCAAAAGATGATTCAGGAAAGACTTGAGCATGTTGGGTTTTTCTGCTGTCATTATTTTGGGGTTTTTTGAGTCAGAGATTTATATTCTTATTGTACTCAATCTATATCAGTTTTTATTCCTTGGATTTCTGACTGAGAAAGGACCACAAATATAGAGGAGGAAGTTAAAAGCAGACTTTCAGATATGGATACAAAAGGATATGTAAAAGGCTGTGTCTTCAGTGAACAGATGGACAAAGAAGTTGTTGTGAATCTGGCTAGGAACTGTGGTGAATGATATTTCATTAGCCCATATCAGTTACAGATCTGTTGAACAAAATAAGACTCCAGACATTTCCTGAATTACTCTTTTATATAGGTCAAATCACAGTTGCAAGAGCAAATGTTCACAAACAGCCACTGATCTGGGTGCCCCAGATTTTAAATACCCAGTTGGAAGCACTTGGGGATGGTGGACTTGCAGAGTATTTTCTCCTAAGACTCGAAGATTGAGCTTCAGCATGCAAAATGTTAGGCAGGAAGAGCCAGTTTTTAAAAGTCATGCTTCTCCATTCTATGCTTTCTCTACTATCACATGGACAACAAACCCTCAGGAAATGGGATTCACTCTTATTTTGCCAGAGAAAGGCTCAGGAGGCGCAACCATAAGGAGTTGCTCTGCAGCACACCTCTCCGCGACCTTACACAGTTCGCTTAACGTGCCTTTGGCACCGTTCTTTACCTATACAACAATATCAGCTAGCTCCCTATTGTGCAAAAGAAGTGTGGCAGTACTTCACATCAGTCAGTTCCATTTTGAGCAAAAAACCAGTCAGATAGAAGAACTATGCATATCTATAATCTAGGGCAATATGGCCTGAATCTTGAGTGCTACTGTGATACAAGTAATTAACATTTTCTTCCTGGAATGAAGGCTGTCAACACATTTTTTAATAGATTCCATGAATTAAGTCATGGTTTCAAACAATTTGGTCTGAAGTTGTGCATTAAAACTGTGGTGAGCCATTAAAATGATGACTTACCAACTGTCAAAAGCAAAATAAGAATTAGGAAGGTGAAGAGAGGGAGTGCTGTGTGACAGCCACCATAGATATTCCAGACTGAATGCTCACATGTCTCCTTACACATGGACCTGCTGGAAACCTTCAAGGCAGGTACACAAGTCTCACCTGCTTTTGTATCAAAAAACCCTGATTTTCCTTTTCTTACTACCTATAGAAGAGATTCAAGCAAAGTATTTAGCCTGATGTTGGAGCTAACTGCAATTTTGTTGTACCCATTGCAAATAAGAGTAAGGAAATACTCTCTCTTGGGAAAAAAAAAATTACATTGAACTGAAGTTTTTTGGTGACCAAAATTCTTTGGCTGTTGACTTCATCTCAGAAAAGAAACAATTGAACTCCACTTCCAACCATAATCTGAAATATATCACTTTCTGATTTCTTTGGTAGAATTAACTCCCACTGCCTGTTTGATGATTCATAAACCTCGATGTAGAAAGCTGTCAGACTACGTACTGGAGGCTAAGGGAAAGGAATTCAGTCCCTCACATAGAACAAGGGAATTTATTACTGCTTCTTTTGGGCAGTCTCTATCACTGCTTCTCTTGGTGCAGCCTTCTGTGCACACTGCTGTAGCTCCAACAAACAAGCAGATGTTCTCTTGTGTAAAAATCAATAGTGCCACACGCAGGTGTGAGTAATACCTCTAAAGCAGGAGATGTACTCAGCTCTAACTATTAAATGCTACTGAAGGAAACCCTCACTTTTCAAAGCTACAGGAAATTAGCCTTTTGAAGTGATCATTTCCTTTAACTCTTATGGTAACTCCTGTTCATCTTTGCCCCCTGCTCTGCTGATAAGTCGGTTGCAGGGCACCACAGTAGTCTTTTAACGTGAGGTATGGAAGACTGAAAGCAATTTGAATGGCTATTTTTTTTGTTGTAGTAAATAGCCTGTCTGAACCAGATACAAGCTTCTGATGTACAATCGGCTTCAAGTACCTTCAACACAGCAAATCTGCTTTTGTTTTGACATTTTGCTGTCAGATTTCCCGAGTGCATAAATACAGCTATATTACAGAACTACGCACGGTGCAGTCAGAGCTGCTTCCCAGTCAGAGACAGATATTTCCATGAATAACAAATCCATTATCGCTCTTAGTACTGACACTAGCAATAATAAAACCATTTTATCAACAAAAGAATCCAATTATGCTAACATGTACAGAAGTAATACTGTACTGACCCACTATATGGGTAGCCATGCAAATAAATATACTCTTCTACATGTACTACTTTTTCTTTTCTTTTCTTTTCTTTTCTTTTCTTTTCTTTTCTTTTCTTTTCTTTTCTTTTCTTTTCTTTTCTTTTCTTTTCTTTTCTTTTCTTTTCTTTTCT